>CM035140.1:70218065-70778065 GCA_020205605.1 Panax ginseng
CATCAACATAAATCCTTATTACACAACAAGAAAAGTACTAATGATCTATCTACAACCTGGCCATCACATCATCACCAATCGGTGGCCCCGCCAGTCACCCTGCACAGCTCCTAGGGAAGAACTACTATTACAGATTTCACGCCGAATCTGATCGACTAGACTCTCCTATCTCAGAGTGGACCTCCTAGTTTCTCCTCGCTACCGCCCTCATACGCCTGAGATCAAGGGGCCACCCTAAAGTTTCTACTCAATTTTACGATTGTAGCTCGATCTTTAATCGCCCACCAAACCATCCGACTAATGGAGTTGCTTCTTCCACTTCCAAGATCTTATCTAAGTAATTTCTACATCAAACTCATTTCAGATTCCAAATGCTTTATGCTCAACTCTCCAAACTTTGCCTTTTCATTCTCTAGTGCACTCTCAAGATCCCAACTTGCAACTGGACTCATCAAATTTTTCCTTCTGCTCGACTTTCTCCATCTGGCTTGATGAGCCAGATCCTCATATTGTTCTTCAAGAATTGGAGGTGTGGTTTTCTACTTCTAATTCCTCCACTCGCCTTCTAATTGATCTGATTCTCTCAACAAGTCCTCATCGGGAGGACCATGAGGGACATCTTGGGTGACCCTCATGCTCAATGGGTTCCTCGCTCAACTGAGTAACTACCTCAAGCGCCGCAATCGACATCCTACAAACACCATAAAGTCAACGTCAAGACTACAATAAAATATATTCATTGATGAAATGAAATAATATTTTATTAAGTACAACACAAACTTGATGAATTTCCATAATCCATCTCCCAACATACTCTATAAGAGTTTTCTACTAAGGTTATAACCTAGGTTTCAGATTCCTAATGTTTATAACCTACAACTTTGATACCAACTCATGACGCCCCAAATCCGTGTTCTCTAACCTCATTCAATGCTCACAATCCTATCATCATCATAAGCATTCTATAACTATTTCAAAATAATAAACATACATTGTTCATTATACAAAAGTCTTAAAACATGGTCCCAAGGTCTCTAACCTTAACTTTAAATACACCATTTATAATACAAATAGTTTACTCAAGAAATTCCATTAGATAATAACTAATTTAACATTCATTCTAAAATTACTCCCGGATCTTGCTCTTGCCTGCTCCTTCAGATTAGATCCTTCTAGCTTAACGAAAAAAATAAGGGTCATGATATAGCAAGAGTAAGCAACTAATTTGCTTCACAAGTTTATAAAGACAAAGGAGATATATCATGACTTAGAAAGAAATATTGCCTTCAATATTCAACAATAATATAAGATTGTGAAGGAACATGAATTAATAATCAACAATTGAATATTCGATAATTGAATAACATGAACCGAGTGGTTTTGAATAACCATGAACATTTGCCAAGGTGCTCAAAGTGATTTAAATGGACCTTTAATAAGTTTTGGTATTCAAGGATCACCTTTCATACCCCGTGATTTATGCATAAACACTTAATAATCCGACATCGATATCATGCCTTAATCAAATTTGTCCATTTTCTACCAAGAGTTCTTACCATATCAATTAATAAGAATAGCTTATTTAAAATCCATTTGATTTAATAAATTTAGACACGCTTGATCTAAATGATACAATTAGCATAGATCTATCATAAAAGGCTCATAAATGAAGAACTTTAATTTAATTCACGCTCAATAACAAGAGAACAGAATTCAATTGCACAAAGTGCCAATTTCAATAATTGATAAAGACGGAATAATCATCAATAATTATTCACTAATATGCTTTCAAAAATAATAACTCAAGTCGAAAGTTAGAAACTTGCCTCGATCGTAGGTTACAAATACTTAAATAAATTTCTATCCACTATGTAGTTAAATTATCTTCCTTTGAGAGACCTATAATTAGTCTTTCAATTAGTCATTGCATAACATCGATTATGTAATCACATAGATATCATACATTACAATAAGGTCTTATAAACATTATCATGTCTAGATAAGGTTATTATTCATTAACGATCACCTTTAATTCACATAATATTATTAACTTAGATAATATTAATTCACCTTCTAGTATTATTGGTTCACTAATAATACTTTAAATCATTTACTAACATTTTATTCACTTACTAATATTATTAATCATTTAATAATATTTTATCCCTTTACTAATATTATTAATCATTTAATAATATTTTATTTAATCTCGAATATTATTATTTAATAATAATACTCTAATCTAATATTTTTATTTACATAACAACATCATATTATAATATTATTAGTATTATAATAATATTCCAATGATTTATTAAATTAATAAACAATTTATTCTAATTGTTCATCCTTTAATAACCTCTTATTTAATATCCATAAAAGGTCATAAGTAATATTTATTATTATAAATTACCAAAATGCCCTAAGATAGTCATGATATAATATATTATGAGCATTCAAGCATAAAAATCATATTTTTCTCATTAAAGACATCATTTAACTATTTATTTCCTTTTATTTACAACCTAATCATTTTTAGGAAAAATAGCAAACTGATTCCAACAATTCTCAGCTTCTGGATTTTAACAGAATATGAACCAACAATGATCCTCTAATATTTCTAGAATTTTAGAAAATGATTTACTATTTTTAAAGTGCTCAAAACACTCGGATCTTGCTCTATTTTTCATAAATTGAGTTTTACTCAGAAAAATCTGAAATGTTCAGGGTATGCTCTCTTAACATATATGAAGCTACTGTAAAAATTTTGGAATTTTCCAAAGGTATACACAGTGAGATATTCGTAGAATAATATTTATGGAGTCCTTTACTAAATAGTCATTACGCACAATATATAACTCAAACGTGTCCGCTTTTTTTTCCCTACGCCGTAGATAACTTCATAAGGTACCTCTGTAATATTTTTTCCAGATTTTTACAAGACAAGGAACTGACTGAAACAGCCTCATGAAAAAACAAGTCAAGAGCTGATTTAGGATTTCAAAGCTTTTAGCATATAAAGTGGACTGTTTTTGGGAAAAATAATCTTAAAGGTTCCAAAACATGCTAGATTTGTGATTCACCACTTGGGTTTACTAGATAACTCATGTATCTAGCACCCCCTTCGACGGATCATAATTTCAAGTTGTAGAACTTTGAGTTACACAAGATTTAGTGGAAGAAAACAAGAGTTTTCACCCTTGGAGAACATATGCTCATTTTTTCTTCCTCTAAGCCTTAGATCCAACACTCAAGATACTTAGTTCCATGTATGATGGTATGTATAACTAGTGTATCTTGAGTAGTTGTATATAACCCCATCAAAACTCAAGCTATCAAAACAAGGTAAGAGAAGAAGATGAAGGTACATTATACCTTGACTTAGTGGCTACCTTCCTTGATTTTTCCAAAGTAACTAATAAACTTAGGGGCATAAACCACTAGAACTCCTATAATTCTTCTTCCTATGGCTGAAATTCTCTCTTTCTTTTTCTCTTTGAAGTTGGCTAGCTTGGGAGCAAGAGGTAGAAGAAGAAGACGAAGAAGATGGAGAGAAATGAAATGTTGGAAGAATGAGATGTGGAAGAATGAATTGTGTTTACAAAATGAAATGGCCAATTCATTAATAATTCTCCCACAATTATTTTGTTGCCCATTAGGTAAAAAACTTTGTATTATTACTTACCTTAGGCTAAACATGATTAAATGTGCATAATGGAGTGGCAACCAATGGGAGCCTTACAACATTGTCCTTATGTTTATTCATGTCTACTAATGGACAAGCTAGATTAATTATTCCACTTAGGATCCTCATAATATCCACCATTTAGCTTTTTTATTTTAAATGCCCAATTTTGATTAATCAAATGTCTAGAATACCCCCAATCAAGTGGGCTAAGTATTGGATTACATTTTATTTTCCCTCGGGCTTTTCTTTTAATTAATTTGGGCTAGATAAAACATAGTCCAACAATTTTAATAATGTTACCCAATTTGATAATTTAGGGCTTTCATCTCCAATCATATGAAGTTTAATTACTTATACATATGATTTTATCTCATAACCTAATTAGATTTACAAGAATTAGGTTTAAAATTATTAGTCACTTGAAATACTAAGTTTACCCACTTAAGTTAGTATACGTGATAAAATACTAACTTTTTCGTGTTACCATAACCCTTAGGTTATTTAATATCCTTACCTAATGTATAATTAGGTCACAAGGCTTTCATTTTTAATGAAATCCATAAATGTATGTATCCATATATAACACAAAGTTTAAAAAAAAATGTACATACATACATGGTGACTTAAAATTCACTAAGTTATTACAAGTATTCTATTCTATATTATTATGTTGAATAACTGCTTATGCAAGTACCGCATACATGGTGAAATTCTTTTATTATTCCGTTCTTTATTATTCTCACGTAATATCATGCCTGGCAAGTAATTTAGCTTTGACCTGGTTCCATTTATTATTCGCTGAATAACTCGTACACGTGATGAGTAGGTTTTTAAACCATGAATTGTGTTCATTTGGAGTGTTTTTGTGTTTGTTTTAGGCATTTTTATGTTACTATTGATGGGTTTTTCGCTTAATGTAGGAAATGTAGAGGCATCCCGCCGTGTTGAAGCATTTGAGGTCGTGGTTGAGCGTAATTGTAAGTTAATGATGGGCTAGCGCATGACTATTTGTGTGGAGCATTAACTGAGCCACGAGTGCTGCTACCTACTATGGACTAATATTACTTGATGCTACAATGAAACTAGGATAGGATAAGCACAGAATCGCTACCGTGCAAAGAATCGTGTTTTTTAAAAAAGAGCTAGTTGGTAGTATTTGATAAGAAGTGGGATTGTTTAAGGCTATTTTGGATAGTAAGTAGAGTTGATATAGGAGAGATCTAGACAAGTGATTGGGTCTACAAGAGGGAGAAGGATAAGGAGTCAAATACAACACACTTTGGGAAAAGGGATTAAGTAGAACACCTTGAAAAAGAACGAGTCAAGATCAAGCTTCGAGGTTCAGAGAAAAGGAAAAAACATCACGAAAATTGCAGGAATTGAATTCGCAGAAGGGTGGTGTTTTATTATTCTTTAATTTTTATTATATCTGTAATTGGGAATTGAATTCGAGGTGTTTGCTCGTTGTAATCCTAATGCTCACCAACAAGTTATGTTCATTCCTCCTATCCCGCCATATCCTCCTTCTGGGACGATTTACGCCGCAAGAATGATAATGCGTTTTCAGGGAAGTCCTCAAATTTTTATATTTGATTACGCATATTTGAAGTAATGAGGGCATTCCTTATTTTAAGTTTGGGGGATTAAGGTGTTTTTATTCATTTGCATGTTAGTTTTTAGCTTTTAGTTTTTCATATATTAGTTTTTTTTTTATATATTAGTTTTCCTCAAGTTTTTTTTTAAAAAAAAGTAAAAATTCATGAATCCAAAGTGGATAGTTGGGATATGTTGTCATTTTTCGTACAATGATGAGATTGGAATTTGGTGATAATGTGTGATACTTAGTAAGGGAACTTTGAAGTAATTTTGTGTTATAAGTTGAATCTTTCTACTGCTTGAAACTATTCAGAAAAGGATTGCATCTAACATACCAACTTGTAGATTGATCACGTTAAATTGATTCATAATAAGGCTCTAAAAGGCATCACTAGTTTAAATGAGAGAATGACAAGAATAAGTAGTGATGGCTATTGTTAGACAAGAACCCAAGTTAGGGGAATATTTGGGGTATATAAGTCTAAAAAGAAAAATAAATACCGTGGCTAGTTTTGTTTCGGACCTTTGTTACTTGAAAAAAGATTCTCGAAGAAGGTGTCTTAACACCTAAGTTACCTAAGGTCTTAATGGTCCGGGAGTCGTTGGTCTAAAGCTCGCTAAGGGGTAGCACTTTTTAGCCTAATGGAATGAGACATTGCATACCATGGTTAAAAAGTAAAAAAAAAGAATAAAACGGAAAATAAGAGCAAAATGCCCCGTGAATGATAGGTGAGGCATAAATATCCCAAGTTGAATTTTTATGATGGTCCGTGTCTAGCTTTGGTTGGAATGAACTTGATTTGGAATTCTTTTATTTACTCTATTTAATGCCTTAGAAGAGGTGTGTTATGTTTTAAATTTGATAAGATGTCAATCTATATTGTTGGTGCACACACACACACTATATAGTAGTGATATCAGTAAGATTCAATGGTTGGCTAGAAATTGTGGATTGGTTTCATTATGAGGTATTGTTATATTTACATGATTTCTCCGAGGCCTTGTCGTTGAACTATTGTTACTAACTTAATAATCGGATTCAAATTTTAGGATTAGTTGATTGCATTGCATGACATCAGGTGTTTGCTTGAGGACAACCAATGTTTAAGTTTGGGGGATTTTGATGAGTAGGGTTTTAAACCATGAATCAGTGTTCATTTGGAGTGTGTTTTTTGTGTTTGTTTTAGGCATTTTTATGTTACTATTGATGGGTTTTTCGCTTAATGTAGGAAATGCAGAGGCATCCCGCTGCAGAAGCATTTGAGGTCAGGTTGAACGGAATTGTAAGTTTCATCGATGGGCTAGCATGGATTACACATGGTGAGCTAATGAACGCCACGGCCGGTATGCTACCTCATCGTTGGACTAATACTGAGCGACAAGGAAGGCTAGATAATCATGGACTGCTACCAAAAGCAGAATTGTGTTTTTTAAAGAAGAGCTAGTTGGTAGTATTTGATAGTAAGTGAGATTGTTTAAGGTTGTTTTGGATAAGTAAGTAGAGTTGATATAGAGAGTATCTAAACAAGTGATTGGGTCTACAAAAGGGAGAAGGATAAGGAGTCAAATGCAACACACTTTGGGGAAGAAGGGATCAAGTAGAACACTTTGAAAAAAGAACGAGTTCAAGATCAAGCTTGGAGGTCTAGAGAAAAGGAAAAAAACTTCACTAAAAAATTGCAGGAATTGAATTTGCAGAAGGGTGGTGTTTTATTATTCTTCTTTAATTTTTATTATCCTGTAATTGGGATGATGTTTCCTTTTATTTATTTAGTAGTTAATTTAATTATTATGAACTAATTCTCTTGTTAGGTGAATGATGGATCTTTGAGTGGAACATCGATTAATTAGCTTAAATCCTCGCTTTAATAAAATATTTCACTTTATCTATATTGATTTATGCTTGAATTTATGAATTGCCTGATCAACAATTCTTTGTGGATTTGAATGGATTCGAGAGAAGATTTTTAAATCTAGACTTAGTTGATATAGCATGTGTTCATAAATTTTGTGAATAACAGATTTGTGATGAATGTTAAGGTAGAGATATGCTTGACATCGCATGTAATTAGATAAAGAACTTAATCTTAAACTTCTTTGATTTAATTTGCATATAGATATTGTGAGTTATTTGATTAAAGTGTTTGACTTAATTCTATCTTAATTGTGGATTTGAGTTAATATGGTATTAGGCACCGAGAGGTGGTTAATGCTACAATTGTGTTCTTGATTAATAAACCTGGATATTGAGTTGAACCGAGGTATAAGTGAATTAATCTGAGTGAAGCTTGGAGTGAAATCATGAGCCTAATTTTCCAAGTATTGTTTGAAAATTTAGTTTTACCATGTGGGTTATTTAGTGATAGCTTAGGTATTAATTGTTAAGGTTTTATTATCATTGTTTTAAATAGTTTAATAAAATTTGGATTAGTTAAAGATTGATAGTTGTAAGTTTGAGTTCTTGCTAATTGTCTCCCGAGGGAACGATACTTAACTTATCACTTTATTACTTGTTGACCACGATACTCATGGTTGTCATATGTGAATTAGATTTTACCTAACAAGTTTTTGCGTTGGCGGGGACATATTAGTATAGATCTTAATTTATTGCAATATCAGTTAAATTAATTCAGTTTTACTTAAACAATTTTTTTATTATTTATTTTCTTCGTTTATCTTATTTCGTGATCAAGCGCTTTATGCAAACTCTATTCAAAAATCCTCGACTTGCTTCCTTTGGAGGACGACATTGAAAAAGATTCCAAAGACCGAGTAAGTAGATTAAAGAAACGAGACAAGAATTTGAAACACTGAAAAAAAGAGGAAATGGCAAAAAGAAGATCACAAAGCATTAAGGGACTTCACACCCAAGGTGATCGAATCACAAGCCAAGCATCACGAGGCCCTCGCAATAGTCGCAAATACGTTTGAAATTAAGCTTCTGAGAACAATTCAAATGATTCTTAATTCGGCTCATTGGGGGATTGGCAAATGACGATCCAAATGAGCATTTGGTCATTTCTAGAGATATGCGACACCTTTCTAAGATAATGGAGTATCGATGATGATGCGGTGAGACTTCGCTTGTTGCCATTTACCTTACGGGACAAGGCGAAGAGTTGGTCGATTCTCTACCTTCGGATCAATAACTACGGAAGACCCGGCTCAGAAATTCCTTGCTAAATTTTTTCCACAAGCAAAAATGGTAAAAATGAGGAACAAGATAACGATGTTTGAACAAAGAACATGGGGAGTCATTGATGAGGCATGGGAAAGATATAAAGAATTACTTTGAAAATGTCCACATCATGGGTCACGAAATGGTTGCAATTGAACACATTTTATAATGGATTGAATGGAAACCTCGTAACTAGCATTGATGCAAACTTTGTGGAGCATTTATGGCAAAAGAGCTATGAGGAGGCGTATGATTTGATAGAGACTATGGCAAATAACAATTACCAAGAGTCTACCACAGAGAATAAATAAAAGCAAAGGTTGCAGGAGTGTTAGAAGTTGATGGAATGACGGCAATACAAGCACAAATTTCAAAGACTCTCAAAGAAATTTGATTCGATGATGTGGGTGCAAGCACAACAGTACAACAAGTGGCAATTATTTATGAGTTGTAAAAGGAGAACATTCTACAAATCAATATGCAATTAATCCAACCTCATGCAATTTGTGGGTAGCTATAATGTAATTCCACAAAACACCTATCGTAATACGTGACAACCAAGGAATAGAAATCATCTAAATCATTCATGGAGCAATAATCAAGAACAACAAGCTCGAGATCATCTTATCCCCTGTGATTTCGTAATCCATCAATAACCAACCCAATACTAAGAAAGGAAATCAGATCTAGAGGAGTTGATGACAAAGTACATAACCAACAATGAAGCCGCCATGAAAAATCAAGTAATGGCTATGAAAGCACAAGAAATGGCCATGAAATCACAAAAAACGCAAGAATCAAGAATTTGGAGAATCAGATAGGGCAAATTGCATTGGCTTTGAATAATAGACCACAAGGAACACTACCAAGTGACACCGAGAGAAACCCAAAAGGTAATCACGAGCAATGTCAAGCTGTTATGTTGAGGAGTGGAAAACATCTTGAGGGGCAAGAGACAAAAACATCGGGTGTAAAGGAAGTTCAGACGTATTTGGAAAATGCAGAGATTGAGGCGAAGCAGGGGGGTGATAAACCAGGGGAAACAAGCAGCCCAGTGAGTGAACCAGTTAGCTATCCTCCCCCACCATTTCGGCAAAGAATCCAAAAGCAGAAAGTAGACAAGCAATTTGCAAAATTTTTGGAAGTTTTAAGAAACTTCAAATCAACATCCCATTTGCAAAAGCCCTCGAACAAATGCCTAGTTATGCTAAATTCATGAAAGGGATTCTATCTAGGAAGAAGAAGTTGGAAGACTTTGAGACAAGAGCATTAATCAAGAGTGTAGGCAAAGGTTACAAATGAAAATTTCCACCAAAGTTGAAAGACCCAGGTAGTTTCACCATCCCATGCACAATTGGGAATACGGCGTTCAACAAATGCTTGTGTGACTTGGGAGCAAGTGTGAATCTTATGCCACTCTCGGTCCACGAGTTAGGGGTTGCCCGCACCAAAGCCTACAAACATTTTCTTGCGGTTGGCGGATAGGTCAAGAATATATCCGAGAGGCATCAGAGAGGACATTCTAGTGAAGATGGACAAGTTCATATTCCCTGCAAACTTTATTATCTTAGATTTTGAGGAGGATAAAAACATCCTAATCATTTTAGGGAGGCCTTTCTTGGCTACTGGGTAGATACTCATCGACGCACAAAAAGGAGAACCGGACTATGAGGGTTCAAGACCAGAAATCAAATTCAATATGTTTAAGGCCATGAAATTTCCGACGGATGGTAAAGAATGTTTTAGGATGGATCTTATTGACCACATAATTGGCGAAGACATGAATAAGAGTTTGGAGAACGATCCATTGGTGACAACATTATTGGGAGATGAAGGACTGGACAATCGTGAAATTGGAGAATATTTGCAAGCATTGGACTCTCTCGCCACGAACAGGAAGGTGTTTAAAACACCATTCAAACATTGCACATGGAAGAGCGAGCCACGACAAGGATGAAATCGTCATTGGAAGAAAGAACCCACTCTTTAGTTAAAACCACTACCTAAACACCTCGTGTATGCGATTAGGTGAGTTCAAATTTTTACCTATTATTATCTCTGCTACACTTAACGAATTGCAGGAAGAAAAGCTGATGCGAGTGCTTAGGGAACATAAATCGACAATAGGATGGACAATTACTGATATCAAAGGGATTAGCCCATCCTTTTGCATGCACAAAATTTTGATGGAAGACGATGCAAAACCAACAGTAGAACAAGAGACGCCTCAACCCTATCATGAAAGAGGTAGTGAAGAAGGAAATTCTAAAGTGGTTTAGACGCAGTATCATCTACCCAATTTCGAGATAGCAAGTGGGTTAGTCCAAAGGCAATGTGTAAAAAAAGGAGGTACGATCGTGGTTCAAAACGAAAACAATGAGTGATTCCAACAAGAATGTTGATCGGATGGAGAGTTTGCATGGACTATAGAAAATTGAATAAAGCAACTTCAGAAAGATCATTTCCTCTACCCTTCATCGATCAAATGTCGATGACCATGGCGGGTCATATACTATTGCTTATTAGATGGATACCGGTACAATCGATTGTCATCGCTTCCCGAGGATCAAGAAAAGACTACATTTACATGCCCATATGGTACGCTCAAGCATTCAGGAGAATGTCATTGGACTGTAATGCACCCGCCACTTTCCAACGGTGCATGATGGCCATCTTCTCGATATGGTAGAAAAGAATGTGGAAGTCTTCATGGACGATTTCTGCGTCTATGGGGATAATTTTGATGCGGCTTTGGAAAATCTAGTAATGGTCTTACAAAGATGCACCGCACGTAAACTGGTACTAATTGGGATAAATGCCACTTTATGGTGGAAGAAGGCACAATTTTGGGACACAAAGTCTCTCGCAAGGATTGGAGGTCGATAAAGCCAAGTTGAATCAATTGAGAAATTGCCTTCGCCAAGTTCAATCAAAGGTATTAGAAGCTTTCAGACACGCAGGGTTCTATAGGAGGTTCATACAGGATTTTTCAAAAATAGTAAAACCATTGTACAGCCTCCTGGAGAAGGATTCAGTATTCAAATTTGATGAGGAGTGTAAGTTGGCCTTTGAGTTGTTAAAGAAAAAGCTAACCACAGCTCCCATTATCGTCGCCCCGGATTGGAGCATGTCGTTTGAATTAATGTGTGATGCAAGTGACTATGCAATTGGGGCAGTGTTGGGTCAACGCCGAGACAAGATATTTCATGCTATTTACTTTGCAAGTAAAACTCTCACAGAGACTCAATTGAACTACACAACTACAGAAAAAGAATTACTTGCAGTGGTGTACGCGTTTGATAAATTTCGAGCATACTTGATCGGAACAAGGGTGATAGTCTATACGGATCATGCGCATTCTAAGATTTGATCGCGAAAAAGACGCAAAACCATGTCTTATTAGATGGATTCTCCTCCAAGAGTTTGACTTAGAGATTAAGGATAGAAAGGGGATAGAGAACCAAGTTGCTGATCATCTGTCAAGGCTGGAAAATCTTGACAAACAGAAAGAGGACAAGTGTGACATCAACGAGTTCTTCCCGGATGAGCAATTATTCGGGATTCAGTCAGAAATGCCATGGTATGCAGACTTCGTTAATTATCTAGTGAGTAACATACTACTTCCTGATCTTACACGACAGCAGAAAAAGAAGTTTCTGCACGATGTCAAATGGTATATGTGGGATGAGCCATATTTATTCAAACAGTGTGCCGACAAGATGATCCGAAGATGTGTGTCATACAGCGAAGTGAAGAACATCTTGCACGAATGTCACTCTTCTGCATATGGCAGGCATTATGGTAGTACAAGAACAGCAGCGAAGGTGCTTCAATCAGGGTTTTATTGGCCCACGCTATTTAAAGACGCCCACCAATTCGTCAAAACATGCGATCGATGTCAAAGAGTGGGTAACATATCAAAAAGAAATGAGATGTCGTTACAAATAATTTTAGAGGTCAAAATCTTCGATGTATGGGGCATTGACTTCATGGGACCATTCCCCTCGTCTCTCAGCAATCAATACATTTTACTCGCGGTGGACTATGTCTCAAAATGGGTGGAAGCCACAGCGCTACCATCAAACGATGCCAAAGTGGTCTTAAGGTTTCTACAGAAAAATATCTTTACAAGGTTTGGAACACCGAGGGCCATAATAAGTGATGAGGAAGTCATTTTCAGAACAAAGCGCCATGTTTCTTCCGGCAAAATATAGGGTCAACCACAAAAAATAGCGACGGCTTATCATCCCCAAACTAATGGACAAGCAGAGGTGTCAAACAGGGAGGTCAAGAAAATATTGGAAAGTAGTCAACCCAAATCATAATGATTGGTCGCTGATTAGATGACGACTTTGGGCATACCGAATCGCATACAAGACTCCAATCGGCATGTCACCATATCATTGTTGTATGGAAAAGCATGTCACCTACCGGCCGAGAGACTACAACACAAGGCTTGTTGGGCTATTCGTAAACCGAACTTCGAGCAAGCAAGTAGTGGGGAAAAGAGATTACTATTAACTAAATGATGTGACGCCCCCAAAATTAGGTATACGCCACCCATCTTGGGTCGCCACTTTCATGGTACATAATTCAAATACAAACTTAAATATACAAACAATGTAGTAGAATACGATAGAACATATGTCGTGAGTTTAAATACAAATATTGTTTCTTCAGACAATATTCATTCTCAAGTGAGTCCTCCTAGAGCAAAGATACAAACTCAAATTCAAATTCCTCGTTACATTTATTGTTACACTATTTAATGTAATAGTGAGGACTACTAATGATATCATCTCGGACCGTCACCCCTGGTTCCTCGACTCGCTTCAAACTATATTCTCATTTCTCAAGAGAACAAAAGAAAGAAAGGGTGAGCTCAACTAGCCCAAGAAGAAATATTATGACTAAGATAATGCGTAATAAATTATCATTAGTCTTCAACAAGATAACAACCGATAGAATATAATAGACAACAAGTTTTAGATCAAAATCGCAATAAAATAAGCAATCCATTAAAAGAGTCAAGTAGAGAATAAAATCTACTATCTTTTATGATTTAAAAAGTTTTTCATCACTTTTATCACGATACTCAAATTTTAATAAATAAACCACATCTTCTAATCATCCATGTATTACGGCCAAGCATATTCATTAAATCATCAATGGTTATGATTATACCAAAAATCCTCGGTCATAATTATACCAAAAATCGCCCATCAATGCACTACAAAGCCATCGAAGACTTTTACCACACCACTTATAACATCACAAAGGTGCATGATTATACCGAATGATCCTCGGTCATAATCATACTAAGTCCATCTATGCATGTAAGCCAAAGATGACTTTCAACATAATATAAACATGAGGATGATGACAATGATATATAAATTCAATAAAACAAGTTCACTTAATTAATTTGTCCAGAACCAATAACGCCCCAATTGTCAACAAGATATTGTTTTGTGGTGTAAAATTCAAGAATCCTCGTAAGAATATTTCCATGAAACGACATCGATGAAGCGCAAATATCAAGGATATTCCACTAATTTCATGGAGTATAGAAGTCAAAACTTTAACCAATTAAGTATAATAAAGAATAGAATAAAACAGAAATCACCATGCATGCGGTATTTCAGATAGACAAAGTTATTCCAATGTAATAATAAATACGTAAATAATAAGTAATGGAACCAGTCGTGTGAAAACATCGACAGGATATTCATGTAATATAAAATGACTAATAATAAAAGGATTTCACCAAGTATGCAGTATCAGATAAATAGGTTATTCCAACATAATAATAAAGAATGGAATAATGTAAGAAGATCGCCAAGTATTGGGTGAACCGTGATATAAAAGTCATTCCAATGTAATAATAAAGAATTGAATAACATAAGGATTTCACCAAGTATAGGGTATGCCGCGTATACAGGTTATTCCAATAGAATAATAAAAATGGAATAACATAAGGATTTCACCAAGTATAGGGTATGCCACATATACAGGTTATGTATAGGGTATGCCACTTTTACAGGTTATTCCAACAGAATAATAAAGAATGGAATAACAGAAGTTCTCTTCAAGAAGAAAGAATAACTCCCTTTACCGTAAAAGAACTGGATATAAGAGTAGTGAAGTAGCAAAATATTCTTCTTCTTTCTCTCTATAATTTTCTCTCTATAGCTTCTCTCTATAATTTCTCTCTAGAGTTTCAATTAATTGTAAGAAAATAATGAAGGAATGAGCTTCTATTTATAGGAAAATGGAATGCATAGTAACTAATCCATGAACTATCCAGATCGATTTACTTTTAAACTGATTTGGTTCAGATTAAAACTTAAAGCAACCATCCATACCGATTCACTATTAAAACTTTTAAACCAAATGATCCATATTGATTTACTATTAAAACTTTAAACCAGCGATCCATATTGATTCATTATTATAACTTTCCACCAGCGGTCCATATTAATTCATTCAACCAACGGTCTGAAAAATTAGCATATCTCCTCATGGAATAATATTGTACCCAAATCCTCCGCCGTTATTTTCATAAAAATATTTTTTGCTTTTTTCTAAATACGACAATTCTTCCGTCAGGGTCCCCCAATGATTGTGCCGTTGCATTTAATATTCCCCCACCAATCGAATAATTATAAGACAACTCATGATTTTGCAAAATTTTCAAATACTACCCACAACTATAATATTATTTCAAATTCATACCTTAATATTTAAAAAAATATTTCGAGAAATTTAAATCTTTATTTATAAAACTGGTCTCACAATCTCCTCCTTATAGAATTTTGCCCTCGAAATTTACGTGACGCACTGGTATGATAAAGAGGTGAGGATACCTTGAATACCTTTATCGCTGAAAACATTAAATTCATCCTTGCAATCCCGCCAAAGATATCCATTAACAATTCATCTTTGCACTACTACAGCCAAAGATATACAAATCGTAAAATCAATAATGCTTTGAGACTCAAATTTAATAAGATTAAGAAGACCACGAATTATCCATGCACCACGGGCCAAGGATAATCGTGTTTTCAATTACTAGTAATGATTATACCGAACAATCTCTGGTCATAATCATACCAAATCCATCTATGCACGTAAGCCACAGATGACTTTGAACACATCCATGAATTAATATTTCATTGCTGAGACTCAGCTCAATAATTAATCCACATCGTCGAATCATTCCCACCACTGTGCCAAGGATATTCTTTAGTATCACGACCACGAATTATCCATGCACCACGTGCCAAAGATAATCGTGTTTTCAATTACTACCATGATTATACCGAACAATACCGGTCATAATCATATCAAGTCCATCTATGCACGTAAGCCACGGATGACTTTGAACACATCCATGAATTTATATTTCATTGCTAAAACTCAAATTTCAATAATTAATCCACATCGTCGAATCATCCATGCACCACAAAAGCCAAGGATATTCTTTAGTATCACGACCACTTAATTATCCATGCATTACGTACAAAGATAATCGAAAGTTTTCAATTACTACCATGATTATACCCTAACAATCCCTAGTCATAATCATACCAAGTCCATCTATGTACGTAAGTTTCATGATGACTTTCAACACAATATAAGCATGAGTATAATGATAGAAAGAATCAATCAAATGAGATAAAGGATAAATATTAAACATTTATAATATAATTTATCCAGAGTTCATGAATATCCCAATGTTATCAATCACTTAATAATCTCATAATCTAATATCATTAATATTATAACAATATTTTAATCACTTCTTAAACTTATAAATAATTTATTTCAATGGTTTACGCTTTACCATATAATGCATTTAATCATTCAAAAATGTCATACTCATAAGATATCATCACCAATGATCAAATCCCTCATCAAAAAAATATTCATATACTCTATATAGGATTCTCTAGCCATAAAATCCTATTTTCCAATTTTGTTACTTCACATAACATATTTAACTCATTTACTCATAACTAGATCATTTTCATGAAAAATACCAAATCGGGCCCAAAAATATTTCTTTTTCTCGGGATTTAGCATAATATAGTCCCATAATGAAAATATATTTTTCTCGGAATTTTTAAAATTCATTTACTATTTTTCAAAAATCAATTTCTAATTAATTCCTAAAGAAATTAGCTACCTCAAGGTTAACTCCAAAAATTCCCAAATTTTGGCAGAATCTTACACATGTTAACGTCAGCTTCCAGTTTAAATTTCATGGCCATCGAAGTTATAGAACTCCGGTTATAGCGTTTTTCATCGGAAAAATCTAAATATTAAAATGGTCATAACTTGCTCATTTTATGTCGGAATGAGCTCATTTTTGGACAGGATGCTCCTTATACCATATACTTTCATGTCCCAAAAGGCCAGAATTTTTCTCATAATTTAAGTGGTCAAACATAATTTTTAAAGTTTCAAGCAGTAGCATTTTTGGTATTTGCAGCTTTTGCCTCCTTTGCTAAAATCAATCCACACAAAAATCTACAACCCCTTTTCCAGTGATTCCACTTGGAGATGCTACAAAACTCATAGATCTAACTCTAGGACTTGACCACACTCAAAAATTCAAAATATAATAGGAGATATGGTCAATTGAATTTCATGTTACGTTTTTACCAAAATCTGATTTTTCAACCCTTTGTGATTTCTAAGAAACTTTCATGTTTTCACATAATAACAAACATAACTCATCATAACACTTACTAATACATCATATACCCATGATTTACATCAGTCCAATACTTTTATTATAACTCTCCTCATAATCAACGTAAACAGATCCTTTTAGTTGATGAAATATTTTAGGGTTTTAGAAATGAGTTTTGTACTGGGGTCAATACAAAATTCGATTTCACGTTCTATGGTAGGCTAAAAAGTCTTCAAGAATACGTCAAGAAATTTACTAACGAAAGAAATATCATTCAAAACTGTGACCCTCATCTAAGACTTAGATAAGACGTCACATTGATACAACCATGACTTCTATCCCTTAACTCGGATAAGACGCACAATGATACCTATCAACTTACCATCTTCATTCACGATGTCTCCTACAGTAAAGTCCGCTTTGGTGCATTCCACATAAGGAAGTCAACAACGAAAGGATCGGGGCTTTACTTATGGCTCGATATGACAATAATCGACTTTAGTGGCTCAAGTCAGTTGAATTCGCATAACAAAGTTGGTTAGAATATGAAAGCTAACAACCTTATGAAAAGCATGATGAGTAGTTAACCAATCGTTTCCAAAAATCACATCAAAGGAAAATATTTTCAAAGAGATAAGATCGACAGGTAACGTGCGGGTGCCGATTTGAACTAAGCAAGACTTATAAACAGTGGATGTAATGAAGGTTTCTCCCAACGGAGTTTCAACAAATAAGTCAAAGTTCAACTTCTTTGGAGTCAAATTTAAACATTGAACGCAAGCAAGAGAGATAAAATAATGGGTAGAATCCAGATCTTATAAGGTATAGACTTCACAATTTATAATTAACTCAACCTGTGCTAACTTCGTTCAAGTTACTCGCTTTTTGAGGAGTCACGAAAAAACGCTCTCCTTGTACTCACCTGGGCTGACTTTTCCGGGACGACCTTTGGTGCCTCCTTCCCAAATTTGGACTTGTCTTCTATGAACCACAAAATCGAGCTAGGTGACCTTTTCTTCCATTAATTATAAAATGCCTTGGACTAAGCATCGCGTGCATTTTGACTAATATGTCCTCCCCACCGCATTTTAAAATATATGATAGGTGGTCCGTAAGACCCCGAAATTTTTTTTTTAAATAAAATAGAATTTTCTTTATTTATTATGTTGAAATAGTAAGGGTTGATTTGATTAATGTGGTTAGTTATGGGTAAAATGCGCAAATATTTCAAATAAGCAAGTGGTTATAAAATATTCATTGTTGTCGGGGAATATTTGTTTGGTCATGGAATATTCAGACATCGTCGGAGAATATTCGCATTTATTGGCCTTGACAGCCTTTGTGTGGGCCCCATAGCGAAAGTTTATTGGATGAAAAACGACAAGAATAAGTTGTTTATAAATAATCTGCCAGTAGTTGTTATCAATAATCTTGTTGGAATACCCGTTGGTTAAAACACATGAATACGCGTTGTTGAACAAAAGAAAGACACCAGTATTGCTCCAATTATTGATTCTTACGTAAGAAGGCACTACTCGATAATTGTTACAAAGAATTATTGCTCAAAGATTTTATTTTATTGATTCAATAATTGTTGCGTTGATATTTTATATTATCGTTGTTTCAATAATTGTCACTACACAATATTTTCCATTATCGAGAGCAATAATTCATATTATCCGAATAATATTATTGGATAACATTATTGGCAATGTCTAGAAAGTTCATCTCAAGGAGAGGTTTGGTCACCTAATCAAGGCCAAGAAGGAGAAACCCTTATCGAAAGCCCCCTCTTTCCGGAGCGGCTGGTTGCCAAAGATCTGTGATTCGTAATATTATTTGTATTGATGAGGAAAATATTGATTTTATGTGGATATAGATGGAGAAAAATTTTAAAGTGACAATTGTTGAAAATTGAAATTTTATTTTTTTTGATAAAATAATTATTTAAATATATTATTATATTTTAATAATATAATAATGGTGATATTTTTACAATGAATGTGGGATATATGAGTATATGAGGAGAAAGAGTATTTTTGTTGCAATAAATGTTTAAAACATGTAAAACATGTTAAATTGGACCCCATTTCTTGATCGAAATTTGATTATACTGTAGAAATCGCCTGTATGGATGGATTTTGATCAACTGCTTGGAATTTGGAAAACTTCCTTCCGCAAAGTTGTAGAGAATTGAATTTCCTATAAAAAAAAACGTGAGATTCAATTTTTCCGATAAAAGGGATATTTATTATGAATTATTGAAGTTCAAGCTCCAAAATAATTGATTTTTGGAAGTTTAAATTATTTTAAATTAGAAAAAGGTTTTTATTACTTTTACTAGAAGGTTGGCATGTGGGAATTGTTAGGTGCTGATTTAAAGAGGCGAGGAAAATTTATTATATAATAATATTATATTAAATTTTTCGCTTTGGTGTTCTAAGCATTTTCCTATAAATAGGTGTTTGGGTTAGAATTGAAAATTACACAGAAATCAAGTTTCTCTCTATATTATCGAGCGTATTCTTGTGAGTATTTTGAGTATACTTTGAGTATTGCTATATAAGTGCAAGTTCAAGTCATAGCCTATATCCCGTGTTTCAACTAAAGTACTTGTCTTTCGAGGTAAGGGATATTATTTTTTTAAAATGATATTATTTCTTCTAATATCATTATGTCAAGTATTGATCCGAACTTTTTAATCAAATTTGGAACTTTTAGTGTTGGGGTTATTATTCACGATATAAGACTATTCACGATACTGATGATCTTATTCATTTAATATCATTAAGACTATTCATCGAAAAATAAAAATTTTCCTTTTCGGTCCAAAATATCTATTATGGATACTAGCTTTGATTGTATCCATGTTTTGATCATTCTTGAATTTTACCCCCACCTGTTATTTATGAAGTATTTTGAATGGGAATTGTTTAAAGTACTAATCCTTAATACTTATTCTTTTGTTTCATTGGATTCGCTTTTCTTTAAAATATTTTTCATCATCCTCATCCCAAATGATGATATAATTGAATATCTTTGGCTCAGTAGTCAAAAGATGAATGATTTCTTGATGAATATCTTTGCCCAGTAGTGCAAAGATGAACAGTGTTGAGATGAACATGACCGATCGATTAATATCTTTGGCTTCAGTAGCAAAGATGAACAGTGTTTAGATGAACATGACCAATCGATGAATATTTTTTATTCAGAAAGTGCAAAGATGAATATTTGATTCCAGATATATATTGATTGATGTTACAGGTGGATAAAAATCGACGATGAACTTTTAAATTCATATATAGAAGATAGTAGTTTGCATTCTCTACTTAACTCTTCTAATGAATTATTATTTCATTCATGTAATATTGATCCGAAACTTGTTGTCTATTGTATTCTATCGATTTTTCCTCGTTGAAGACTAACGATAATTTGTTCTATATTATCTTAGTCGTAATATTCTTTATCGGGCTAGTTGAGCTCACCCTTTTCCTTGTTGTTCCATTTTTTTCTTCTCAGAGACGAGAATGTAAAGCGAGTATTTAGCTCTGGGGATGTAATGATGGTTCTAGAGAGAGTTGTTTAGTAGTCCTCACCATTTTTGTAAAATAATGTATCAATAATTATGATGGGGATTTATTTGCGTGTGGATGTTGTCTAGAAGGCAATATTTGTATTTAAACTCACAGTTTTATGTTGTATTAATAAAGTTGTAGTTGTTTCTGTACCATGTATTTGGCGACTCAGAATGGGTTGGATGGAATGGACCTATTTTGGGGGTGTCACAGTTGGTATCAGAGCTTAGGGATATGATCTCTGGCGGAGATCGGGGAATAGAACTAGGAGGGAGAGACAAGTTAATCCTTCGCCAAGTGTCTCCTACCTAAGCTTATTTGTTGGCCGGTCATAATATAGGGATATTATGTGATATGTTGATTTCTTTAATTAACCCTTGTTTTATGGAAGTATTTAAGAATGTCGATCGAGAATGTTAACAAAGTGGAAATGAGACCGAGGAGAGCCTCTGACTCACCAACGAGGAGAACATGCAACAGTCGGCAATGTTCCTCCCGTGAACAACGCCAATCGAAAGCAGATGATGAACGACGGATGTTTAGAAGCTTTTTGCGTTCATGCAAAATCGACGAGGGAGACACGTGCACAAGCTACAAGGTGGAAATGATAATAACGCACGGTTTGTCACAAACAAGCGCTTCAAAGAGTTGGGACCACCGCACTCGGGAAAAGCCGGATCCGATTAAGTGAGAGCGTGGGTCAAACAAATTACCAAGATATTCGATGTCTTAGGATGCACGGAGGAATGTAAGGTTCCATTCGCCCCCTTTATGTTCCGTGAATGAGGCGGACATCGGTGGGAATCACGTAAGCGTACCATCCAAATGCACTCAAAGCATGTCTTGGGAGACGTTTCAGAGAAACTCTTCAATGACAAGTACTTTCCGAAAAGTATTCGCCATATGAAAGAGGTAGAGTTTATTAGACTAGAACAAAAATAACATGGCGGTGTCCCAAAGACGAGGCAAAGTTTGCAGAGTTATCCAAGTTTGCACCTTATTTGGTGGAGAATGAGGAACGATGACGCAGATGTTTCGAGAGGTTTAAAACCCGAGATTCATCAATATCTCATTTCTCATAAATTTTCTCTATATTCAGGATGTTGTCAATCAGGCTCAATTGTTAGAGCGAGATAACGAAAGTACGCTCAACTAAGGGACCATAACTAGGATCATACCGGTGATAAAGAAATCCTATCTGAGCAACGATAAGAGGGAAAGAAAAATGCGGACAAGAGCGGCAACCACTCTGGTGGTAATCATGGCCATAAGAATAGAAGAAGCGAGTGGGAGGAGATTTTAAAAAGAGGAGATTCAACAACGACCATGTGAAGACGCCGCCAAAGAACAACTAGTTCCAAGGAGGAGAAAGACCACCGTTCGTATGTTACAAATGTGGGAAAGAGGGATATATCACCCAAACCGCCCCAACAACAGTTTAAGGTATGCTATAATTATGGAAAAGAAGGACATATTGCTCGAGATCAGACCAGAAGCGAAACCCAGTCCAATGGGATGGTGACTCAAAAGGCTATCCCGTAAAAGTCAAAGTCAATCTGTTCTCGGAAGAGCGTTTTTCGTGACCTGTCCAGAATGCGAGGAACCCGAACGAAGTTTAGCACGGGTTAGTTAATTATAATTCTTTGTAAGTTTATACCTTACTAGATACCGGTTCTACCCATTCTTTTATCTCTTGCTTGCGCTCAACGCTTGAAATTGACTACGGAGAAATTAGACTTTGACCTATCTATGGAGATCTGCGTTAGAGAAACTTTCATTACATCCGTTGTTTAGAAATCTTACTTGATTCAAGTTGGCACCATCACATTACCGTTAATCTTATCTCTTCTTTGAAGATACTTGCTTTTGATGTGATTTTAAGGTTAACTACTCATCATGCCAAAATTGATTGCTTTCGTAAGGTTGTTAGTTTTTATATTCCTAAGCAACCTGTTATTCGAATTCAAGCAACCAAACCATTGAAGTCAAACACTTTCATATCAAGCCATGAAGTCATTCGTTTATTGAAAAATGGATGTCATGTTTTCTTAGCCCATGTCATGGACTTGAACAAAATTACGTAAGATTTGAGTGATATTTCTGTTGTTAGTGAATTTTCTGACGTATTTTCTCAAGAATTTATTGGCCTACTTCAGAAGCGTGATATTGAATTTGTATCGACTTTGAATCTAAGACAAAACCCATCTAAAAACTCATATCGAATGGCTCTATTGAACTTGTGGAGTTAAAAATTCAACTATAGAATTTGGAACTCGAGCCTTTATCTGGTGACTTCCTTTATGGAATGCACCGCCTTTACTCTCGTAAGGGACACCATATTCGTCAAGTAGTAAATCGATAGGTGCTATTGTGACGTGTTATCCAAGATTGGGATGTGAGTCACAATTGAGAGCAACCTAAGTCGAGAATCGAAATACGTAGCTTTACAGACTTAGTTGGTTATTATCGGAGATTCGTGGAAAGATTTTCTCAAATCGCTAGTCCATTAACTCAAATTGACTCAGAGACATACTGTAATTCGAATGGAGCAAGGAATGTGGGAAGAGCTTCAAAACTCAAGAGGAGACTCATTTACACATGTTCGACCATACCATCATGGAAAAGCGAACGTGGAAATGACGTGTTAAGTAGAAGATCGATATCGAAAGTACGATATTGTCAAAGACCGATTTCAGATAACTTACAAATAATAGAGATAGAGTTAAAAACTCTAGGTACCCCGTGATGATGATATACGAGTATAATCGACTTTAATTAATAAAGTTAAAGTTGTTCAAGCTACACACCGGAGTTGATGAATTTGAAGAAGGAGGTGCTAGAAGTTGTTATTTTAAAAGCGAGAATCGGTGATGTGAGGAAAGCTTAAACCTTCAATTTATTAATCCATTTAAAATTCTCGATCGAATAGGAACCGTGGGCTATAGACTCATTTTACCGCCAAGTATGTCGCGTGTTTATAACATTTTTACGCATCGAGATGTTATGTAAATATGTGGACTAATTCAACCACATTATTGAGTTAGAAAGCAGACAGAGATAGTCAAGACTTAACGTACGAGGAGGTGCCTGTCAAGATCTTGGATAGGAAGGAGCATGTCCTACGCACGAAGATCATACCACAAGTTAAAGTTTTGTGGAGAAACCATGCTATAGAGAAAATAACTTGGGGAGTTGGAAACAGAAATGAAAGTGAGGTATCCTCATCTTTTCGAATACGTACGTCAATTTCGAGGACGAAATTTCATAAGGAGGGGAGGTTGTAAGACCCCGAATTTTTTTTTTAAATAAAATGGAATTTCCTTTATTTATTATGTTGAAATAGTAAGGGTTGATTTGATTAATGTGGTTAGTTATGGGTAAAATGCATTAAATATTTCAAATAAGCAAGTGGTTATAAAATATTCATTGTTGTTTGGGAATATTCGTTTGGTCGTGGAATATTAAATCGCATTTGGGAATATTAAATACGACGGCTGAATTTTGTGTGGGCCCCATAGCTTAAAAAAGCGATTGGATGAAGAAAGCGACAAGAATAAGTTGTTTATAAATAACTACAGTAGTTGTTACCGAATTAATCATGTTGGAATACCCGGTGGTTAAAACATAGTAATCTGCGTTGTTGAGCAAAGAAGCACTGCGGTATTGCTCCAATTATTGATTCTTACGTAAAGAAGGCAATACTACTAGATAATTGTTACAAGTAATTCTCGCTCAAAGATTTTATTTTATTAATTCAATAATTGTTGCGTTGATATTTTATATTATCGTTGTTTCAATAATTGTCACTACACAAAGATTTTCCATTATCTGAGCAATAATTCATATTATCTGAATAATATTATTGGATAACATTATTGGCAATGTCTAGAAAGTTACATCTAAGGAGAGGTTTGGTCACCTAATTGCGTACCAAGAAGGAGAAACCCTTATTGGAAAGTACGAAAAATAAAACTTTTCCTTTTCGTCCAAAATATCTATTATGGATACTAGCTTTGATTGTATCCATGTTTTGATCATTCTTGAATTTTACCCCACTCTGGTTATTTATGAAGTATTTTTGAATGGGAATTGTTTAAAGTACGTAATCCTTAATACTTATTCTTTTGTTTCAATTGGATTCGTTTTCTTTAAAATATTTTCATCATCCTCACCCTAAATGATGATATAATTGAATATCTTTGGCCGTGAGTGCAAAGATGAATGATTTCTTGATGAATATCTTTGCCCCAGTAGTGCAAAAGACGAACAGTGTTGAGATGAACATGAACGATCGATTAATATCTTTGGCTCAGTAGTGCAAATATGAACAGTGTTTAGATGAAACATGACTAATCTGATGAATATCTTTGGCCCAGAAAGTGCAAAGATGAATATTTGATTCCAGATATATATTGATTGATGTTACAGGATAAAAATCGACGATGAACTTTTAAATTCATATATAGAAGATAGTAGTTTGCATTCTCTACTTAACTCTTCTAATGAATTATTATTTCATGCGAATATTGATCAAACTTGTTGTCTATTGTATTCTATCGATTTTTTCCTGTTGAAGACTAACGATAATTTGTTCTATATTATCTTAGTCGTAATATTCTTTTATCGGGCTAGTTGAGCTCACCCTTTTCCTTGTTGTTCCATTTTTCTTCTCGGGAGACGAGAATGTAGCGATAGTATTTAGCCTGGGGATGTAATGATGGTTTTAGAGAGAGTTGTTTAGTAGTCCTCACCATTTTTGTAAAATAATGTATCAATAATTATGATGGGGATTTATTTGCGTGTGGATATTGTCTAGAAGGCAATATTTGTATTTAAACTCACGCTTTTATATTGTATTAATAAAGTTGTAGTTGTTTTTGTACCATGTATTTGGCGCACTCAGAATGGGTTGGATGGAATGGACCTATTTTGGGAAGCGCCACATGGTCGATCTCCTTCCTTAACAACGGGTCTTTGGTAATCGACGCCTTTCCATCATTGTTGAATCTCCTCTTCTTGAAATATCCATTATTATTGTTTTTGGCCATGATTACCAATCAAGTGGTTACCATTTTTGGCATGTTGATTCCTCCACGCTTATTGTCACCACTTTGATGATCGCTATCACTTTGGCATTATCATTTTGTCAATTACCGCTCTCTTTTGGTTGGGTTGACTCATTATCGCATTCCAATAACTGAGCCCTATTAACAACATCTGAATATAAACATAGTTTATGAGAGATAAGATATTGACATATCTCGGGTTTCAAACCTCTTAAAAACATTTGCGTCATTCTCTCCTCATTATCAACCAAATGAGACGCAAACCGTGACAACTCGGCAAACTTGGCTTTATGCTGCGACACGGTCATGTTATTTTGCTCTAGCTTGATGAACTTAACCTCTTTCATGTGACAAATACTTTCGGGAAAGTACTTGTCGTTGAACAACTCTTGGAACTTCTCACAAGACATCTTGAAGCGTTAGTTTAGATACGTTTCTGATTCCCACCAAAGAATCGCCTCTTCACGCTACATAAAGGTGGCAAATGGAACCTTTTTCTCCTCGGAGCATCCCAATACATCAAATATCTTGGTGATCTATTTTAACCACGCTCCGCCTTAAGTGGTTCTCGCTTTCCCAAAACTCGGTGGTCCCACTCCATGTATTGCTTGCGGCAGAATCAATCGTGGGTTGCCATTATTTTTTTACCTGATTATGAGCAGGAGCCGCATTCGCCTGATGTTGCATGAATTCTAAAAAGCTCCTAAACGTATCGTCGTTCGTTAATTGATCAGTATTATTGTTTACAGGAGGATTATCGTCATCCTGTTGCACATTGTCCTGATTATTGATCTGTGGAGACTCAACGGTCTCCTGTGCCCCATTGCTATTCTCAACATTCTCGGATGCCATTTTCAAATACTGCCACAAAACAAGGGTTAATTAACATATCACATATTATCTCTATACTCTGACCAACCAATTAAATACCAAATAAACTTAGGTAGGTCATACTAGCTTAAGGAATTCCCTGTCTCTCCCTCCTAGTTCTTGTCTCACATCGGCCTGGGATCATATCCCTAAGCTTTGATACCAACCGTGGACGCCCCAAAATTAGGTATATACGTTACCCATCTTGGGTCGCCACTTTCATGGTACATAATTCAAATACAAACTTAATTATACAACAGTCGTGTAGAATACGACAGAACATATGTTGTGAGTTTAAATACAAATACTGTCTTCTAGACAATATTCATTCTCAAGTGAGTCCTCCTAGACAGTATACAAACTCAAATTCAGTCCTCGTTACATTTATTGTTACACTATTTAACAGAATAGTGAGGACTACTAATGCTATCATCTGGACCGTCACCTTGGTTTCCGACTCTTTTCAAATATATTCTCATTTTCAAGAGAATAAGTGAAAGAAAGGGTGAGCTCAACTAGCCCAGTAAAAAATATTATGACTAAGATAATGCAGAATAAATTATCATTAGTCTTCAACAGTATAACAACTGATAGAATATAATAGACAACAAGTTTTAGATCAAAATTGCAGCTGAAATAAGCAATCCATTAAAAGAGTCAAGTAGAGAATAAAATCTACTATATTTTATGATTTAAAAAGTTTTCATCACTTTTATCGCCGATACTCAACCTTTAATAAATAAACCACATCTTCTAATCATCCTCAGACATGCCAAGCATATTCATTAAATCATCAATGGTCATGATTATACCGAAAAATCCTCGGTCATAATCATACCAAAAATCGCCCATCAATGCACTATAGGCCATCGAAGACTTTTACCACACCACTTATAACATCACAGTTCATGATTATACCGAATGATCCTCGGTCATAATCATACTAAGTCCATCTATGCACGTAAGCCAAAGATGACTTTCAACATAATATAAACATGAGGATGATGACAATGATATATAAATTCAATAAAACAAGTTCATTTAATTAATTTGTCCAGAACCAATAACGTCCCAATTGTCAACAAGATATTGTTTTGTGGTGTAAAATTCAAGAATCCTCGTAAGAATATTTCCATGAAACGACATCGATGAAGCGCAAATATCAAGGATATTCCACTAATTTCATGGAGTATAGAAGTCAAAACTTTAACCAACCGAGTATAATAAAGAATAGAATAACAACAGAAATCACCATGCATGCGGATTAAGATAGACAAAAGTTATTCCAATGTAATAATAAAGAATGGAATAACAAATGTAAATCACCATGCATGCAGATTGAGATGACAAAAGTTATTCCAATGTAATAATAAATACTGAAATAATAAGTAATGGAACCAGTCGTGTGAAAAATCACAATGATGTGATATTAAAACAGTAATATAAAATGACGGAATAATAAAAGGATTTCACCAAGTATGCAGTACTTAGCATAAATAGGTTATTCCAACATAATAATAAAGAATGGAATAATGTAAGAAGATCACCAAGTATTGGGTGAACCAGCATATCTGTGTCATTCCACCAAGTATAGGGTAAATCACAGCATCAAAAGTTATTCCAATGTAATAATAAAGAATTGAATAACATAAGGATTTCACCAAGTATAGGGTATGTCACAGATACAAAGTTATTCCAATAGAATAATAAAATGGAATAACATAAGGATTTCACCAAGTATAGGGTATGCCACATATACAAAAGTTATGTATAGGGTATGCCACTTTTACAGGTTATTCCAACAGAATAATAAAGAATGGAATAACAGAAGTTCTCTTCAAGAAGAAAGAATAACTCCCTTTACCGTAAAAGAACCGGATATAAGAGTAGTGAAGTAGCAAAATATTCTTCTTCTTTCTCTCTATAATTTTCTCTCTATAGCTTCTCTCTATAATTTCTCTCTCTAGAGTTTCAACGAATTCGTAAGAAAATAATGAAGGAATGAGCTTCTATTTATAGGAAAATGGAATGCATAGTAACTAATCCATGAACGGTCCAGATCGATTTACTTTTAAACGGACGGTTCAGATTAAAACTTAAAGCAACGGTCCATACTGATTCACTATTAAAACTTTTAAACCAGCGATCCATATTGATTTACTATTAAAACTTTAAACCAGCGATCCATATTGATTCATTATTATAACTTTCCACCAGCGGTCCATATTAATTCATTCAACCAACGGTCTGAAAAATTAGCATATCTCCTCATGGAATAATATTGTACCCAAATACCCGAATGTACAACACTAGAGTGAATAGTAACTGGGTGAATAGTAACCCGTGAATAGTAACTCGTGAATAGTAACTCTGACACAAAAGTGTCCCAAATACTCTCCAGACCTCAATTATTGATTTAACAATATAACAAATAATACAGATGATACCGTGGCAATAATCGAATCAATAATATGAGAGATATGATGCAGCAATTACTGTAGCAATAATTGAGTATAACTGAGTGACTTATCACGTAAGCATCAATAATCAATACCGTGTGCTACTATGCAACCACGCGTATTATTGTACTTTTGCTACCGGGTAGTTCAACAGTATTAACGGTAAAACCTCCACCGTTATTTTCATAAAAATATTTTTGTCGTTTTCTAAATACGACAATTCTTCCGTTGTGGGTCCACTAATGATTGTGTCGCCGCATTTAATATTCCCCGATAAAAAGAATATTCCCCACCAATCGAATAATTATAAGACAACTTGCATGACTTTTGCAAAATTTTCAAATACTACCCACAACTATAATATTATTTCAAATTCATACCTCAATATTTAAAAAATATTTTGAGAAATTTAAATCTTTATTTATAAAATCTGGGTCTCACAAATGAGCTTGATTTAATTAGGACTACAAGCTTTTAGAATGCACAATTATACAAGGAAAATGTTAAAAATGGCACTACCAGTAAAATCAAGCATGTAACTTTCATGCCGAAGTCAAGCAAAGGTCATTGTTCAATTCAAAATCGAGATTGTTTCGTGAAAACTTAAATCACGCATGGTCGTGGCCATTCACCATAAAACGGTTTTTCCACATGGCTATTGTGGAGTCTATAGCAAAAATCCATTGGAAACTTTCAAGGTTAACGGTTAAAGATTGAAGCACTACTGGGGTGAGGATGCAAATGTGGACACCATTAACATTACCCTCACAGACACGCAATAAGACATGAGGGACTGTCGGGCTAGCGACATTAAACCAAGCGCTACTTGGGAGGCAACCCAAGCTCTAAACTCTATCTCTTACGTACATTTAAATTTTAGTATAGATTAGTCAATAGAATATTATACTTAGAGAGTAACAAAATCTCTGGAATAATTGCAGAAACCCCGAGCAAGAGCAGTAAAGCAGCAACATTATAGAGTGCGAACGCAGCGCCACAACGCTTCGGACACCAAAGATTGAACGCGCCCACAACAAAGACGGAGATCGCGCCACTATATCACCAAGATGGCGCAGAGCGTGCTCAAGCAATCCTCACCTCACAAGACAACTATACCGAACGCTATTCCAACAGTATTGGACCGCTACATAAAGTCGAAAGTCCTCCTTACATCAAGCATCGGCAAAGGCATACAACAGCTGTGGATCGCGCTTACTCGGGAATCTTCAATAAAAGAGACATGTTTGAAGTTGAACACTCCCACCTCTCCACCACTCCATTACAACAATACCACTTCTCCACTTCTCCTAATTCTATTGCACTTCCTCTTCCCCATAACTTCACATTAAATCATATCATCTTTACTCGCCTTTCTCCTTTCCAAATTCCAAACCCACTAACCTTTTCAAGTTCCGATTCCCACCCACATTAATTTCCTATTCTCTATATGAAGCCCCTCCATTCTAGACATAATGGTACCACAAAGTTCAAAAATCACAACCAATTCTAAATCTAACACAACCCTTGCACCAGTTGATACAAATTGGGACTTCTCTTCAAAGAGGTAAACCCAACTTATTAAAGGAGAAGGTGTTGGGTTTTAAACTGTTTGGGTAGCAAAGCATTATCAACCAATTAAGTTTGGGGGAGTCACCATTCCGCCCACCACCTGTTTGATAAAAATCCAGAACCAGATTTTTGTGTTTAACAACACCGGAAGCAACATGTCTTCACACAAAAGGCAAAGGGCATCAACCTCCACAACTCGCCCAACATATGACCATACAAAATTTGTTAACGAGAGGGCCGCAGAGAGATTCAATACATCCATTGACAAGAAAAATTTGGTGCTAGAACGAGGATTAAAGCCAAATGCGAATTTGGATGGTGATATGGCATTGCAAATTGTAGAACGCAACTGGTTTCAACTAGTAGAGCAACCACTTCCAGTGGCAATCAACATAGTTAAGGAGTTTTATGCGAATGCAATTGAACATATCAATCATGTTGTCATGGTTCGGGGAAAACCGGTAGCATTTCATGCTGAAGCTATCAATGAATATTTTGGGTTAAAAACGCCATAAGAGGACCGGTATGAAGATGGGTTGCCCGAGCTAGATGAGTTGATTGCCTGATTATGCAAATCAGGAACAAAATGGGCAATTAAAGCAGGAACGAACGAAAAGATAAGTTTTCCCCAAGCGGCATTAAGTCGATATGGTAAAGCATGGCATGCGTTTATATGTGCTCGTTTAATGACCACGCGTCATCAAACCGATGTTACTAAAGCACGGGCCCGATTATTGTATGGAATTGTTCACCACCATTATCTTGTGAACAATACAATTGCTTTCTACAATGTTGATGTGGGGGAATGTATTCAAGAATCCATTGACCGAAAGGCCACGGGTAAGTACCACAAAGCGGGTTACTTCACCGGGTTTCTAATTACCAACTTATCTTGAAAAAGTCAAAGGTGCAAAGTGGCATCCTAATGAGCCAATTCAACAACCAACGACCATAATTGATCATGCAACTATTGAGAGGTACAAAGCGTGGGAGGGAGCACAATCACACCCGCGTGGTGAAGGTTACATCATGATCCGCCAACCATCATCCTCGGCTAGTGAAGAACCAGTTCATGAGGAACCTGTTCGTGAGGAACCCGCTCGTGAAGAACAAGCATGGGTCCCAAGGAATCAATTCATGTGGTTGGTTGACCGTCAAGATTTAATGCATCAGTACAATGTGAATGCTTTCAACACGCTTGCTAAGGCGTTTGCTCGTTGTAATCCTAATGCTCAGCCAGTCGTTATGCTCATTCTTCCTATCTTGCCAACATATCCTCCTTCGGACGACGACGCGCAGTAACGCGTTTTCAGGGAAGTCCTCAAATTTTTATATTTGATTGCGCATATTTGAAGTAATGAGGGCATTCCTTGATTTAAGTTTGGGGGATTAAGGTGTTTTTCTTCATTTGCATGTTAGTTTTTAGCTTTTAGTTTTTCATATATTAGTTTTTTTTTATATATTAGTTTTCCTCAAGTTTTTTTTAAAAAAAAAAGTAAAAATTCATGAATCTAGTCGATAGTTGGGATATGTTACTGTTTTTCAGGGCCAATGATGAGATTGGAATTTGGTGATAATGTGCAATACTTAGTAAGGGAACTTTGAAGTAATTTTGTGTTATAAGTTGAATCTTTCTACTATTTGAAACTATTGTAAAAGGATTGCACGAACATACCAACTTGTAGATTGATTGTGTTAAATTGATTCATAATAACGCTCTAAAAGGCATCACTAGTGTGAGACCCCAGATTTTATAAATAAAGATTTAAATTTTCTCAAAATAATTTTTTATATTATGGTGTGAATTTGAGATAATATTATAGTTGTGGGTAGTATTTATAAATTTTTCAAAGTAGACAAGTTGTCATAAAATACGGTTACTATTCACGAAGTTACTATTCACTAAGTTACTATTCACCAAAATTACTATTCACTTTAGTATTGTTCACTCGAGTATTTGGGACACTTTTTGTGTCAGAGTTACTATTCACGAGTTACTATTCACCGAAATTACTATTCACTCTAGTATTGTTCACTCGAGTATTTGGAACACTTTTCGTGTCGAAGTACTATTCACGAGTTACTATTCACTCTAGTATTGTTCACTCGGGTATTTGGGACACTTTTTGTGTCGAAGTACTATTCACGAGTTACTATTCACCGAACAAAATATTTTATGAAAATAACGGCGGAAGTTTTACCGTTAATAATGTTGAACTACTCGGTAGTAAAAGTATAGTAATGTCTGGCGTGGTTGCATAGTACCAATACCAGTATTGATTATTGATGCTTATGTGAGAAGTCACTCAGTTTGATTCAATTATTGTTAATATTTTATATGATGATGAAGTTTTGTTTTATTTGTATTATTAATGTAATAAAACAGAAACATCTTTTTATATAAAACATAATACTTTATTAAAGTTATTATATAAATAGAATATATTATATTTTATTTAAAAGATTCTTTAAATATGGACCGTCCGATTAAAGTAAATCAATCTGGACCGTTCATGGATTAGTTACTATGCATTCCATTTTCCTATAAATAGAAGCTAATTCCTTCATTATTATTTTCTTATTTAATTCATTGAAACTCTAGAGAGAGAAATTATAGAGAGAAGCTCAGAGAGAAAATTATAGAGAGAAAGAAGAAGAGTATTACTCGCTACTTCACTACTTCTATATTCAGTTCTTTTACGGTAAGGGGTGTTATTCTTTCTTCTTGAAGAGAAATTTTGTTATTCCATTCTTTATTATTCTGTTGGAATAACTTATACGCGGCATACCCTATACTTGGTGATATCCTTATGTTATTCCATTCTTTATTATTCTGTTGGAATAACCTATATGCGCGGTTTACCCTATACTTGGTGGAATGACCAGTATATGCGGTTCACCCAATACTTGGTGATCTTTTTCTGTTATTCCATTCTTTATGATTATTTTGGAATAACCGATTTATGCGAAGTACCGCATACTTGGTGACATTCTTCTATTATTCCGTCTTTAATATTCTGTCGAATATCTCGCCTGGTATATATGGGACTGGTTCCATTTTATTATTCAGTCTTTAATATTCTGTCGAAATATCCTGTCTGTGCTATACGCCGGACCTGGTTCCATCATTTATTATTCCGCATTTATTATTTTGTTGGAACATCCTGTCGGTGTGAATTTCACGACTCGGTTCTCATTATTATTATTCTGCATTGGAATAACTTTTGTCATGCTCTATCTCTATCGCATGCATGATGATTTCTTTTGTTATTCCATTCCTTATTATACTCAGTTGGTTAAAGTTTTGACTTCTATACTCCATGAAATTAGTGGGATATCCTTGATATTTGCGCTTCATCCAATATCTTTTCATGGAAATATTCTTCTGAGCATTCTTGAATTTTACACCACAAAATAATATCTTGTTGACAATTGGGACGTTATTGGTTCCTGGATAAATTAATTCGTGAACTTGTTTTATTGAATTCATATATCATTGTCATCATCCTCATGTTTATATTATGTTGAAAGTTATCTTTGGCTTACGTGCATAGATGGACTTAGTATGATTATGACCAGGGATCATTCGGTATAATTATGAACTGTGATGTTATAAGTGGTGTGGTAAAAGTCTTCAGTGGCCTGTAGTGCATTGATGGACAGTTTTTGGTATGATTATGACCGTGGATTTTTCAGATAATCATGATCATTGATGATTTAATGAATATCCTCGCCCGTAATACTGTGGATGATTAGAAGATGTGGTTCATTTATTAAGCTGAGTATCAGCGATAAAAGTGATGAAAAAACTTTTTAAATCATAAAAAATAGTATATTTTATTCTCTACTTGAATCTTTTAATGGATTGCTTATTTCACTGCAGAGTTTTTGATCTAAAACTTGTTATCTATTATATTTTATCGGTTGTTATACTATTGAAGACTAATGAAAATTTATTTCTGCATTATCTTAGTCATAATATTTCTTATTGGGCTAGTTGAGCTCACCTTTCTTTCACCGTTTCTCTTTAGGAAATGAGAACGAAGCGGGGACGAAGTCGGGGAATGGAGTGAGCCAGTACCAGATGATAGCATTAGTAGTCCTCACTATTTCATTAAATAGTGTGACAATAAATGTATTGAGGACTTATTTATGTTTGAATATCGTCTAGATGACAATATTCGAAAGTTAAAACTCATTGTATATATATTTTGTCGTATCTTACATTTAATTGTTATATAATTAAGTTGTATTTATATTCAAGACCATGTAAGTGGCGACCCAAGATGGGTGACGATACCTAATTTTGGGGGCATCACAACTAGTTTAAATAAGAGAATGACAAGAATAAGTAGTGATGGCTATTGTTAGACAAGAACCTAAGTTTGGGGGAATATTTGGGGTATATAAGTCTAAAAAAAAAAAAAAAAAATACCGTGGCTAGTTTTGTTTTGGGGCTTTTGTTACTTGAAAGCAACGCTCAAGGGGTGTCTTAACACCTAAGCACCTAAGGTCTTAATGGTCCGGGAGTCGTTGGTCAAACGCCGCTAAGGGTAGTAATCGTTAGCCTAATGGAATGAGACATTGCACGTCATGGTTAAAAAAAAAAAAAAAAAGAATAAAACGGAAATAAGAGCAAAATGCCCCCGTGAATGATAGGTGAGGCGTAAATATCCCAGGTTCACCCTTTATGATGGTTTGTGTCTAGCTTTGGTTGGAATGAACTTGTTTTGGAATTCTTTTATTTACTATGTTTAATGCCTTAGAAGAGGTGTGTTATATTTTAAATTTGATAGTATGTCAATCTATATTGTTGGTGCACACACACACACTATAGTAGTGATATCAATGTAAGATTCAATGGTTGGCTAGAAATTGTGGATTGGTTTCGTTATGAGGTATTGTTATATTTACATGATTTTTCTGAGGCCTTGACAGTGAACTATTGTTACTAACTTAATACTGGATTCAAAATTTTAGGATTAGTTGCATTGCATTGCATGACATTGTGTTTGCTTGAAGACAAGCAATGTTTAAGTTTGGGGGATTTTGATGAGTAGGTTTTTAAACCATGAATTGTGTTCATTTGGAGTGTTTTTGTGTTTGTTTTTAGGCATTTTTATGTTACTATTGATGGGTTTTTCGTTTAATGTAGAAAATACAGAGGCATCCCGTGTGTAGAAGTATTTGAGGCTGTGTTGAGCGGAACTGTAAGCTCTTGATGATGGCTAGCGATGATCACAATTGTGTGGAGCTATTGAATGAGCTTGTCAATGTCTTACCCATCGTTGGACTAGCAATCGAAGGCTACCAAGGGAAGGCTAGGACAAGACCTGACCGCATACCAAAAGCAGAACATGTATTTTTTAAAGAATAGCTAAATGGTAGTATTTGATAGTAAGTGGGATTGTTTAAGGTTGTTTTGGATAGTAAGTAGAGTTGATATAGGAGAGTATCTAGACAAGTGATTGGGTACACAAGAGGAGAAAGATAAGGAGTCAAATATAATACACTTTGGGAAAAGGGATCAAGTAGAACACTTTGAAAAAGAACGAGTTGAAGATCAAGCTTGGAGGTCAGAGAAAAGAAAAAAAAAACTTCACGAAAATTGCGAGGAATTGAATTCGAGAGAAGGGTGGTGTTTTATTATTCTTCTTTAATTTTTATTATCTGTAATTGGGATGATGTTTCCTTTTATTTATTTAGTAGTTAATTTAATTATTATGAACTAATTCTCTTTTTAGGTGAATGATGGATCTTTGAGTGGAACAATGATTAATTAGCTTAAATCCTCGGTTTAATAAAATATTCGCCGGGTTTATCTATATTGATTTGCACTTGAATTTATGAATTGCACGATCAACAATTCTTTGTGGATTTGAATGGATTGAGAGAAGATGTTTAAATCTAGACTTAATTGATATAGCATGTGTTCATGAATTTTGTGAATAAAGCAGATTTGTGATGAATGTTAAGGTAGAGATATGCTTGACATTACATGTAATTGGATAAAGAACTTAATCTTAAACTTCTTTGATTTAATTTGCATAGAGATATTGTGAGTTATTTGATTGAAGTGTTTGACTTAATTCTATCTTAATTATGAATTTGAGTTAATATGGTATTAGTGCACCGAGAGGTGGTTAATGCTACAATTGTGTTCTTGATTAATAAACTGGGATATTGAGTTGAACTGAGGTATAAGTGAATTAATCTGAGTGAAGCTTGGAGTGAAATCATGAGCCTAATTTTCCAAGTATTGTTTGAAACTTTAGTTTTACCATTGTGGGTTATTAGTGATAGCTAGGGTATTAATTCTTAAGGTTTAATTATCATTGTTTTAAATAGTTTAATAAAATTTGGATTAGTTAAAGATTGATAGTTGTAAGTTTGAGTTCTTGCTAATTGTCTCTGAGGGAACGATACTTAACTTATCACTTTATTACTTGTTGACCACGTATACTTGCGTTGTAAGACCCCGACTTTTTATTAATAAAATGAAATTTCCTCTATTTATTATTTGTAATAGTAAGGGTTAATTTGATTAATGTGGTTAGTTATGGGTAAAATGCTAAATATTTCAAATAAGCAAGTGGTTATAAAATATTCATTGTTGTTTGGGAATATTCGTTTGGTCGTGGAATATTCTTACTATCGGGGAATATTATTTACTGACGGTAGCGACCTTGTGTGGGAACCATATCAGAAAGCGATTGGATGAAGAAAACGACAAATATAAGTTACTACAGAAGTAGTTATTCACGAATTAATAATCGTTTGATTACGGGGTGGTTAAAATACTGATGTCTGGCGTTGTTACACAAAGAAAGCGGTATTGCACAATATTTTGAATTATTGATCCTTACGTAAGAAGACACTACTCAATAATTGTTACAGTAATTACTGTTCAATATTTTATTTTATTGATTCAATAATTGCTGCGTTGATATTTTATATTATTGTTGTTTCAATAATTGTCATTACACAGTATTTTCCATTAACGGATCAATAATTCATATTATTTGAATAATATTATTAGATAGCAATATTGGCAATGTCTATAAAGTTCTGTCTAAGGAGAGGTTAGGTCATCTAATTGCGCGCCAGTAAGGAGAAATCCTTATTGGAAAGCCCCTCTATCCAGGAACCGTATGTCAGTTGTCGAGATTGTGATTCTGTAATATTATTTGTGAATAATTAATTATTGATTTATATGATGAGGAAAATATTGATTTTATGTGGATATAGATGGAGAAAAATTTTTAATGTGACAATTGTTGAAAATTAATATTTTATCTTTTCTGATAAAATAATTCATTTAACTATATTATTATATTTTAATAATATAATAATGGTGATATTTTTACAATGAATGTGGGATATATGAGTATATATGGAGGAGGAGTATTTTGTTGCAATAAATGTTTAAAACATGTTAAACATGTTTGTGGACCCCATTTATTGGTGATATTTGATTATTTTGTAAAATCGCCTCGTTTGTGGATTTGATCAATTTCATTTGGAATTTGGAAAAACTTTCTTTCGCAAAGTTGTAGAGAATTGAATTTCTTATAAAAATTTGTGTGTTTTGAATTTTTTCCGATAAAAGGGCTATTTATTATGAATTATTGAAGTTCAAGTCTCAAATAATTAATTTTTGAAGTTTTAAATATTTTTTTACAAAAACATTTTTTTCATTGTTGGGACTCATTTAACATATGATTAGGTGGTGAATTCAGATGCTAGGTGTGCGTAAGAATTTTAATTAAAAATAATATTATTATATTAAATTTTCGCTTTGGTGTTCTAAGCATTTTTTCTATAAATAGGGTGATTAGGTTAGAATTGAAAATTACAAGAATCTTTGAAGTTTTTCTCTCTTTCTCTCTCGATATATTGAGCGTATTCTTGTGAGTATTATAATACTTTGAGTGTTGCTATCTGGTGCAAGTTCAAGTCATAGCTTATATCGGTGTTTCAACTAAAAGACATTTTTTTGCAAGGTAAGGGATATTATTTTCTTCATGAATGATATTATTTTCTTCAATATCATTATGCCAAAATATTGATCTGAAGTTTTATCAAATTTGGAACTTTTTGTGTCGAGTTCTTATTCACGTATACTAAGACTATTCACGTATCGATTATTATTCACGAATAAAGAGACTATTCAGAAAATTAAATTTTCATTTTGTCCAAAATATCTATTATGGATACTAGCTTTGATTGTATCCATGTTTTGATCATTCTTGAATTTTACTCCACTATGATTATTATTGAAGTATTTTTGGACATGGATAAACCGAATTACTTAATCTTTAATCCTTAATCCTTGTCTTTTGTTTCTTTGGATTCATTTCTTTAAAAATATTTTTCATCATCCTCGTCTTAAATGATGATGTTCTTGAATATCTTTGGCTGTAATGCAAAAGATGGTTAATTTTCTTATGAATATCTTCTACCAGAAAAGTGCAAAGATGAGCAGTGTTGAGATGAACATGACTAATCGATGAATATCTTTGGCACAGAAAGTGCAAAGATGAATATTTGATTAAAGATGTATATTGATTGATGTTACTGAGGATAAAATATTGATGATGGACTTTTAAATTCATAGATACTAGTAGATTTCATTCTCTACGTAACTATTCTATGAATTATTATTTTCATTGCGAATATTGATCCGAAATTTGTTGTCTATTGTATTCTATCGATTTTTTCCTGTTGAGGACTAACGATAATTTGTTCTATATTATCTTAGTCATAATATTCTTTTTGGGCTAGTTGAGCTCACCCTTTTTCTTGTTGTTCCATTTTTTCTTCTCGGGAGGCTAGAATGTAGCGAATACGAGTCGGGGTATGGAGTGATGGTTCTAGAAGTTGTTTTAGTAGTCCTCACCATTTTTATAAAATAAAGTTTCAATAATTATAATGAGGACTTATTTGGTTGTGGATATTGTCTAAAAGACAATATTTGTATTTAAACTCACAGTTTTTATATTGTATTAATAAAGTTGTAGTTGTTTCTGTACCATGTATTTGACAACTCAGAATGGGTGATGTATACCTATTTTGGGTGCGTCACAGTTGGTATCAGAGCTTAGGGATATTATCTCTGGCGGAGATCGGGGAATAGAACTAGGAGGGGAGAGATGAGTAAATCCTTCGCTAGTGTGTCCTACCTAAGCTTATTTGTTAGTTGGTCAGAGTATAGGGATATTATGTGGTATGTTAATTTGTTTAATTAACCCTTGTTTTATGGCAGTATTTAAGAATGTCGACTGAGAATGTTAACAGTGGGATAAATGAGACCGTGGAGACGCCTGTACTTACCAATGAGGAGAACGGGCAGCAGGCCGGCAATGTTCCTCCTGTGAACAACGCCACTGAGCAGATGATGAATGACGGGATGTTTAGAAGCTTCTTGCAGTTCATGCAAAATCAGACGAGGGAGACTCGTGTTCAAAATACAGGAGGAAATGATTGCAACTCACGGGTTGTCACAGCCAAGCAGTTCAAAGAGTTGGGACCACCAGAATTCTGGGGAAAGCCGGATCCGATCAAGGCGGAGACGTGGGTCAAACAAATCACCAAGATATTCGATGTCTTGGGATGCACGGAGGAGCAGAAGGTGCCATTCGCCACCATCATGTTCCGTAATAATGAGGTGATCTTGGTGAGAATCGTGAAGCATACCCACCCCGGTAGCGCCAACATGTCTTGGGAGACATTTCAGAAACTATTTAATGACAAATACTTTCCTGAAAGTGTACGTCATATAAAGGAAATGGAGTTTATTAGACTGGAGCAGAATAACATGACGGTATCTCAGTACGAGGCGAAGTTCGCGGAGTTATCCAGGTTTGCACCTCATTTGGTGGAGAAGAGGAACGTATGACGCGGATGTTTCTGAGAGGTTTGAAACCCGGAATACGTCAGTATCTCATTTCTCATAAATTTTCTCTCTATTCAGATGTTGTCAACAGGGCTCAGTTGTTAGAGCGAGATAACGAGTACGGTCAATCGAGGGATCACAACCAGGATCATACTAGAGATAGCAGTCAACAGAATAACGATAACCAGCGGAGAAAGAAAAAGACGGACAAAAATGGTAACCACTCTGGTGGTAATCATGGCCAAGAAAATAGAAGAAGCGAGTCGGGCGGAGATTTTAAAAAGAGGAGATTTAACAATGACAATGCGAAGACTTCAGCACCAGCAGCAACTGGTTCTAATGGAGGAGAACGACCACCGGTAGTATGCTACAAATGCGGGAAAGAGGGACATATCAGCCCAAACTGCCCACAACAGTTCAAGGTATGCTATAATTGTGGAAAGGAAGGACATATAAATTTCGAGATTATGCAGAGCGAAACCTAGTTCAGCGGGGATGGTGACTCAAAAGACTGTCCCAGAAAAATCAAAGTCAACGATTCTTGGAAGAGCGTTTGTTGTGACTGGTCAAAATGCGAGGAAGCCAAACGAGGTGATCACGGGTATGCTAATCATAAATTCTTGTGAAGTTTATACTTTACTAGATACCGGTGCTACCCATTCATTTATCTCTCCTACTTGTGCTCAATGTTTAAATTTGACTCCGGAAAAATTAGACTTTGACCTATCTGTGAAAACTCCGTTAGGAGAAACTTTCATCACATCCACTATTTATAAGTCTTGTTTGATCCAAGTTGGCACCATCACCTTACCTGTTGACCTTATCTCTTTAAAGATACTTGCTTTTGATGTGATTTTAGGGATTGATTGGTTAACTACTCATCATGCCAAAATTGATTATTTTCGTAAGGTTGTTACTTTTCATATTCCTAAACAACCTGTTGTACGAATTCAAGCAACTAAACCATTAAAATCAATCAATGTTATATATAATCATAAAGTTATTCGTTTATTTAAAAATGGATGTCAAGCTTTCTTAGCCCATGTTATGGATTTGAATAAAGACACGTCAAAATTGAATAATATTCCTGTTGTTATTGACTTTCCTGATGTATTTCCTGAAGAACTTCTCGGTCTACCCCCGGAACGTGAAGTTGAATTCTTTATTGATCTTGAACCTGGTACAAAGCCCATTTCTAAAACCCCATATCGAATGGCTCCTATTGAACATCAGGAGTTAAGGTCCAACTCTGAGGAATTGTTGGACATCGATTTCATTCGTCCTAGTACATCTCCTTGGGGTGCTCCTGTTTTATTCGTAAAGAAGAAAGACGGGAGTATGCGATTTTGTATTGATTATCGGGAATTGAACCATGTCACTATCAAGAATAGGTATCCGCTACCTCGTATTGATGACTTGTTTGACCGATTCACAAGGAGCACAATTCTTTTCAAAGATCGATCTTAGATTCTGGATATCATCACCAAGATTAGAATCGAGGATATTCCAAAGGCGCCTTGAGAACTAGAATGACGGGCATTATGAATTCTTAGTCATGTCTTTTGGATTGACTAATGCTCCTATGACTTTCATGGATATGATGAACCGAGTATTCAAGGATTATTTGGATCAGTTCGTTATTGTCTTTATTGATGACATTCTCATATATTCCAAAAGCCGTGAAGATCATGAGCACCATTTGAAGCTGGTACTCCAAAGGCTTCGTGAAAACAAGTTATATGTCAAGTTAAAGAAATGCGAGTTCTAGCTTGAGGAAGTAGCATTTCTTGGGCACGTGGTGTCAAAACATGGAGTATCATTGACGCCGAAGATTGAAGCAATACAAAGTTAGGAGCAAATCAAGACGGTGGTGATCAAGTACGTAGCTTTCGGCTTTAATTTGGTTATTATCGGAGATTCGTAGAAGGGTTTTATCGAATCGCTACTCCGTTAACTCAGTTGACTCGGAAGGATACAAAATTTGTTTGGAGCGAAGAATGCGAGAAGAGTTTTCAAGAACTTAAGAGGAGACTTATTTCGGCACTTGTTCTAACAATACCATCTGGTTCGGATAGATTTGTTATCTACAGCGATGCTTTGGGCAAAGGGTTAAGATGTGTTCTCATGCAACGTGGGAAAGTCATAGCATATGCATCGCGACAACTTAAAGAAATATGAGAGGAATTATCCTACTCATGATCTAGAGTTGGCAGCAGTCATTTTTGCGCTAAAGATTTGGAGGCACTATCTATATGGGGAGAAAGTGGAGATATATTCGGACCATAAAAGCCTCAAATATTTCTTCACTCAAAAGGAACTCAACATGCGGCAACGACGTTGGCTCGAGTTGTTGAAAGATTACGACCACACTATTCAATACCATCCCGAAAGCTTAACGTGGTGGTAACGCTGGCGTTGAGTAGAAGATCATATGCGAGAACGATCGCGATGATGTCAAGTATACGATAGAGCCAACTTTAATAGAAAAGGTTAAGGGTTGCAAGCCACCGGCCGGAGTCGATGCGGATGAAGAAGAAAGTGCAAGAAGGTGCTATTCCAGAAGCAAGAATCGATGAAGAAGGAATACTTCGAGTCCATTCCAGACTTTGTGTTCCTAACGATTACGATTTGAAGTACAAGATCATGATGGAGGCACACAATACATCATTTGCAATTCATCTCGAAGTACCAAAATGTATCGTGATCTTGACATACATTTTGGTGGAACAATATGAAAGAGAGATTACAAAGTTTATCTCAACGTGTTTAACTTGTCAACGTGTAAAGGCGGAGCATCAAGTGCCAAAGGGTCCATTGCAACCACTTGAGATTCCAAAATGGAAGTGGGAACACATTACCATGGATTTCGTTACGGGTCTTCCTACAGTTTCTCAAGGCATCGATGCTATTTGGGTTATTGTTGATAGATTAACCAAGTTTGCTCATTTCTTGCCGATACGGGAGACTTATTCCCTTGAATGTCTTGCTCAAATGTACGTAAATGAGATTGTGAGATTGCATGGCATGCCAGTATCCATAGTTTTGGATCGTGACCCAAGATTCACTTCAAGATTTTAGGTTAGCTTGCAAAAAGCTATGGGCACGGATTTACGATTTAGTTGGCATACCATCCTCAAAGCGGACGGACAATCGAAAGGACTATTCAAACTCTTGAAGATCTATTAAGACTCGTGTCCTAGACTTCAAAGGAGTTGGGATAAGTATTTATCATTGGTGGAATTCTCTATAACAACGATTATCGCAAGTATAGGTGTGGCTCCATTTGAAGCATTATATGGGACGAAAGTGTCGCTCTCCAATATGTTGGGATGAGGTGGGTGAAGCAACATTGTTGGGACCCGAGTTGGTACGTATGACTACGGAAAAGATCCAAATGATTCGACAACGTATACAAACGGCACAGGATCGACAAAAGAGTTATGCGGATCTTCATCGTAAGGACGTGGAATTTGGTATGGGGGATCATGTACTATTACGTGTTGCTCCATGGAAGGAGTTACAAGATTTGGAAAGAGAGGAAAGCTCAATCCACGATTTATTGGTCCATTTTTGATTCTTGGATGGAAGTAGGTAATGTAGCCTATAGACTCGCGTTACCTCGAAAGTATGTCTCGTGTTCATAATGTGTTTCACATATCGTATTTCGTAAATATGTGAAAGACCCGAACCACGTTATTGAGTTAGAACCGGACGAGATAGCCAAGACGTAACGTCACGAAGAGGTACTGTCAAGATCTTGGATAGGAAGGAGCATGTCCCCACGACAAAAGGTCATACCACAAGTTAAAGTTTTGTGGAGGAACCATGCTATAGAGGAAATGACCAGGAGTTGGAAACGGAAATGAAAGCGAGGTACCCTCATCTTTTCGAAACACCAGGTACGTACGTCAATTTCGAGGACGAAATTTCATAAGGAGAGGAGGTTGTAAGACCCCGACCTTTTATTAATAAAATGAAATTTCTCTATTTATTATTTGTAATAGTGAGGGTTAATTTGATTAATGTGGTTAGTTATGGGTAAAATGCTAAATATTTCAAATAAGCAAGTGGTTATAAAATATTCATTGTTGTAGGGAATATTCGTTTGGTCGTGGAATATTCTTACCGCTTGGGAATATTCAGACGACAACAAGTATGATATACGTGGGCCCCATATGTAAAGCGATTGGATGAAGAAAATGACAAATATAAGTTACTGGCGTAGTTGTTACAATTAACATTGTTGGATTAAGGGTGGTTAAAATACGATGAATCTGGCGTTGTTGTTGCGAAAGCGCATTACCAGATTGCACAATATTTTGAATTATTGATCCTTACGTAAGAAGGCACTACTCAATAATTATTACAAAGAATTATTATTCAATATTTTATTTTATTGATTCAATAATTGCTGCGTTGATATTTTATATTATTGTTGTTTCAATAATTGTCATTACACAGTATTTTCCATTATTGGATCAATAATTCATATAATTTGAATAATATTATTAGATAGCAATATTGGCAATGTCTAGAAAGTTCTGTCTAAGGAGAGGTTAGGTCATCTATTACGCGCCAGTAAGGAGAAATCCTTATTGGAAAGCCCCCTCTATCCTAGGAACTGCCTGGTTGTCGGTATTGTGATTCTGTAATATTATTTGTGAATAATTAATTATTTGTTTATATGATGAGGAAAATATTGATTTTATGTGGATATAGATGGAGAAAATTTTTTAATGTGACAATTGTTGAAAATTAATATTTTATCTTTTCTGATAAAATAATTCATTTAAATATATTATTATATTTTAATAATATAATAATGGTGATATTTTTACAATGAATGTGGGATATATGAGTATATATGGAGAATGAGTATTTTTGTTACAATAAATGTTTAAAACATGTTAAACATGTCGGTGGACCCCATTTATTGACTGAAATTTGATTATAGCTTGTAAAATCGCCCGTTTGTGGATTTTGGTCAATTTTTGTTTGGAATTTAGAAAAACTTTCTTTTGCAAAGTTGTAGAGAATTGAATTTCTTATAAAAATTTGTGTGTTTTGAATTTTTCTGACAAAAGGGCTATTTATTATGAATTATTGATGTTTCAAGCTCAAATAATTAATTTTGAAGTTTTAAATATTTTTTTTTACAAAAACATTTTTTTCATTGTTGGGACTCATTTAACATGTGATTAGGTGGCAAAATTCAGATGCTAGGTATGCGTAAGAATTTTAATTAAAAATAATATTATTATATTAAATTTTCTGCTTTGGTGTTCTAAGAATTTTTTTATAAATAGGGTGCTTAGGTTAGAATTGAAAATTACACGTAAACCCAAGTTTTTCTCTCTTTCTCTCTCGATATATTGAGCGTATTCTTGTGAGTATTATAATACTTTGAGTGTTGCTATACGGTGCAAGTTCAAGTCATAGCTTATATTCGGTGTTTCAACTAGAAGTACTGTTTTTGCAAGGTAAGGGATATTATTTTCTTCATGAATGATATTATTTTCTTCAATATCATTATGCCGAAATATTGATCTGAAGTTTTATCAAATTTGGAAATTCTTGTGTTGAGATTCTTATTCACGATATACAAGACTTTATTCACGTATACGACACTATTCACGAATACGGCAGTATTCACAGAAAATTAAATTTTCGTTTTTGTCCAAAATATCTATTGTGGATACTAGCTTTGATTGTATCCATGTTTTGATCATTCTTGAATTTTACTCCACTATGATTATTATTGAAGTATTTTTGGACATGGATAAACCGAATTACGAATCTTTAATCCTTAATCCTTGTCTTTTGTTTCACTGGATTCGTTTCTTTAAAATTATTTTTCATCATCCTCAGTCCTAAATGATGATGTTACTGAATATCTTTGGCATGTAGTGCAAAGATGGTTGATTTTCTTATGAATATCTTTGGCCCGTAGTGCAAAGATGAACAGGTGTTGAGATGAACATGACCAACTGATGAATATCTTTGGCCTGTAGTGCAAAGATGAATATTTGATTAAAGATGTATATTGATTGATGTTCTGAGGATAAAATATTGATGATGGACTTTTAAATTCATAGATACTAGTAGATTTCATTCTCTACGTAACTATTTTATGAATTATTATTTTCATTGCGAATATTGATCCGAAATTTGTTGTCTATTGTATTCTATCATATTTTCCTGTTGAGGACTAACGATAATTTGTTCTATATTATCTTAGTAATAATATTCTTTCTTGGGCTAGTTGAGCTCACCCTTTTTCCTTGTTGTTCCATTTTTCTACTCGGGAGGCGAGAATGTAAGCGAATACGAGTCGAGGTATGGAGTGATGGTTCTAGAAGTTGTTTTAGTAGTCCTCACCATTTTTATAAAATAAAGTTTCAATAATTATAATGAGGACTTATTTGGTTGTGGATATTGTCTAGAAGACAATATTTGTATTTAAACTCACAGTTTTTATATTGTATTAATAAAGTTGTAGTATTTTCTGTACCATGTATTTGATAACTCAGAATGGGTGATGTATACATATTTTGGGGGCGTCACAGTTGGTATCAGAGCTTAGGGATATGATCTCTGGCGGAGATCGGGGAATAGAACTAGGAGGGGAGAGACGAGTAAATCCTTCGCTAGTGTGTCCTACCTAAGCTTATGCGAAGTACCGCATACATGGTAAAATTCTTCTATTATTTTGTTCTTTATTATTCTGTCGGAATATCCTGTCAGTGCGAATTTCGCCTGACCTGGTTCCATTTATTATTCTATTGGAATAACCTGTATACGCGGATTACCGTATACCTGGTGATGTTTGTTGTTATTCCATTCTTTATTATTCTGCTGGAATAACCTGTATACGCGGATTACCGTATACCTGGTGATTTCTGTTGTTATTCCATTCTTTAATATACTGTCGGAATATCCTATCTCTGTGTTTACGCCAGACCTGATTCCATTCTTTATTATTTCATTGAGAATAACTCGCTTCAAGCGATCTATCGCATGCATGGTGATTTCTTACGTTATTCCATTCTTTATTATTCATTTGGAATAACTGGGTCTATGTGGATTACCACATGCATAATGAATGATCCTTTGTATTCATTCCTTATTAAATTGTGGAAATGATCGATATCGTGGATTCTCGCATGGTAGACGAAAATCCATTTGCGATTTCATATATTCTCTTATACTCGATTGATTAAAGCTTTAACTTCTATACTCCATGAAATTAGTAGAATATCCTTGATATTTACGCTTCATCCAGTATGTTTTCATGGAAATATTCTTCTGAGCATTCTTGAATTTTACTCTACAAAGAAGTATCATGTTGGCAATTTGGACATTATTGAGTTCAAGATAAAGTAACTTATAAATCTTTAGAATTTATTCTTGAACTGGTTTTATTAAATTATTATGTCATTTTCATGATAAGTTATATTGGTTATTATGTGAAAACATGAAAATTTCTTAGAAATCACAAAAGGGTTGTAAATCAGATTTTGGTGAAAACGGAACATGAAATTTAATTAACCATATCTCCTATTATATTTTGAATTTTTGAGTGAGGTCAAGTTCTAGAGTTAGGTCTATGAGTTTTGTAACTTATCCAAGTGGAATCGCTGGAAAAGGTGTTGTAAATTTTCGTGTAGACTAATTTTAGCAAATAAGTCAAAAGTTGTCAATACCGAAAAAGCTATTACCCGTGTTTTTAAAAGGGCTGTTTCGGCCACTTAATTTGTAAGAAAAATTCTGGCCTTTTGGGACATGAAAGTATATGGTATAAAGTACCTCCTGTCCAAAAATGTGCTCATTCTGACTTAAAATGAGCAAGTTATGACCATTTCAATATTTAGGTTTTTTCGATTTAAAAACGCTATAACCGAAAGTTCTATAACTCCAAATGACCATGAAATTTAAACTAAAAGCTCACGTAAACATGTGTAAGATCCTGCCAATATTTGGAGATTTCTGGAGTTAACCTTGAGGTAGCTAATTTCTTAAGGAATTAATTAGAAATTTATTTTTGAAAAATAGTAAATGAATTTTAAAAATTCTGAGAAAAATATATGTTCATTATGGGACTATATTCTGCTAAATCCCAGAAAAGAAATATTTTTGGGACCGATTTGGTATTTTTCATGAAAATGGTTTAGTTACGAACATATGAGTTAAATATGTTATGTGAAGTAACAAAGTTGGTAAATAGGATTTTAGGGCTTGAAAATCCTATATAAGGTATATGCAGATTTTTGATGAGTGGTTTGATCATTGGTGATGAAATCTTATGAGTATGGTATTCTTGAATGATTAAATGCATTATTTGGTAAAGTGTAAACAATTGAAATAAATTGTTTATAAGTTTAAGAAGTGATTAAAATATTGTTACAATATTAATAATATTAGATTATGAGTTTAGTAAGTGATTGATAATATTTGGATAAATTTAAAGTCTTTAATATTTATCCTTGTTTTCGTTTGATTAATGCTTATATCATTGACATCATTCTCATACTTATATTGTGATGAAAGTAATCTTTGGCTTACGTGCAGAGATGGACTTGTTATGATTATAACCAGGGATTGGTCGGTATAATCATGACCGTAGTATAACGAATGATGTGGTAAAAGTCCTCATTGGCCTATAGTTCATTGGTGGACAGTTGTTGGTATGATTATGACTAGGGATTATTCGGTATAATCATGACCATTGATGATTACATGAATATCCTTGGTTGTGGTGCAGGGATGATGTAGTTTATTTATTAAGCTGAGTCTCAGCGATAAAGTTGATGAAAATCATTTTAAATCATATAAGATAGTAGGTTTTATGCTCTACTTGACTCTTCTAATGGATTGCTTGTTCCGCTGCAGTTAAACTTGTTGTCTATTATATTCTATCAGTTTAAAATTGTTGAGACTAATGATAATTTATTCTGCATTATCTTAGTCATAATATTTCTCACTGGGCTAGTTGAACTCACCCTTTCTTTCATTGTTCTCTTCAGGAAATGAGAATATAGCTGGGACGAGTCGGGAAGCTGAGTGATGATCCAGGAGGATAGCATTAGTAGTCCTCTCACTATTCATTAAATAGTGTGACAATAAATGTAATGAGGACTCCATTGAGAGTGGATATTGTCTAGGAGGCAATATTATTGTTTAAACTCTCTGTTTATGTTTTGTCGTATTTTACACGACAGTTGTATAATTAAGTTGTATTTAAATTTATGTACCATATATTTGGCGACTCAAAATGGGTGATGAATACCTAATTTTGGGGGCGTCACAATGACTATACCGAAAAATCCCTAGTCACAATCATACCAAGTTCATCTATGCACGCAAGCCAAAGATGACTTTAATCACAATCTAAGCATGAGAATGATGACAATGACATAATAATTCAATAAAATAAGTTCAAGAATTAATTTATCTAGGAACCAATAACATCCAAATTGTCAACAGGATACTTCTTTGTAGAGTAAAATTCAACAATGCTCAGAAAAATATTTTCATGAATAGATATTGGATGAAGCGCAAATATCAAGGATATTCCACCAATTTCATGGAGTATAGAAGTCAAAGTTTTAACCAACTGAGTATACAAGAATATATATGAAACTGGAAATGGATTTTCGTCCGCGATGCTGTAATCCACTTAGACAGATCATTTCCACAATTTAATAAGGAATGAATACAAAGGATCATTCACCATGCATGTGGTAATCCACATAGACAAGTTATTCCAACAGAATAATAAGGAATGGAATAACAGAAGAAATCACCATGCATGCGGTACTTCGCATAGACAGGTTATTCCAACAGAATAATAAATAACGGAACCATGTCCGGCGTAAAACGCACAGACATGATATTCCAACAGAATAATAAAGAATTGAATAACAACAGAAATCACCATGCATGCGGTACGTCGCATAGACAGGTTATTCCAACATAATAATAAAGACGGAGCCAGGTCCGACGTAAAACGCAAAGACAGGATATTCCAACAGAATAATAAAGAATGGAATAACAACAGAAATCACCATGAATGCGGTACGTCGCATAGACAAGTTATTCCAACATAATAATAAAGACGGAACTAGGTCCGGCGTAAAACACACAGACAGGATATTTCAGCAGAATAATAAAGAATGGAATAACACAAGAATTTCATCAAGTATAGTGTGACGCCCCCAAAATAGGTATACAACACCCATTCTGAGTCGCCAAATACATGGTATAGAAAGCAAACTACAACTTTATTATTACAATTGTCGTGCAAAATACGACAACACATACTGTGAGTTTAAATACAAATATTGTCTTCTAGACAATATCCACACTCAAATAGGTCCTCATTACAATTATTCATACACTATTTTACAAAAATAGTGAGGACTACTACAACAACTTTCTAGAACCATCACTCCATACCCCGACTCGATCCTGCTATGTTCTCACCTCTTGAGAAGAAAAATAGAGCAAAAAGAAAAAGGGTGAGCTCAACTAGCCCAGTAAAGAATATTATAACTAAGATAATATACAACAAATTATCATTAGTCCTTAACAGGGAAAAATCTGATAAAATATAATAGACAACAAGTTTTAGATCAACAAATGCAGCGGAAATAGCAATCCATCAGAAGAGTCAAGTAGAGAATGAGTTCTACTATCTTCTAAGATTTAAAAGTCCATCATTAATATTTTATCCCTATAACAACAATCAATATACATTTTTAATCAAATATTCATCTTTGCACTACAGGCCAAAGATATTCATTTGTTTCACCAGTTGGTCATGTTCATCTCAACACCTGTTCATCTTTGCACTACGAGCCAAAGATATTCATCAGTTAATCATTCATCTTTGCACTGCAGGCCAAAGATATTCAGTAATATCATCATTTAGGACTGGGGATGATGAAAAATATTTTAAAGAAAATAAATCCAGTGAGACAGAAGGACAAATATTAGGGATTCGTATAACAGTTTATCCAAGATCAGTAATACTTCATAATAACAAATTGTGAAGCAGAATTCAAAATAAAGATCAAAACATGGATACAATCAAAGATAGTAACCATAATAGACATCTTGGACAAAAAGAAGAAAATTTTAATTTTCGGTGAATAGTGTCGTATTCGTGAATAGTGTCGTATACGTGAATAGTGTCGAATACGTGAATAGTAATTCCGACACAAAAAGTTTTAAATTTGATTAAAAGTTCAACCAATATTTCGGCATAATGATATTGAAGAAATAATATCATTTAAGAAAAAATTAACATCCCTTATCTCAAAAAAACGGTACTTTTGATCGGAATATCGGATAGAAAGCTGAAGAAAACTTGTACCGAACAGCAACTCTCAAAGTATCTAAATACTCACAAAAATACCCTCGATAGTCTAGAGAGAAAGAAAACTTGTTTCTAGTGTGATTTTTAATTCTAACCTAAGCGTTGATTTATAGGAAAATGTTAGAACGTCATAGGAGACTAATTAATAAAATAATATTATTATTTATTCAAAATGTCTATGCATGCTTTTGTTGAATTTTTGGGCGACCATCTTGGAAGAAATCTAATGATTACATGTTTGAAAAATCAAAAGTGGGTCCCACCCATAATTTAATAAAAATCATTTTATTTTTGAAACTTCAACAATTCATAGAAAATAGTCCGCTTTATCGAAAAAATAAATTTTATGTCCATTACTTTGAAATCAAATTCTCTACAACTTTGTAGCTTTGAATTTTCTAAATTCCAAATAGAAAATATCTCGAAATCCATAAGCAGGTTATTTTTAATATTTCTACTCAAACAAAATAATCGATAAAACACCTCAAAGATTAATTCCTTCATTAATAACCACATAAAATAAATAAATCCATCATTTATATCCACATCAAATAAATATTTCATTATCATATAAATCAATAATTAATTATTCATAAATAATATTATGTAATTACAATTATGACAACTGCAATAGCTCCCAAGAAAGAGGGGCTTTCAATAAGGATTTCTCATCTTTGGCGTGCAATTAGGTGACCAAACCTCTCCTTGACAGAACTTTCTAGACATTGCCAATAATGCTATCTAATAATATTATTCAAATAATATGAATTATTGATCTGATAATGGAAAATACTGTGTCAATGACAATTATTGAAACAACAATAATATAAAATATCAATGCAGCAATTATTGAATCAATAAAATAAAATATTGAACAGTAACTACTGTAACAATTATTAAGTAATGCCTTCATACATAAGAATCAATAATTCAACAATATTGTGCAATACGGTGTGCTACTATGCAACCACGCATATTACTGTATTTTAACCACCAGGTATTCCAACAGTGCTAACGGTAACAATTAAGCCGTTATTTATAAAAACTCAAACTTTGTCGTTTTCTTCATCCGACAGTTATTCCGTTATGGGCCCCACAAATGATCGCTACTGTCAGTAAATACGGAGATTCAAACAAAAAGAATATTCCACGACCAAATGAATATTCCCCGACAAAAATGAATATTTTATAACCACTTGCTTATTTTGCAAAATTTGCACATTTCACCCATAACCAAAGTATTATATCAAATTATCACCTTATTATTTTAAGATAATAAATAGAGAAAAAATTCAATTTTATTTATAAAAGTTGGGGTCTTACATATGGGTTAATCAGCGTGATACTGAGTTATTTCAAATGAGAATAATAAAGAATGGAATAATGTAAGAATTTCACTAAGTATAGGGTAGCAGATATCTGAGTTATTCCAACAAAATAATAAAGAATGGAATAATGAAGTTCTCTTCATGAATACAAAAGAAATAATACCCCTTACTAGTAAAAAGAAACTTGATATCAGAGTAGTGAAGTAGCAGAATTGTGACGCCCCCAAAATAGGTATACATCACTTATTCTGAGTCGCGAAATACATGCTACAGAATACAAATACAATCTTAATTATACAAAAAGAGAGCTGTAAGTTTTAATATAAATACTGTCTTCTAGACAATATCCACTCTCAGAATAAGTCCTCATTACATTTATTGTCACACTATTTAACAGAATAGTGAGGACTACTAGCTAATACTATCATCCGGACCATCACTCCGTTCCCCGACTCATCCCAGCTACGTTCTCATTTCCTGAAGAGAACAGTGAATGAAAGGGTGAGATCAACTAGCCCAGTAAGAAATATTATGACTAAGATAATGCAGAATAAATTATCATTAGCCTTAAACAGTGTTAAACTGATTCAATATAACAAACATCAAGTTTAAGCATAATGGATCAAGCAATCCATTAAAAGAGTCAAGTAGAGAATAAAATCTACTATCTTTTATGATTTAAAAGTTTTTCATCATTTTATCATTTGAGACTCGATTTTAATAAATAATCTACATCATCGAATCTGTAATAACTCGAGATTTTCTATATAAAATAAATAAGAAATTTTGCGAATAAATTTTTTTTTTATTTAATGACGAGACTAAGTGTCAAGTAAAGTGAACGATAAATGCGAATACATTTATTACTTGAAAATTAGAAATAATTTTGGAATTATTAATTACCACAAATTATATGGTAATAAATTTACGTAGTTAAAATGTTTTTATTAATTATTTTCCATGAAAACATGATTGGAAATAATATATGAAGTGATAATTAGATTTATATAATAAATATTTTATTATATGAATTGTTCGAGAATATTTAAGTTAATTATTTTAACTTGATTATTGATCTTTGTGTACGAAGAATAAGTCGGACATGAGATCCAAACCACGGATTGGGATTGTGATCAAGAGATGAGAATAATAATATTATATTATTTATATAATGATTTTGATTACCATAATTATGTATTGGGTAAATGTGATGAGATAATATTGAAAGCAAATGACGATCAATTAGGTCATAGCATATTATCGTCTTTGTGAAACCCTAATTATTAAACTTAGTTATGAAGTATTTTTGAGTAGTATTTTGTATATGAAGTTCTTGTGAATAAGAATATCGGTAATTAGAAGAAACCCTAATTATTTGTTATACATCGATAATTAGGACAAACCCTAATTATTATAACCCTAACAGGTTGAAATTAGAAACCGAACGATCGTGTTAGTAACATACACAGATAATTAAAGAACCACTAATGGTCAATTAGAAACCCTAATTGATGACGTTGAGAAACCCTAATTTTAATTCTAGGATTTAATTTCGATGTTATTATATAAGTGTTTTAATTTACCAAAGGATAGAAGTTAATTGGTAAATTATAAGAATTAAATCTAGTGATTAAATATTACATTTAATTGCCTTGTACAAGATTGCCCATACACTCTTAAACAAAGCCCAACCATCACCCATAACAAATCGGAAGCAAGAATCAAGAATTTTTGGCAAAAGGGTATAAGAACACTAAACCTAGAAATCCTTTGATTCGATGTTATTTGATGCAATTGATTGTTTAAAGTTGTGTAATAGAATGTTAATTGATGATATGGGTTGATAAATCAAAGACCCATAACATCAAAGTGCAATGCAATTTGAAGATTTAAGCAAGTTGGAAAAACCAAGATTACGTTATTTTTTCACCAAATGTCGAGGCCATAACTCTTTGCTCGATCATGAGTTTTGTTCTTAAAAAGTTGTTATGTGTAGCATGATATGTGGTCTTTAATCTGCAAAAAGAATCAAGTCCATATCATGTATAGATTAGAAGTTATAGATGGTCAAACATGGTTGACCGATCATGATAAACTATTTTTGGGCAGTCTGTAATGGGGGCATTCTTGTCCACTTTTTGTGCTTTAAAAGGTCTGGGCTTTTGATATATTGTAGTGCACTGAGTTAGGAAGCCATAGGCTTTGGAATGACCTCATTCCGACCTCGGATGAGGGAATTACGGTTATTGGAAGGAAATGTGTCAAATTTCTCAAAACTGAAAGTCAGCAGCGGGATGTGCTATTCGGGACACTGTTTCGATTAGTTAATGTTTCCAAAACCTTCTGGGCTTTTGGTATGTTATATTACACCGAATAAGCTTTCCATAGACTCCGAAACGGACTAAATCCGATATCGGAGGAGAGAGTTATGACATTTCAAAGTAGTAGTGTCAAAACTTCCCAACAAGTGCGGTGCAGTCCATTTGAACGGAATTTCTGGGCTGATGTGTTCGGAATTTGGAAATGGTCAAAGAATAAAAGTTGTAGCCCCAGAAGTTAGCTTCGCGTGGGCTCAAGAATCGCTCAAAAATGTTTTAAAATGAAAGAGTTATGACTGTTTTAGCGAAAGAGGGTAAAGCTGAAGCGAGATTGAAAAGCTGTTATGAACGTCCACTTTTGACGCACTGTTTGGGCTACCTAATGAACCCGAATTGGGTAATTCGTATTTTTTAAAAATAGTCTTACATACCATGTATAACATATCAAAAAATCAGATTAATCGGAGTTATGAGCAATGCGTTAAAAAATCGCATAAAGTGAGCTATTGAAAAATTAGTATAAACCAAGTCCACATCGACTAAATTGAGAACTTCAACATTTTCTAAACCTATAAATAGAAGGGCTTGGCCTTTGTTTCATTCACCAACAATAAGGCCTCCAATTTTTGAGAAAAGGCTTTGTTGTGGGAGAACTTTTATAAAGATCTCCTTAGTTAAATTTTTGGCGTGGAAATGCGTATTGATCTGTGGAATTAAGTATTTTAGGGTATGTTTCTTATTTAATTTTGTAATGTTATTATTTTTAATTGTTAGTTAAAGTTTGAATTTTTGAAGTTTAGTTAGTGTTGTTAATAAACTAGTTAGTTTACTATGTTTATTTTGGCTTGGAATTGATTATGTAAATGAGTTATTTGTGATGACTTTTAATATTTTGTGATGAATTTCATTAATTAATAATTATTAATGATATTTGTAAGATCCCAAATAATTAATAAATGAAATTTAATTTCCTCTAATTATTATTTTGAAATAGTAAGGGTTGATGTGATTAATGTGGATAGTTACGGGTAAAATACATAAATATTTCAAAATAAGCAAGTAGTTATAAAATATTCATTGTTGTTAAGGGAATATTCGTTTGGTCGTGGAATATTAAATCTTTGTCGGGGAATATTAAATGCTGACAGTATGACAAATGATGAGGCCCATAACGGAAAAGCGATTGGAGGAAGAAAATGACAAATATAAGTTATTTAAAAATAATGGCGTAGTTATTCTGAGTTTACCTTTGTTGGAATACCGGTGGTTAAAACACGATGTCTGGCGTTGTTGAGCGGTAGAAGAGCACGGTATTGCACCAATTATTGACTCTTACGTAAGAAGGCACTACTCAATAATGGTTACGGTAATTCTTTATTCGGTGTTTTATTTTATTGATTCAATAATTGTTGCGTTGATATTTTATATTCTTTGTTGTTTTAATAATTGTCATTACGATTATATTTTCATTATCGAAACAATAATTCATATTATCTCGAATAATATTATTAGATAACATTATTGGCAATGTCTAGAAAGTTACATCTAAGGAGAGGTTTGGTCACCTAATTTGCGGCGTGATAAGGAGAAATTCTTATTGGAAAGCCCCTCTTTCACAGGAGGCGCTCTGGTTGTCGATATTGTGATTACATAATATTATTTGTGAATAATTAATTATTGATTCATATGATGAGGAAAATATTGATTTTATGTGGATATAGATGGAGAAAATTTTAATGTGACAATTGTTGAAAATTGAAATTTTATCTTTTTACGATAAAATAATTCATTTAAATATATATTATTATATTTTAATAATATAATAATGGTGATATTTTACAACGAATGTGGGATATATATGTAGTATCTGAGGAGGAAGAGTATTTTTGTTGCAATAAATGTTTAAAACATGTTAAACATGTCGGTGGACCCCATTTATTGGTGAAATTTGATTATAGCCTCTAAAATCACCCGTTTATGAATTTCGGTCAATTTACATTTGAAATTTGGAAAAACTTTCTTACGCAAAGTTGTAGAGAATTGAATTTCCTATAAAAACTGGTGAGATTTGAATTTTACGATAAAAGGGCTATTTATTGTGAATTATTGAAGTTAGAAGCTCAAAATAATTAATTTTGGAAGTTTAAATTATTTTAAATTAGAAAACGTTTTTTTATTTTCTTCTAGAAGGTTGGCATGTGTGAATTGATTTGAGATTGATTTCAAAGAATACGTATAATATTTTTATAAATATTAATATTTTATTAAATTTTACTGCTTTTGGTGTTCTAGCGATTTCTATAAATAGGTCTTGGGTTAGAATTGAAAATCACACGAAGCTGAAGTTTTCTCTCTATATTATCGGCGTATTCTTGTGAGTATTTTGAGTATACTTTGAGTATTGCTATACGGTGAAAGTTCAAGATATAGTATATATCCGATATTCGATTAAATCTTGATCTTTCGAGGTAAGGGATGTTATTTTATTCGAAAATGATATTATTTCTTCAATATCATTATCGAAATATTGGTTGGAAGTTTTTATCAAATTTGGAACTTTTGGTGTCGAGATTCTTATTCACGTATCGGCCTTTATTCACGAATACGACCTTTATTCATCGAAAAATGAAAAATTTTCTTTTTCGTCAAAATATCTATTGTGGATACTAGCTTTGATTGTATCCATGTTTTGATCATTCTTGAATTTTACGCCACTATGATTATTTTTGAGGTATTTTTGGGCGTGGATAAAACAAAGTACGAATCCTTAATCCTTAATCCTTGTCATTTTGATTCCTTTGGATTCGTTTTTTTAAAAAAAATATTTTCATCATCCTCGGTCTTAAATGATGATATTATTGAATATCTTTGGCTGTAGTGCAAAGATGAATGATTTATGATGAATATCTTTGGCGATGGTGCAAAGATGAATGATTTCGATGAATATCTTTGGGTAGTGCAAAGATGAATGATTTGATGAATATCTTTGGCCGTAGAGCAAAAGATGAGCAGTGTTTAGATGAACATGACCAATTGGTGAATGTCCTTGGCTTTGTAGTCTGAGGATGAATATTTGATCGGATATATATTGATTGATGTTACGGGGATAAAAATAGGCGATGAACTTTAAAATTCATACATAGAAGATAGTAGTTTGCATTCTCTACTTAACTCTTCTAATGAATTATTATTTAAGCTGCGAATATTGATTTAAAACTTGTTGTCTATTGTATTCTATTATATTTTTCCTGTTGAAGACTAACGATAATTTTGTTGTATATTATCTTAGTCATAATATTCTTCTTGGGCTAGTCGAGCTCACCCTTTTCCTTTTTGTTCCATTTTTCTTCTCGGGATGCGAGAATATAGCAAATGCAGTCGGGGTATGGAATGAAAGTTCTAGGGAGAGTTGTTTAGTAGTCCTCACCATTGTTGTAAAATAATGTATCAATAATTATGATGAGGATTTATTTGTATGTGGATATTGTCAGATGGCAATATCGTATTTAAACTCACAGTTTTACTATTGTAATAATAAAGTTGTAGTTGTTTACATGCAGTGTATTGACAACTCGAGAATGGGGATGTAGACCTATTTTGGGGGTGTCACGGTTGGTATCGAGCTTAGGGATATGATCTCTGGCGGAGATGGGGAATAGAACTAGGAGGGGAGGCGAGTAAATCCTTCGCTAGTGTGTCCTACCTAAGCTTATTTGATAGTTGGTCGAGTATATAGGGATATTATGTGATATATTGATTTCCTTAATTAACCCTTGTTTTATGGCGATATTTGAGAATGTCATTGAGAATATTAACAATGGAAATGAGACCAGTGGAGAGCCTTTGTACTCACCAAGCGAGGAGAGCGTACAGCAGTGGCAATGTTCCTCCTGTGAAGAACACCACTTGAAGCGAGATGATGAGCGAGGGGATATTTAGAAGCTTTTTGCGAGTTCATGCAAAATCGACGAGGAGACTCGTGTTCAAAACATAGGAGGAAATGATAGCAATTCACGGGTTGTCACACCAAGCGATTCAAAGAGTTGGGACCACGAATTTAAAGGAAAGCGAGATCCGATCATGGCGAAACATGGGTCAAGCAAATTACCAAGATATTCGATGTCTTGGGATGCAGAGAACGAAGGTTCCATTCGCCACCTTTATGTTTCGTGGCGAGGCGGACTCTTGGTGGGAGTGCGTAAGCGTACCCATCCGGTACCGCTCGGCGATGTCTTTGGGAGGCGTTTGAAACTATTTAATGACAAATACTTTCACGAAAGTGTTCGTCATATGAAGGAAGTGGAGTTTATTAGGATGGAGCGAACAACATGGCGGTGTCTCGGTCTGAGGCGAAATTTGTAGAGTTATCGAGTTTGCACCTCATTTGGTGGAGAATGAGGAGCGTATGGCGTGGATGTTTTGAGAGGTTTGAAACCCTAAGCATACGTCGATATCTCATCTCGTCATAAATTTTCTCTCTATTCGAGGATGTTGTTAATGAGGCTCAATTGTTTAGGCGAGATAACGAGACGGTCAACCGAGGTACCACAATCAGGATCATACCGGAGATAGCAGTCAACAAAACAACAATAATCAGTGGAGAAAGAAAAAGGCGGACAAAAATGGTAACCACTCTGGTGGTAATCATGGCCATGAAAATAGAAGAAGCGAGTCGGAGGAGAGATTTTAAAAGAGGAGATTCAACAACGACCATGTGAAGGCAGCGTGCGGTGTAAAGAAGAATGGTTCCAAGGAGGAGAACGACCACCAATCATATGCTATAAATGCGGAAAAGAGGGACATATCAGTCCAAACTGCCCACAAGCAGTTCCAGGTATGCTATAATTGTGGAAAGGAAGGACATATCGCTCGAGATTGCCTGCAGTAGCGAAACCTAGTTCAATGGGGACGGTGACTCGAAAAACATCCCCGAGAAAAGTCAAAGTCGGCGGTTCTGGAAGAGCGTTTGTTGTGGTGGTCAAAATCGAGGAACCCAAACGAGGTGATCACGGGTAAGCTATTTATAAATTCTTGTGAAGTTTATACTTTACTAGATATCTAGGTCTTTACCCATTCATTTATCTCTCTGCTTGTGCTCAGCGTTTAAACTTGACTTAGGAGAAATTAGACTTTGACTATCTGTGGAAACTCCGTTAGGAGAAACTTTCATCACATCCTTCATTTATAAATCTTGTCTAATCCATGTTGGCACCCTTATCTTACTGTTGACCTTATCTCTTTAAAGATACTTGCTTTTGATGTGATTTTAGGGATTGATTGGTTAACTACTCATCATGCCAAAATTGATTGTTTTTCGTAAAGGTTGTTAGCTTTCATATTCCTAAACAAACTGTTGTTGAATTCAAGCAACTAAACCATTAAAATCAATCACCGTCATATCTAATCATAAAGCTATTCGTTTATTAAAAATGGATGTTAAGCTTTCTTAGCCCATGTTATGGATTTGAATAAAGACACGTCAAAATTGAATAATATTCTGTTGTTATTAACTTTCCGACGTATTTCTGAAGAACTTCCGGTCTACCCCGTAGCGTGAAGTTGAATTCTTTATTGACCTTGAACTTTGTACAAAGCCCATTTCTAAAACCCCATATCGAATGGCTCTATTGAACTTCAGGAGTTAAAGGTCCAACTACAGGAGTTGTTGGACATTGGTTTTCATTCGTCTAGTACATCTCCTTGGGGTGCTCTGTTTTATTTGTAAAGAAGAAAGGCGGGAGTATGCGACTTTGTATTGACTATCGGAATTGAACCATGTCACTATCAAGAATAGGTATCCTCTACCTCGTATTGATGACTTGTTTGACCCGATTGCAAGGAGCACAATTCTTTTCAAAATCGATCTTCGTTTCGGATATCATCAATTTGAAGATTAGAATCGAGGATATTCAAAGCGCCTTTAGAACTTCGATGCGGGCATTATGAATTCTTAGTTATGTCTTTCGGATTGACTAATGCTCCTGCTGGCTTTCATGGATATGATGAACCGAGTATTCAAAGAGTATTTGGATCGATTCGTTGTTGTCTTTATTGATGACATCCTCATATATTCCAAAAGTCGTGAAGATCATGAGCACCATTTGAAATTTGGTACTCCAAAAGGCTTTCGTGAAAACAAGCTTTATGCCAAGTTAAAGAAATGCGAGTTCTGGCTTGAGGAAGTAGCATTTCTTGGGCATGTGGTGTCAAAACATGGAGTATCTGTTGACCCGGCGAAGATTGAAGCAATACAAAGTTGGGAGCAACCGAAGTCGGTGACTGAAGTACGTAGCTTTTTGGGCTTAGCTAGTTATTATCGGAGATTCGTGGAAGGGTTTTCTCGAATCGCTACTCCGTTAACTCATCTAACTCGGAAGGATACAAAATTCGTTTGGAGCGAAGAGTGCGAGAAGAGTTTCCAAGAGCTTAAAAGGAGATTTATTTTAAGACTGTTCTAACAATACCATCTGGTTCGGATGGATTTGTTATCTACAAATGATGCTTCAGCAAAGGGTTAGGATGTGTTCTCATGCAACGGGAAAGTCATAGCCTATGCCTCATGACAACTTAAAGAATATGAGAGGAATTATCCTACTCATGATCTAGAGTTTAAAGCAATCGTTTCAGCGCTAAAGATCCGGAGGCACTATCTATATGGAGAGAAAGTGGAGATATATTCGGACCATAAAAGCCTTAAATATTTCTTCACTCAAAAGAACTTAACATGCGGAAAATGACGTTGGCTCGAGCTATTGAAAGACTACGACCACACTATTCAATACCATCCTAGAAAAGCGAACGTGGTAGTGACGCGTTGAGTAGAAGATCATATGCGAGGACGCGATACGATGATGTCAAATATACGCGATAGAGCCAACTTTAATAGAAAAAGTTAAGGTTGCTCAAGCCACCGAGCCGGAGCTGATGCATATGAAGAAGAAAGTACAAGAAGGAGCTATTCAGGAAGCGAGAATTGATGAAGAAGGAATACTTCGAGTCCACTCCAGACTTTGTGTTCCTAACGATTCTGATTTGAAGTACAAGATTATGATGGAGGCACACAATACACCATTTGCAATCCATCCGGGAAGTACTAAAATGTATCGTGATCTTGACATACATTTTGGTGGAACAATATGAAGAGAGAGATTGCAAAGTTTATCTCAACATGTTTAACTTGTCAACGTGTAAAGGCGAGCATCAAGTGCCTAAGGGACCATTGCAACCACTTGAGATTCCGAAATGGAAGTGGGAACACATTACCATGGATTTCAATTCACGGGACTTCCACGGTTTCTCATGGCATAAATGTTATTTGGGTTATTGTTGATGAATTAACCAAGTCTCGCTCATTTCTTGCCAATCTGGAGACTTATTCCTTGAACGTCTTGCTCAAATGTAACGTAAATGAGATTGTGAGATTGAATGGCATGCCGGTATCCATAGTTTGGATCGTGACCCAAGATTCACTTCAAGATTTTGGGTTAGCTTGCAAAAAGCTATGGATGCAGTTTAAGATTCGTTTCAGCATACCATCCTCAAGCGGATGGACAATCGAGAGGACTATTCAAACTCTTGAAGATTTATTAAGACTCGTGTCCTAGACTTCAAGGGCGGTTGGGATAAGTATTTACCATTGGTGGAATTTTCCTACAACAACAGATTATCGAGCAAGTATAGGTGTGGCCCCATTCAAGCATTATATGGACGAAAGTGTCGCTCTCCAATATGTTGGGATGAGGTGGGTGAAGCAACATTGTTGGGACCCGAGTTAGTACGTATGACTCACCGAAAAGATCCAAATGATTCGACAACGATACAAAGCGGCACAAGATCGACAAAAGAGTTATGCGGATCTTCATCGAAAGGATGTGGAATTTAGTATAGGGGATCATGTATTGTTGCGTGTTGCCCCATGGAAGGAGTTACAAGATTAGGAAGAGAGGAAAGCTCAATCCACGATTTATTGGTCCATTTCAAATTCTTGGACCGAGTAGGAAATGTAGCCTATAGACTCGCGTTACCTCCATGTATGTCTCGTGTTCATAATGTGTTTCACATATCCGTATTTCTCGTAAATATGTGAAAGACCGAATCACGTTATTGAGTTAGAACCCGGACGAGATAGCCAAGACTTAACGTATGAGGAAGTACTGTCAAGATCTTGGATAGGAAGGAGCATGTCCTACATGACGAAGGTCATACCACAAGTTAAAGTCTTGTGGAGAAACCATGCTATAGAGGAAATGACACAGGAGTTGGAAAGCGGAAATGAAAGCGAGGTATCCTCATCTTTTGAAACACCAGTATACGTACGTCAATTTCGAGGACGAAATTTCATAAGGAGGGAGGTTGTAAGATCCCAAATAATTAATAAATGAAATTTAATTTCCTCTAATTATTATTTTGAAATAGTAAGGGTTGATGTGATTAATGTGGATAATTACGGGTAAAATCACGCAAATATTTCAAAATAAGCAAGTAGTTATAAAATATTCATTGTTGTTTGGGAATATTCGTTTGGTCGTGGAATATTAAATCTTTGTCGGGGAATATTAAATGCGACGGCCGCGACCGGTGTGGGCCCCATAACGAAAAGCGATTGGAGGAAGAAAATGACAAATATAAGTTATTTAAAATAACGGCGTAGTTGTTACCGCAGATTTACACCGTTGGAATACCAAATTGGTTAAAACACGAGAATCTGCGTTGTTGAAGCAGTAGCACGGTATTGCACCAATTATTGACTCTTTCACGTAAGAAGGCACTACTCAATAATGGTTACGATAATTCTTTTATTAGGTGTTTTATTTTATTGATTCAATAATTGTTGCGTTGATATTTTATATTCTTTGTTGTTTTAATAATTGTCATTACACGTAGATTTTCATCGTCGAAACAATAATTCATATTATCTCGAATAATATTATTAGATAACATTATTGGCAATGTCTAGAAAGTTACATCTAAGGAGAGGTTTGGTCACCTAATTGCTGCGCCAAAGAAGGAGAAATTCTTATTGGAAAGCCCCTCTTTCCAGGAACGCACGGTCATCAATATTGTGATTACGTAATATTATTTGTGAATAATTAATTATTGATTCATATGATGAGGAAAATATTGATATTATGTGGATATAGATGGAGAAAATTTTAATGTGACAATTGTTGAAAATTGAAATTTTATCTTTTACGATAAAATAATTCATTTAAATATATATTATTATATTTTAATAATATAATAATGGTGATATTTTTACAACGAATGTGGGATATATGAGTATACGAGGAGGAAGAGTATTTTGTTGCAATAAATGTTTAAAACATTTAAACATGTCGGTGGACCCCATTTATTGGATGAAATTTGATTATAGCCTCTAAAATCACCCGTTTGTGAATTTCGGTCAATTTACATTTGGAAATTTGGAAAAACTTTCTTACGCAAAGTTGTAGAGAATTGAATTTCCTATAAAAAACTGGTGAGATTCGAATTTTACGATAAAAGGGCTATTTATTGTGAATTATTGAAGTTCAAGTCTCAAATAATTAATTTTGGAAGTTTAAATTATTTTAAATTAGAAAACGTTTTTTTTATTTTCTTCTAGAAGGTTGGCATGTGTGAATTTGAGATTCAGATTTCAAAGAATACGTATAATATTTTTATAAATATTAATATTTTATTAAATTTTACGCTTTGGTGTTCTAAGCGATTTCTATAAATAGGTGCTTAGGTTAGAATTGAAAATCACACCGTAAATTGAAGTTTCTCTCTCTATATTATCGGCGTATTCTTGTGAGTATTTTGAGTATACTTTGAGTATTGCTATACGGTGAAAGTTCAAGATATAGTATATATCCAAATATTCGATTAAATAATCGATCTTTCGAGGTAAGGGATGTTATTTTATTGAAAATGATATTATTTCTTCAATATCATTATGCCGAAATATTGGTTGGAAGTTTTTATCAAATTTGGAACTTTTGGTGTCGGTTACTATTCACGATACTCTGACTATTCACGTATAATCAAGACTATTCACGAATACGGCACTATTCATCAAAAATGAAAATTTTTCTTTTCGTCAAAATATCTATTATGAATACTAGCTTTGATTGTATCCATGTTTTGATCATTCTTGAATTTTACGCCACTATGATTATTTTTGAGGTATTTTTGGGCGTGGATAAAACAAAGTACTGAATCCTTAATCCTTAATCCTTGTCATTTTAATTCTTTGGATTCGTTTTTAAAAAATATTTTTCATCATCCTCGGTCTTAAATGATGATATTATTGAATATCTTTGGCTGTGGTGCAAAGATGAATGATTTATGATGAATATCTTTGGCGATGAGTGCAAAGATGAATGATTTCGATGAATATCTTTGGCCCGTAGTGCAAAGATGAATGATTTCGATGAATATCTTTGGCCCGTAGTGCAAAGATGAAGCAGTGTTTAGATGAACATGACTAATCTGGTGAATGTCCTTGGCCTATAGTGCAAGGATGAATATTTGATCCCGAGATATATATTGATTGATGTTACAGGGGATAAAATAGACAATGAACTTTAAAATTCATACATAGAAGATAGTTGTTTGCATTCTCTACTTAACTCTTCTAATGAATTATTATTTCACTATGAATATTGATTTAAAACTTGTTGTCTATTGTATTCTATTATATTTTTCCCTGTTGAAGACTAACGATAATTTTGTTGTATATTATCTTAGTCATAATATTCTTTACTGGGCTAGTCGAGCTCACCCTTTTCCTTTTTGTTCCATTTTTCTTCTCAGGATGCGAGAATATAGCAAGTACGAGTTGGGGTATGGAATGAAAGTTCTAGGGAGAGTTGTTTAGTAGTCCTCACTATTGTTGTAAAATAATGTATCAATAATTATGATGAGGATTTATTTGTATGTGGATATTGTCTAGATGGCAATATCTGCATTTAAACTCACAGTTTTACTATTGTAATAATAAAGTTGTAGTTGTTTCTGTACCGTGTATTGACAACTCAGAATGGGGGATGTAGACCTATTTTGGGGGTGTCACAATATTAAAGTTATTTAATGATTATATTAAATAATTTAGTTTAAAAATGATTTTAATATTATAAAAATTATTTTAAATGAAAATAAGGTATTTAAAAATATTTTAAGTTATAAAATATAACTTTTAATATTTAAATGATAATTTCATTAATAATTAAATATTAATGATATTAAGATAATATTAATGATATTTAGTTTATTTAATGATTAATATTAAATAAATAGTTTTACTTATTTAAAAACCATTTAAAGAGGATATTAAGGATTTAAAAATATTTTAAGTTATAATTAATGACTTTTAATATTTGGATAAATAGTACATTAATATTTAAATATTAATGGTAATTATTTGGGTAATATAAATGTTTTAAAAATAGTTTGAGTTATTATAAATAACTTTTATATTTTAGTAATGGTTTCATTAATAGTTTAGTATTAATTAAACTATTAATGATAATGGAATTATTTAATGTTTAAATCATTTAATTATGATTAGATATTTGAAAGTTATAATGGCCAAACTAGTGACTTGAGAACCGATTGTGAAGTTCGAATTTGAAGAAGAACACCTATAGTAATGATTATATCACTATAGGCCCTTTAGTGATGTAATTGAATTATTTTAAATTTTTCAATTTCTCGAAATTGCGAAAATGATTAAAAATAAGATATCCGATATTTACGAGATGTTGAGGTATAGAATAAGAGGCTTAGACTCGGTATTTACCCGATAAAAAGTCTGTCGATAATACAAACAAATGTCGGACCTTATAAAAGAAAGAAAAGACTCTTTGTAAGAGCATGGATGAGATATTTGAAAATGTATAAAAATATTTGAGTATAGAATATGAACTAAAAGTATGATCTTTGTGATTATGTGATTGGACTATGTCTTAATTGTAATGATAAATATTATATGTTAAGATATATTGTTCTAATCGAACGAATGATCTGATTATTGATAGGTTGTGATAAAGAGATAAAACCTAAGTTGAGATTTGTAATCAGCGAATCAGGCAAGTATCCTACCTTTGCATTTTCTTTATGCAATGGACATGAGTAAGAAGTTTCAGAATTATTCTATTCCTGTACAGATTATGTACGCTTTGATTATCAACATGTTAGCTCAGATATATATTCTGTTAAGTTGATTTCTAAATGGTTATACAAGTGTCCCCACTTAGATAATCATGGCATTTATTCACATGTTGATATACCTTTGTCAATTACCCGTATACATATATGTTGAATTACATATTATTGTTGAGCAAGATTAAAAACCTTCGGGTTTGGAACCAGGCATGTATGAACATCCCTATATGGGAAGATTTTTGCAAGGCGGATAGAGTGAGCGATGAATTTCGTTCAAGTTATGTAGTATTGATCAATACAGGTATGTGGGGTGATCACCCTCCGTGTTCGTAAGATATGATGGTTTGAGGATAGAATTCCGCTAAACCTTTTGAAAATGAAAAGAATGTTCATAGTATGTTTCTTAAACCCTATTCAAGGGTAGAGCCAGAGCCAAATTTAAAGAATTTGAAGAGAGTTGTTATGTGAATTTTTTATCAGTACAGATTACTTCACAACTTTCAATTCGTTGTAGAAGTGTTATGTAAAGAGAATACTTATATTCTTTCAAATTTTATATATAATTGCTATTACTTCTTTGGGCACTTAAATGCTCATCCTTGCTTAAATTAAATATTTTCAGTTATGTATGAGCAACCTGAAGGCTCAGGCACGAACAAAGGAAAAGGAAAGCTGATCGAATAAGTGTGTATTATGAGTTAATGGTTATAGTTGTATTGGTATCTATTCAAGTATTGTAAGGAATGTATTTGAAGGTCACGCTTTTGGGAAGTAAACTTTGATGTATGTAAATTAAGTTCGAATGTATTATTATTTAGTATTATTCAAATTTTAAAGAAATGGTATCGTGGAGAACCGAAGTTCGGGTTTCAAGTACTGGATTTGGGGTAAATCACAGGTTGGTATCAAAGCTGTTGGTTATGAAGCTTAGGTAGGAATACCTGAGACTAATAACCGCAATGATTAGGATAAGTATTAACTCATATAGAGTTAGTTGGTCGATAAGATTCAAAGATGAATCTCGGCGAGTGTAAAGACACCACGAGTTCCCTAACTCGATTATAAAGTTAAACAAAGTAGTGGGGAATAGATTGAGTCTAAAAGACCGAAAGTGCGATTATGAGAGATCGTAAAATAAAACGATCAAGATATTGAACTAAATCGTAATATATACGATGAGATCACCCCCCGTGATCCGATAAGGCTATAATGACGAAGGAATCAATCGATGATTGGAAAGTTTATAGCAAGATTGTCGTGTATGAATTGTACTATCAATTGGTACAGATCCGAAGAGAATTATAAATGAATTAAATTCATTATGGAGAATGGGGTTAGTGTTAGATGGGGATTCAATTGAGGACTCATGTATAAATTTGAGTTGTATGATTCTTCGTATGGGAGCCGAATTGTACTTGGTGTAAAAACCACTTAGTTTACGCACTCATAATCATTTGAAATATACGTGTCGCGCTATTTGTTATATGCACATTAAGAGGATGACTCCATTCTCGGTGTATAACAGTAGATAGGTCATAGATAGAGAATATAAGATTAAGTTCGAGTTCTTAAAACTTATACCTATGAGACATTCTTGACACATAATTATATGAAATGTTTATGAACCCTCGGTGAATGGACTTGAAAGGTCTTCTTACTAGGATAAGTTCTTAAACTCATATGATTGTGGCAATTTATGAACTCATAAGTGTGGTTTGATGATGGGTATAGTTTTGTGTGAATGGAGTGTTATGGATTACGTGAACAGATAGATTGTTAAGTAAATGATTTTTAGTGAAGGTGTTAGGTTTTCCTAAACTCCTAGCTATGCCAAACTTCAAAAATTTTGACATCAAGCTAAATACGCACTATGTGCTTTTGAAAACAAAAATGTAGACTCGTAATCATTTTTGAAAGCGGTTTAAAATCTGATTCTATGCTACTTATTTTGGCTAGACATAAATGATTTGAAATATCAAAATTTGTTTTTAATTATCACTCATGTACCATGTAACTTCAGTGCGGAGATGATAAAAATATGATGGAGTTGTAAATACAGGAATAATAGTGTGAATTTGACTCAAGTCGTTGTTCCACTATTGTATGATGTGTTATGACAAAGTCATACAATGACAGCATCCTCAACGGATTGTTAATACTGAAAGACGGCATCATGGCGTCATTCTCGAAAATGTTTTCAAAAAAGTTTAATTTGCCAACTGGTTTGGCTACATCTAAATAATTCGATTGAATTGAATTATTGATATGAGTCTATGCTATTTGAATCATTAGACTAATGTTTATGAAAACTCTAAGTGTTCATTGAAGAAATTTCCCGAACCAAATTGTTTGGTGCGGAATCCTATGATAAAGATCGAGGTGAACAATGTTGTTTGGATAAATGATCCAATCTAATGGCGTAAATATTTCGCTAGGTATGATTAATACGTTATGCATGGCGTAGGGTACAATAGGCTAATCACCTAAAAGTACTATTAATGGTAGTTTACCTTCTTTGTGATTGTAAACATACGGGTAATGTTTTGTTTTCTTGGGGTATGAATACCGTTAAAACTATGTGTTCATGGTCTATATGACCCCTCAAAGACAATTTGAAAACTTTTACTCTTGTGAGAGGTGTATTGGGTAGCATGTGATGATATATGTGAATGTTATAAGCCTGCATTGAGTTAAATGAGAGTTATGAGGGAGGTTGGAACAGAGAGGAGATATTCAGATAAGGCGGTTGAAGGTTGAAATAGAAGCCAAAGACACTAGATATATACCTTGGCAAAGCTTTAGTCATCACCTTCATGCGATTCAATGCAGAGTGGATGGAGCGCGCTCTTCGGCGTAGAGATATGCGTTGATGAGAATTGAATAAATTTATCGTCAATCAAAATAAGAGACAACGTATATAGAACTCTTGATTGTTTGTGTATATATACTATATGTTAATCGGGGTAACTTATGTATGTAAATGTCTGGTGAGAAAGATATGTGGAATAAGAAGGATCATATTCACACCCCGAGCTAATATCGAGGCCAACAGATGAAATAGAAGCTCACTAGGAACCCAAATCGGACGAGGTGGTTATCGTGGAAAAACGTAGCATCGAGATCCGAAATGTTGGATTTGTGAGATAGTGATTCGGACACTAAAGTTGAAGTCGCTCAAGCATCAACGGAGGTGCGAGGATTTGGAAAACAAGGTTTCTTCATTGGAAAGGTTGTGGGAGATAGAAAAGTTGATCGTCAAAGCGTTAATGGAAACAATGGGAGAGCAGGATAAGCTCAAAATCCAAATTGACCAGATGGAGCCTCAAGCGACACATCCGTGAAGGACACACCTCTCCTCGTTGCCCCATTATAAGAAAGGTGGATGTTTTAATTGTGGGATGGAAGGACATCGGCGAATGAATGTCCGAGAAAAGGCTTGGTAAATAAGTAGTATGGGTTATGTATGTAATATGTGTGATAAGTAATGATCTATTTTTAACTTTTATGTTGGTTAAGATTTTAAATCCCGACTTTCGTAGTCACAAAGGGATAGTTATTGATTAAAGCAGGATGTGCTGTGTAAATATTCGATAAATGAATATGAATCTAAGTTTGAGAATAATAAAGAATGGAATAACAACAGAAATCACCATGCATGTGGTACTTCGCATAGACAGGTTATTCCAACAGAATATTAATAAAGAGCGGAACCAGTCCCGCCAGAAAACACATCGACAGGATATTCCAGCGTAATAATAATAATAAAGACGAAACCAGTCGGCCAAAACGCATGCATGAGGATATTCCAACAGAATAATAATAAAGGCGGAACCCAGTCCGGTAAAAACGCAATGAGGATATTCCAATGTAATAATAATAAAGCGGAACAGTCCGCCAGAAACGCATTGCACAAGATATATTCAAATGAGAATAATAATAAAGGCGGAATAATAGAAGAATGTCACCAAGTATAGGGTAGCTCACAGATATATAAGTTATTCCACAGAATAATAATAAATGGAATAATGAAGTTCTCTTCATGAATACAAAAGAAATAATACCCCTCACAGTAAAGAAATTTGGATATAAGAGTAGGGAAGTAGCAGAATACTTTTCTTCTTTCTTTCTATAATTTTCTCTCTCTAGAGTTTCAGTGAATTCGTAAGAAATAATGAAGGAATGAGTTTAGAATGGAAGGGCACTGTTCATGGACGAAATAATTTTACAGATTTCCTTTTTCCAATCAAATAACAATTAAAATATATATATATAACACATGTTGTTTTGAAAAATTCTACACAATAACTCACCCACCAATTTCTATATCAATCACACACACCCACTTTCCCTTATCATCAAGGCATCTTCCCCCACCCCTTTCTTTTCCACCACACACACACACACTCACACACTAAACTCCACCAACATGTCACTTTCATCACTCTCCCTATCACAATCATATATATATCAATTCCCTTCCACACAAGGCAAATTACTCCACCCCAATTTTCTTATCCCAACCCAAACACACACATAACACACACTTTCTCCCACCATATCCCACTTTCAATATTATATATATATATATATATATATATATATATATATATATATATTTCCACACTCCACACACACACATATATATATATATATACACACATCTCCCTATCGTAACTCCTCCCACCCCATTTTAAAAATTAGTTTTTCAACATATGGGGGCTACATGTGGGCCCCACTTTTAAATAATTTCTACCGATTACTTTGAAAAATGGGTAAATGGGAGGTCCATAAAAACAACAAATACTTTTATAAAACTCCTCAATATTTTTAACAACATTTATCATGCATACGACCCAACTTATTATAAATATAATTGAATTTTTTCTCTATTTATTATTTTGAAATAATAAGGTGATAATTTGATATAATACTTTGGTTATGGGTGAAATGTGCAAATTTTACAAAATAAGCAAGTGGTTATAAAATATTCATTTTTGTCGGAGAATATTCGTTTGGTCCTGGAATATTCTTTTTGTCGGGAATCTCCATACGACGGCGCAGTCATTTGGGGCCCATAACGGAATAACTGTCGGATGAAGAAAACGACAAAGTTGGAGTTTTTATTAAAAATGGCTTAATTGTTACCGTTAACACTGTTGGAATACCTAGTGGTTAAAATACAGTAATACGCGTGGTTGCACAGTAGCACATGGTATTGCACAATATTGTTGAATTATTGATTCTTACGTAAGAAGGCACTACTCAATAATTGTTACAGTAGTTACTGTTCAATATTTTATTTTATTGATTCAATAATTGTTGCGTTGATATTTTATATTATTATTGTTTCAATAATTATCATTGCATGAGATTTCCCATTATCGGATCAATAATTCATATTATTTGAATAATATTATTAGATAGCATTATTGGCAATGTCTAGAAAGTTACATCACAATGAGAGGTTTGGTCACCTAATTACGCGCCAGTAAGGAGAAATCCTTATTGGAAGCCCCTCTTTCTGAGGAACTACACAGTTATCATAATTATGATTCTGTAATATTATTTGTGAATAATTAATTATTTATTTACATGATAATGAAATATTTATTTGATGTGGATATAAATGATGGATTTATTTATTTTATGTGGTTATTAATGAAGAAATTAATGCTGAGGTGTTTTATCAGTATTTTGTCGGAATTGAAATATTAAAAATCATCCGTTTATGAATTTTGGATATTTTCTATTTGGAATTTGGAAAAATTCAAAGCTAAAAAGTTGTAGAGAATTCGATTTCAGGCAGAATAGACATACAATTCGTATTTTTCTGATAAACGGGCTATTTTCTATGAATTGTTGAAGTTTCAAAAAATAAAATGATTTTATTAAATTATGGATGGGACCCACTTTTGGTTTTTCAAACATGGGCTAGATTTCTTCCAAGATGGTCGCCAAAAAATTCAACAAAGCATGCGTGAGACATTTTGAATAAATAATAATATTATTTTATTATTTAGTCTCCTATGACGTTCTAACATTTTCCTATAAATAGACGCTTAGGTTAGAATTAAAAATCACACCAGAAATAAGTTTTCTTTCTCTCTAGACTATCGAGCATATTTTTGTGAGTATTTAGATACTTTGAGAGTTGTTGTTTGGTACAAGTTTTCTTGACTTTCAATCGATATTCCGATCGGAAATCTGAGTTATTTTAAGGTAAGGATGTTATTTTCTTCTTAAATGACATTATTTCTTCAATATCATTATGCCAAAATATTGGTTGAACTTTTAATCAAATTTGGAACTTTTTGTGTGGGGGGTTACTTATTCACGATATCTGACATTATTCACGTATCAAGACTATTCACGAATCGTCATTATTCATAGAAAAATGAAATTTTCTTCTTTTGTCCAAGATGTCTATTATGGTTACTATCTTTGATTGTATCCATGTTTTGATCTTTATTTTGAATTCTACTTCACAATTTGTTATTATGAAGTATTATTAATCTTGGATAAACTATTATATGAATCCCTAATATTTGTCCTTCTGTCTCACTAGATTCGTTTTCTTTAAAATATTTTTCATCATCCTCAGTCCTAAATGATGATATTCTTGAATATCTTTGGCTTTGAAAGTGCAAAGATGAATGATTAATCGATGAATATCTTTGGCGTAGTGCAAAGATGAACAAGTGTTGAGATGAACATGACCATTTGGTGAAACAAATGAATATCTTTGGCCTGTAGTGCAAAGATGAATATTTGATTAAAGATGTATATTGATTGTTGTTACAGGGATAAAATATTGATGATGGACTTTTAAATCTTAGAAGATACTAGAACTCGTTCTCTACTTGACTCGTCTAATGGATTGCTGTTTTCGCTGCATTTGTTGATCTAAAACTTATTGTCTATTATATTTTATCAGATTTTTCCCTGTTGAGGACTAATGATAATTTATTGTATATTATCTTAGTCATAATATTCTTTACTGGGCTAGTTGAGCTCACCCTTTTCCTTTTTGTTCCATTTTTCTTCTCAGGAAGTGAGAACATAGCAGGATCGAGTCGGGGTATGGAGTGATGGTTCTAGAAAGTTATTGTAGCAGTCCTCACTATTTTTGTAAAATAGTGTATGAATAATCATAATGAAGACCTATTTGAGTGTGGATATTGTCTAGAAGACAATATTTGTATTTAAACTCACAGTATGTGTTGTCATATTTTGCACGACAATTGTAATAATAAAGTTGGAGTTTGCTTTCTGTACCATGTATTTGACGACTCAGAATGGGTGTTGTATACCTATTTTGGAGGCGTCATAGTTGGTATCAGAACTTAGGGATATGGTCTCTGGAGGAGATCGGGGAATAGAACTAGGAGGGGAGAGATTAGTAAATCCTTCGCTAGTGTGTCTTATCTAAGCTTATTTGTTGGTCAGTCATAATATAGGGATATTATGTGATATATTAATTTGTTTAATTAAATATTATTTTATGGCAGTATTTAAGAATGGCTACTGAGAATGTTAACAATGGAGTGTATGAGACTGTGGAACAACCTTTAGTCACAAACCAGGAGAACGTGCAACAGGAAAGCAATATTCCTCCTGTAAACAACACCACTGATCAAACGATGAACGATGGGATGTTTAGAAGCTTTTTGCAGTTTATGCAAAATTAGATGAGGGAGACTCGTGTACAAAATACGGGTGGAAATAATGGGCCTTGATATTCATCACGCACCAAGCAGATTCAAGGAGTTGGGACCACCAGATTTCTAGGGAAAGCCCGATTCGATTAAGGCGAAAACATGGGTCAAGAAAATTACCAAGATATTCGATGTCTTGGAATGCACGGAGGAACAGAAGGTTCCATTCGCCTTCCGTGGAGAGGCAGATTACTGGTGGGAATCCGTGAAGCGTATCCAGCCAGCCGCACTTAACATGTCTTCGGAAAAATTTCAGAAACTGTTCAATGATAAGTACTTTCCAGAAAGTATTCGTCATATAAAGGAGGTAGAGTTTATTAGACTGGAACAGAATAACATGGCGGTGTCTCAGTACGAAGCTAAGTTCGCGGAGTTATCCAGGTTTGCACCTTATTTGGTAGAGAATAAAGAACGTATGACGCGGATGTTTCTGAGAGGTCTAAAACCCGAGATTCGTCAATACCTTATCTTTCATAAATTTTCTCTGTATTTAGATGTTGTCAACAGGGCTCAATTATTAGAGCGAGATAGTGAGTATGTTCAACCAAGGAACCACAACCAAGGTCATACTGGTGATAGCTGTCATCAGAATGATGATAACCAGCGAGGAGGGAAAAATACAGACAAAGGCGGTAACCACTCAGGTGGTAATCGTGGACATGATAATAGGAGAGGTGAGTCAAGTGGAAATTTCAGAAAGAGGAGATTCAACAAGGACGGAAAGACATCAGTAGCAGCACCAGCACCAACAACAAATACTAGGGGAGGAGAACGATCATGATTCGATGTTACAAATCTGGGAAAGAGGACATATCATTAAACCGTCCACAACAATCCAAGGTATGTTGCAAATGTGGAAAGGAGGGCCATATAGCTCGAGACTGTTCTGTAGAAAAACTAAGTTCAACGGGGATGGTGACTCCAAGGGCTGTCCCGAATAAGTCAAAATCAGCGGTTCCTGGAAGAGCGTTTGTTGTAACTGGCCAAAATGTGAGGAACCCGAACAAGGTGATTACGGGTAAGCTAATCTTGAACTCTTTCGAAGTTTATACCTTACTAGATACCGGTTCTACCCATTCTTTTATCTCTCCTGCTTGTGCTCAACGTTTAAACTTGACTCCGGAGAAATTAGACTTTAACTTATCTGTTGAAACTCCGTTGGGTGAAACCTTTGTTACATCTACAGATTATAAAACTTGCATAATCCAAGTTGGCACTATCACATTACCTGTTGATCTTATTTCTTTAAAGATACTTGCTTTTGATGTGATTTTAGGGATTGATTGGTTAACCACTCATCATGCTTATATTGATTGTTTTCGTAAGGTTGTTAGTTTTCATATTCCTAACCAACCTGTCATACGAATTCAAACAACTAAACCACTAAAATCAGTCACTGTCATATCAAGCCATAAAGCTATTCGTTTATTGAAAATGGATGCCAAGCTTTCTTAGCCCATGTTATGGATTTGAATAGAGATAAGTCATATTTGAATAATATTTCTGTGGTTAGAGAATTTCCTGATGTATTTCCTGAAGAGCTTCCCGGTCTACCCCCAGAACGTGATGTTAAATTCTTTATTGACCTTGAACCGGGTACAAACCCAATTTCTAAAACCCCATATCGAATAGCTCATATTGAACTTCAAGAGTTAAAAGTCCAACTACAGGAGTTATTAGACATCAGTTTCATTCGTCCTAGTACTTCTCCTTGGGGTGCTTTTGTTTTATTCGTAAAGAAGAAAGACGGGAGTATGCGACTTTGTATTGACTACCGAGAATTGAACCATGTCACCATCAAGAATAGGTATCCGCTACCTCGCATTGATGACTTGTTCGACCAGTTGCAAAGAGCACAATTCTTTTCAAAGATCGATCTTCGTTCTGGATATCACCAGCTGAAGATTAAAACTGAGGATATTCCAAAGGCGCCGAACTCAGAATGACGGACATTATGAATTCTTAGTCATGTCTTTTGGATTGACTAATGCTCCGCCGCTTTCATGGATATGATGAACCGAGTATTCAAGGAATATTTGGATCAGTTCATTGTTGTCTTTATTGATGAAATCCTCATCTATTCCAAAAGTTGTGAAGATCATGAGCACCATTTGAAGCTGATACTTGAAAGGCTTCGTGAAAACAAGCTTTATGCCAAACTGAGAAATGCGAGTTCTGGCTTGAGGAAGTAGCATTCCTTGGGCACGTGGTGTCAAAACATGGAGTATATGTTGACCCGGCGAAGATTGAAGCAATACAAAGTTGGGAGCAACCAAAGTCGGTGACCGAAGTACGCAGCTTTCTAGGCTTAGCTGGTTATTATCAAAGATTCGTGGAAGGATTTTCTCGAATCGCTACTCCGTTAACTCAGCTGACTCGAAAAGATACAAAATTCGTATGGAGCGAAGAATACGAGAAAAGTTTCCAAGAGCTTAAAAGGAGACTGATTTCGGTACCTGTTCTGGCAATACCGTCTGGTACGGATGGATTTGTTATCTACAGCGATGCTTCAGGCAAAGGGTTAGGATGTGTTCTCATACAATATGGGAAATTCATAGCCTATGCCTCACGACAGCTCAAATAATATGAGAGGAATTATCCTACTCATGATCTGGAGTTGGCAGCAGTCGTACTCGCGTCAAAAATTTGGAGACACTACTTATACGGGGAGAAAGTGGAGATTTATACGGACCATAAAAGCCTCAAATATTTCTTCACCCAAAAAGAACTCAATATGCGGCAACGACGTTGGCTTGAGTTGTTGAAAGATTATGATCACATTATTCAATATCATCCTGGAAAAGCGAATGTAGTAGCTGACGCATTGAGTAGAAGATCATATGCAAGTACGAGTGCGATATTGTCAACATAAAGGCCCATTTTGTATGACTTGCAAAGGATGGAGATGGGATTAAAGACTCCAGGGACCCACGTGATGATGGAGAATATACGAGTAGAACTGACTTTAATCGATAAAGTTAAATCTGCTCAAGTTACGGACTTGGGGTTGATGCGTATGAAGAAAAAAGTGCAAGAAGGAGCTATTCCAGATGCAAGAATCGATGAAGAAGGAAAACTTCGAGTCAACTCTAAACTTTGCGTTCCTAATGATTCTGACTTGAAGCATAGAATTGTGATGGAGGCACACAACACCCCGTTTGCAATCCATCCTGGGAGTACTAAAATGTATCATGATATTCGACAAACATTTTGTTGGAACAATATGAAGAGAGAGATTGCGGAGTTTATCTCGAGGTGTTTAACCTGTCAACGTGTAAAGGCGGAGCATCAAGTGCCAAAAGGTCCATTGCAACCACTTGAGATTCCAAAATGGAAGTGGAAACACATTACCATGGATTTCGTTACAGGTCTTCCCAAAGTTTTTCAAGAAATAGATGCGATTTGGGTTATTGTTAATAGATTAACCAAGTCTGCTCATTTCTTGCCGATACGTGAGACTTATTCCCTTGAACGTCTTGCTCGTATGTACGTGAATGAGATTGTGCGATTGCATGGCATGCCAGTATCCATAGTTTCGGATCGTAACCCAAGATTCACTTCAAGATTTTGGGTTAGCTTGCAGAAAGCTATGGGCACGAATTCTGATTCGGCCAAGTATACCATCCTCAAACGGACGGACAATCAGAGAGGACTATTCAAACCCTTGAAGATCTATTAAGACTCTGTGTTCTAGATTTCAAAGGAAGTTGGGATAAGTACTTGCCACTGGTGGAATTCTCCTACAACAACAGTTATCAAGCAAGTATAGGCATGGCTCCATTTGAGGCATTGTATGGACGAAAGTTTCGTTCTCCAGTATGCTAGGACGAGGTGGGAGAAATAACGTTGTTAGGACCAGAATTAGTACGCATGACTACAGAAAAAATTCAAATGATTCGACAACGTATTCAAACCTCACAGGATCGTCAAAAGAGTTATGTTGATCTTCATCGAAAGGACGTGGAATTTAATATTGGGGATCATGTATTGTTACGTGTTGCTCCATGGAAGGGAGTTACAAGATTTGGAAAGAGAGGAAAGCTCAATCCAAGATTTGTTGGTCCATTTGAGATTCTTGACCGAATAGGAAATGTGGCCTATAGACTCGCATTACCTCCAAGTATGTCTCTTGTTCACAATATTTTCCATATATCTATGCTTCGTAAATATGTGAAAGACCCGAATCATATTATTGCGATAGAACCAGACGAGATAGCCGAAGATTTAACATACGAGGAGGTACCTGTTAAAATCTTGGATAGGAAAGAACATGTCCTACGCACCAAGGTTATATCACAGGTTAAGGTTTTGTGGAGGAACCATGCTATTGAAGAAATGACTTGGGAGTTAGAATCGGAAATGAAAGCGAAGTACCCTCACTTGTTCGAAACACTAGGTACGTATGTCAATTTTGAGGACGAAATTTTATAAGGAGTGGAGGTTGTAAGACCCCAACTTATTATAAATAAAATTGAATTTTTTCTCAATTTATTATCTTGAAATAATAAGGTGATAATTTGATATAATACTTTGGTTATGGGTGAAATGTGCAAATTTACAAAATAAGCAAGTGGTTATAAAATATTCATTTTTATCGGGCAATATTTGTTTGGTCGTGGAATATTCTTTTTGTCGGGAATCTTCGTACGACGGCGCAGTCATTTGTGGGGCCCATAATGGAATAACTGTCGGATGAAGAAAACGACAAAGTTTGAGTTTTTATAAATAACGGCTTAATTGTTACCGTTAACACTGTTGGAATACCTGATGGTTAAAATCTGAATGTCTGGCGTGGTTGCACAAAGAAGATATACGGATTATTGCACAAAGTATTGTTGAATTATTAATTCTTACGTAAGAAGGCACTACTCAATAATTATTTACGATGAGTTCTTGCTCAATATTTTATTTTATTCATTCAATAATTGTTGCGTTGATATTTTATATTATTGTTGTTTTAATAATTGTCATCAGATAATATTTTCCATTATCGGATCAATAATTCATATTATTTGAATAATATTATTAGATAGCATTATTGGCAATGTCTAGAAAGTTCTATCAAGGAGAGGTTTGGTCACCTAATTGCGCGCCAGTAAGAAAAAATCCTTATTGGAAAGCTCCCTCTTTCCTAGGAACGACCTGGTTGTCAAAATTATGATTCTGTAATATTATTTATGAATAATTAATTAGTGATTTATATGATAATGAAATATTTATTTGATGTGAATATAAATGATAGATTTATTTATTTTATGTGGTTATTAATGAAGGAATTAATGCTGAGGTGTTTTATCAGTATTTTGTCGGAGTAGAAATATTAAAAATCACTCGTTTATGGATTTCGGATATTTTCTATTTGGAATTTGGAAAAATTAAAAGCTACAAAGTTGTAGAGAATTCGATTTCAGGTAAAATGAACATAAAATTCGTATTTTTCTGATAAATGGGCTATTTTCTATGAATTGTTGAAGTTTCGGAAAATAAAATGATTTTTATTAAATTATGGGTGGGACCCACTTTTGGTTTTTCAAACATGTGGGCTGCTAGATTTCTTCCAAGATGGCTGCCCAAAAAAATCAACAAAGCATGTGTAGACATATTGAATAAATAATAATATTATTTTATTATTTAGTCTCCTATGGCGTTTTAATATTTTTCTATAAATAGACGCTTAGGTTAGAATTAAAAATCACACCAGAAATAAGTTTTCTTTCTCTTTAGACTATCGAGCGTATTTTTGTGAGTATTTAGATACTTTGAGAGTTCTTTGTTGGCATAAGTTTCCTTGGCTTTTTATCCGATATTCGATCGAAATCAATTATTATTTTGAGGTAAGGGATGTTATTTTCTTCTTAAATGATATTATTTCTTCAATATCATTATGCCGAAATATTGGTTGAACTTTTAATCAAATTTAGAACTTTTTGTGTCGGGGTTACTATTCATGTATACGACACTATTCACGTACACGACACTATTCACGAATACGTCATTATTCACCGAAAAATGAAATTTTCTTCTTTTTGTCCAAGATGTCTATTATGGTTACTATCTTTGATTGTATCCATGTTTTGATCATTATTTTGAATTCTGCTTCACAATTTGTTATTATGAAGTATTATTGATATTGGATAAATTGTTATACGAATCCCTAATATTTGTCCTTCTGTCTCACTAGATTCGTTTTCTTTAAAATATTTTTCATCATTCTCAGTCCTAAATGATGATATTACTGAATATTTTTGGCCTGTTGTGCAAAGATGAATGATTAATCGATGAATATCTTTGGCCCGTAGTCAAAAAAAGATGAGCAGTGTTGAGATGAACATGACTTTGGTGAAACAAATGAATATATTTGGCTTGTAGTGTAAAGATGAATATTTGATTAAAGATGTATATTGATTGTTGTTATAGGGATAAAATATTGATGATGAACTTTTAAATCTTAGAAGATAGTAGAACTAATTCTCTACTTGACTCTTCTAATGGATTGATGTTTCCGCTGCATTTGTTGATCTAAAACTTGTTGTCTATTATATTTTATCAGATTTTTCCCTGTTGAGGACTAATGATAATTTGTTGTATATTATCTTAGTCATAATATTCTTTACTGGGCTAGTTGAGCTCATCTTTTTCCTTTTTGTTCCATTTTTCTTCTCAGGAGGTGAGAACATAGCAGGATCGAGTCGGGGTATGGAGTAATGGTTCTAGAAAGTTGTTGTAGCAGTCCTCACTATTTTTGTAAAATAGTGTATGAATAATTATAATGAGGACCTATTTGAGTGTGGATATTGTCTAGAAGACAATATTTGTATTTAAACTCACCGTATTTGTTGTCGTATTTTGTACGACAATTGTAATAATAAAGTTGTAGTTTGCTTTCTGTACCATGTATTTGGCGACTCAGAATGGGTGTTGTATACCTATTTTGGGGCCGTCACATATCATCATTATTATTATTCACAATTATAATCGATCAGGTCGTTTCCAAGAAAGAGGAGTTTTCAATAAGGATTTCTCCCTATTGGCGCGCAATTAGATTATCTAACCTCTCATTGACAGAACTTCTAGACATCGTTAATATTGCAAATAATAATATTAATAACTTCGTTGTCTCAATTATTGATTTATAAAATATCGACAATAATTGAATCAAATAACGTGAGATACTATGCAACAATTACTATAACAATAATTGAACAAAACTGAATGACTTCTCACGTAAGCATCAATAATCAATACCGTGTGCTACTATGCAACCAACGCATTATCGTATTTTTTACTAAAGAGTAGTTCAACAGTATTAACGGTAAAACTTCCGCCGTTATTTTCATAAAAATATTTTTGTCGTTTTCTCAATCCGACAATAATTCTGTTGTGGGGTCCACCAATGACTAAGTCATTGTACGAATATTCTCTGGTAAACCGAATATTCCCCGACCAATCGAATATAATATAACAACTTGCGTACTTTGCAAAATTTATAAATATTATCCACAACTATAATATTATTTCAAATTCATACCTTAATATTTAAAAATAATATTTATAGAAAATTCATCTTTATTCATGAAAGTTGGGGTCTTACAAGAATACTCTTCTTCTTACTCTCTATAATTTCTTTCTATAGAGTTTTAGTGAATTCGTAAGAAAATAATGAAGGAATAAGCTTCTATTTATAGAAGAATGGACTGCACAATAACTAATTCATGAACGGTCCAGATTGATTTACTTTAATCGGACGGTCCATAATTAAAGCAAAATCTTTTAAGTAAAATATAATATATTTTATTTATAATCTAATAAAACAAATAAATTTATAAAAGTATTCATTTTTTATATAAAAGATTTTACTATGCAAAAACACTATGCAATACTATGCATAAAAAAATATAATATATTCTAATTATTGTCTAATAAAACAGATAATTTTATAAAAGTATTCTGTTTTATATAAAAAGATTTTACTATTAGCCTAATAAAACGAATAACTTTATAAAAGTATTCTTTTTTATATAAAAAGTTTTTCTATTTTATTACATTAATAATACTAATAAAACAAAACTGAGTGACTTATCACGTAAGCATTAAAATCAATAGCGTGTGCTACTATGCAACCACGCGTATTACTGTACTTTTACTACCAAGTAGTTCAACAGTATTCACGGTAAAACTTCCGCCGTTATTTTCAATAAAATATTTTTGTCGTTTTCTCAATTCTACAATAATTCTGTTGTGGGGTCCATCAATGATTGTGTCGTTGTACGAATATTCCCTATAAAAACGAATATTTCCCGACCAATCGAATATTATATAACAACTTACGTACTTTGCAAAATTTATAAATATTACCCACAACTATAACATTATATCAAATTTATTTCATAATATTCAAAAATGATATTTATAAAAAATCATTTTTATTAATAAAAGCTGGGGTCTTACAAAGTTCACCTATAAAAATCCCCTTCAGCTCTTAAACATAACACGCGAACCACGACCAAAGCTCTTTCCTCTTTCATTTATTCAACTCTCCTCAAAATTATCTTGCTCTCCCAATCTCTCGTGAAACTCTCTTCTCACGATCTTCTCAATCCCTGGTCGCTCACTCGCCCTAAATCCCAAAAAATTTTCGATTGAATTTTGAAAAACAAAATTCTAATATGTACACTTTAAATTATAATTAAAAATTATATATATATATATATATTTGTAGAAATATTTCAACCTAGAAATTACAAAGGGTTACTTAGAAATATAAACGATGTGACGCCCCCAAAATAGGAACATTCCATCCAACCCATTCTGAGTCGCCAAATACATAGTACTCGTGAATAGTAACTCGTGAATAGTAACTCGTGAATAGTAACTCATGAATAGTAACTCATGAATAGTAAACTTGGAGCATGAAAAAGTTCCAAATTTGATAAAAGTTCCAACCAACATTTCAAAGATAATGATATTGAGGAAATAATATCATTTGAGAAGAAAATAACATCCCTTACCTCGAAAGACAAGACTTCTAGTTGAAACACAGGATATAGGCTATGACTTGAACTTGCAATCAGTATAGCAATACTCAAAGTATACTCAAAATACTCACAAGAATACGCTCGATAATATAGAGAGAGAAAACTTGATTTTCGGTGTGATTTTCAATTCTAACCTAAGCACCTATTTATAGGAAATTGCTAGAACACCAAAGCGTAAATTTTAATATAATATTAATATATATAAAAATATTATACGTATTCCTTGAAATCTTAATCTCAAACAATTCACACATGCCAACCTTCTAGAAAAAAACGCGTTTTCTAATTTAAAATAATTTAAACTTCCAAAAATCAATTATTTTGAACTTGAACTTCAATAATTCATAATAAATAGCCCTTTTGCCAGAAAATTCAAATCTTGCGAGTTTTTATAGGAAATTCAATTCTCTACAACTTTACGAGAAGAAAGTTTTTCCAAATTCCAAATGTAAATTGAATCAAATCCACAAATGGGCGATTTTCTGTGCTATAATCAAATTTTTGATCAATAAATGGGGTCCACCGACATGTTTAACATGTTTTAAACATTTTGGTAACAAAAATACTCCTCCACATATACTCATATATCCCACATTCATCGTAAAAAATATCATCGTTAATATATTATTAAAATAATATATTTAAATGAATTATTTTATCGTAAAAAGATAAAATATTAATTTTCAACAATTGTCACTATGAATCAATAATTAATTATTCACAAATAATATTACAGAATCACAATATTGACAACCATGCGGTTCCTGGGAAAGAGGGGCTTTCAATAAGAATTTCTCCTTCTTCATGCAATTAGGTGACCAAACCTCTCCTTAGAGAGAACTTTCTAGACATTGCCAATAATGTTATCTAATAATATTATTCGGATAATATGAATTATTAGTTCGATAATGAAAATATCGTGTAATGACAATTATTGAAACAACAACAATATAAAATATCAACGCAAAGCAATTATTGAATCAATAAAATAAAATCTTTCAAGCGATAATTATCGTAACCATTATTGAGTAGTGCCTTTCGTACGTAAGAGTCAATAATTGGTCCAATACAGGTGTGCTACCGATTCAACAACGCGTAGACATGTTTTAACCACCGGGTATTCCAACGATGTAAATTCAGTAACAACTACGCCAAGATTATTTTTAAACAACTTATATTTGTCATTTTCTTCCTCCAATCGCTTTTTCGTTATGGGGCCCACACATGGTTCTACCGTAGTGCACGAATATTCCCAAAAGATCTTAATATTCCACGACCAAACGAATATTCCCCGACAACAATGAATATTTTATAACCACTTGCTTATTTTGAAATATTTGCGTATTTTACCCGTAACTATCCACATTAATCACATCAACCCTTACTATTTCAAAATAATAATTAGAGGAAATTCCTTTTTATTTAAAAAAAAATTTCGGGGTATTACAACCTCCCCTCCTTATGAAATTTCGTCCTCGAAATTGACGTACGTACCTGGTGTTTCGAAAAGATGAAAATACCTCGCTTTCATTTTCGTTTCCAACTCTCAAGTTATTTTCCTTAATAGCATGGTTTTTCCACAAAACTTTAACTTGTGGTATAACCTTCGTGCGTAGGACATGCTCCTTCCTATCCAAGATCTTGACAGGTACCTCCTCATACGTTAAGTCTTCGGCTATCTCGTCCGATTCTAACTCAATGACGTGGTTCGGGTCGTCCACATATTTACGTAACATCGATACGTGAAAAACGTTATGAACACGCGTCATACTTGGCGGTAAAACGAGTCTATAGGCCACAGTTTCTATTCGATCGAGAATTTCAAATGGATTAATAAATCGAAGGTTTGAGTTTTCCTCACCTCACCGATTCTCGCTTTTGAAATAACAACTTCTTGCACCTCCTTCTTCAAATTCATCAGCTCCGGTGTGTAGCTTGAACAGCTTTAACTTTATCGATTAAAGTCGATTATACTCGTATATCATCACGTGGGTACCTAGAGTTTTCATCTCCATCTCTATTATTTGTAAATTATACGAAATTAGTTTTTGACAATATCGTACTCGTACTTGTATATGATCTTCTACTCAACACCGTACTACCACGTTCGCTTTTCCAGGATGGCATGGTCAGAACAGTTGCTGAAATGAGTCTCCTCTTGAGTTCTTCGAAGCTCTTCCCCCATTTTTTCCTCCATTCGAATTTTGTATCTCTACGAGTCAGCTGCGTTAATGGAATAGCGATTCGAGAATATCCTTCAACGAATCTCCGATAATAACCAACTAAGCCTAGAAAGCTACATATTTCGATTACCGACTTAGGTTGTTCTCAACTGTGACTCATATCCCAACCTTGGATAGCACATTACAATGACACCTATCAGTTTACTATCACACGAATATGGCATCCTCTACGGAGAGTCTGGCTTCAGCGTATTCCACAAAGGAAGTCACCAGATAGAGGCTCGGGTATCAACTTCTACAGTTGGGTTTTTAACTCCTGAAGTTCAATAGGAGCCATTCGATATGAGATTTTAGAAATGGGTTTTGTACCGGATTTAAAGTCGATACAAATTCAATATCACGCTCTGGGAGTAGGCCAAGAAATTCTTCAGGAAATACGTCAGGAAAAATCAATAACAACAGGAATATTATTCAAATCTGACGTGTCTTTATTCAAATCCATAACATGGACTAAGAAAGCTTGACATTCGTTTTTCAATAAACAAATGGCTTTATAATTTAATATGAAAGAGTTTGACTTCAATGGTTTGGTTGCTTGAATTGAATAATGTGTTGCTTAAGAATATGAAAACTAACAACCATAATTTAAAGCAATCAATTTTGGCATGATGAGTAGTTAACCTTAAAATCACATCAAAAACAAATATCTCTATAGAAATAAGGTTAACAGGTAATGTGATAGTGCCAACCTGAATCAAGCAAGATTTCTAAACAACGGGTGTAATAAAAGTTTCTCTTAACGGAGTCTCCACAGATAGGTCAAAGTCTAATTTCTCCGTAGTCAAATTCAAACGTTAAGTAAGCAAAGAGATAAAAGAATGGGTAGAAGCCGGTATCTAGTAAGGTATAAACTTCGCAAGAATTTATAATTAACTAACCTGTGCTAAACTCGTTCGTTTCTCGCGATTTTTTGACCTGGTCACGACAAACGCTCTTCCAGAACCGTTGACTTTGACTTTTCAGGACATCCTTTTGAGTCACCATCCTCACCATTGGACTTGGTTTCGCTCATCGTGACACTCTCGAGCTATATGTCCTTCCTTTCCACAATTATAGCATACAGGAACTGTAGGGCGGTTTGGTGATATGTCCCTCTTTCCCGCATTTATAGCATATGACCGGTGGTCGTTCTCCTCCCTTGGAACCAGTTGCTGCTGGCGCTGACGTCTTCACATGGTTATTGTTGAACCTTCTCTTCTTGAAATGTCCACTTGAGTCACCTCTCCTATTATCATGACCACGATTACCACCCGAGTGGTTACCGCCTTTGTCCGTATTCTTTCCTCCCCGCTGGTTATCATCGTTTTGATGACTGCTCTGCTGTCACCAATATGACCCTGATTGTGGTCCCTCGGTTGAACATACTCGTTATCACGCTCTAATAATTGAGCCCTGTTTACAACATCTGAATATAAAGAAAATTTATGAGAGATAAGATATTGTCGAATCTCGGGTTTTAGACCCCTCAGAAACATACGCGTCATTCGTTCCTCATTTTCCACCAAATGAGGTGCAAACTTGGACAACTCCACAAACTTCGCCTCATACTGAGACACCGTCATGTTGTTCTGCTCCAGTCTAATAAACTCCACTTCCTTCATATGAAGAACACTTTCAGGAAAGTATTTGTCATTAAATAGTTTCTGAAACGTCTCCCAAGACATCTTTGGCCAAGTGAATTGGATGGTACGCTTCATGACTCCACCAGTAGTCCGCCTCGCCATTGGAACATAAAGGTGGCGAATGGAACCTTCGTTCTTCTGTGCATCCCAAGACATCGAATATCTTGGTAATTTGCTTGACCCATGTTTACGCCATGATCGGATCGGGGCTTTTCCTTAAATTCGTGGTCCCAACTCTTTGAAGCTGCTTGGTTGTGACAACCCGTGAATTGCTATCATTTCCTCCTATGTTTTGAACACGAAGTCTCCTCGCGATTTTTGCATGAGCTGCAAAAAGCTTCTAAATATCCCTCGTTCATCATACGCTTTCGGTGGTGTTGTTCACGGGAGGAACATTGCCACTGTTGCACGTTCTCCTCGTTGGTGAGACAGCATCTCCACAGTCTCATTCACTCCACTTTCGTAAATATTCTCGATTCGACATTCTCAAATCATCGTCATAAAACAAGGGTTAATTAAGGAAATCAATATATCACATAATATCCCTATATACTAACCAACTATCAAATAAGCTTAGGTAGGACACACTAGCGAAGGATTTACTTGTCTCTCCCCTCCTAGTTCTATTCCCCGATCTCCGCCAGAGATCATATCCCTAAGCTTTGATACCAACTGTGACGCCCCCAAAATAGGTCCATTCCATTCAACCCATTCTGAGTCGCCAAATATATAGTACTCGTGAATAGTAACTCGTGAATAGTAACTCATGAATAGTAACTTCGTGAATAGTAACTCATGAATAGTAACTCATGAATAGTAACCTTGACATGAAAAAGTTCCAAATTTGATAAAAAGTTCCAACCAACATTTCAAAGATAATGATATTGAAGAAATAATATCATTTGAGAAGAAAATAACATCCCTTACCTCGAAAAAGACAAAGACTTTAGTTGAAACATCGGATATAGGCTATGACTTGAACTTGCACCGTATAGCAATACTCAAAGTATACTCAAAATACTCACAAGAATACGCTCGATAATATAGAGAGAGAAAACTTCAGTTTCTGGTGTGATTTTCAATTCTAACCTAAGCACCTATTTATAGGAAATTGCTTAGAACACCAAAGCAGAAAATTTAATATAATATTAATATATATAAAAATATTATACGTATTCCTTGAAATTTTAATCTCAGCAATTCACACATGCCAACCTTCTAGGAAAAAAAAACGTTTTTTCTAATTTAAAATAATTTAAACTTCCAAAAATCAATTATTTGAGACTTTGGAACTTCAATAATTCATAATAAATAGCCCTTTTGCCGGAAAATTCAAATCACATTGAGTTTTTATAGGAAATTCAATTCTCTACAACTTTTCTGAAGAAAGTTTTTCCAAATTCCAAGCGAAATTGACAAGAAATCCACAAATGGGCGATTTTACGTGCTATAATCAAATTTCGATCGATAAATGGGGTCTTGAGACATGTTTAACATGTTTTAAACATTTTTGTAACAAAAATACTCCTCCTCCACATATACTCATATATCCCACATTCATCGTAGTAAAAATATCATCGTTAATATATTATTAAAAATAATATATTTAAATGAATTATTTTATCGAAAAAGATAAAATATTAATTTTCAACAATTGTCACTATAAAAATTTTCTCCATCTATATCCACATAAAATCAATATTTTCTCATCATATGAATCAATAATTAATTATTCACAAATAATATTACAGTAATCACAATATTACAACCGTGCGGTTCCGGAAAGAGGGCTTTCAATAAGAATTTCTCCTTCTTGGCGCGCAATTAGGTGACCAAACCTCTCCTTAGACAGAACTTTCTAGACATTGCCAATAATGTTATCTAATAATATTATTGAGATAATATGAATTATTAGTTCGATAATGAAAATCTTGTGTAATGACAATTATTGAAACAACAACAATATAAAATATCAACGCATGACAATTATTGAATCAATAAAATAAAATCTTTGAAGTAATTACGTAACCATTATTGAGTAGTGCCTTCTTACGTAAGAGTCAATAATTGGTCCAATACTGGTGTCTACTGCTCAACAACGCAAGACATATTCTTGTGTTTTAACCACTCGGGTATTCCAACGAGGTAAATTGGTAATAACTTACTGTAGTTATTTTTAAACAACTTATATTTGTCATTTTCTTCCTCCAATCGCCGTTATGGGGCCCACACATGGCTCTGGGTGCGTAAATGCGAATATTCCCAAACGATCTGAATATTCCACGACCAAAACGAATATTCCCCAAACAACAATGAATATTTTATAACCACTTGCTTATTTTGAAATATTTGCGTATTTTACCCGTAACTATCCACATTAATCACATCAACCCTTACTATTTCAAAATAATAATTAGAGGAAATTCCTTTTTATTTAAAAAAAAAATTCGGGGTCTTACAAACGAGGTCAATAAGAATAAACACCCTGCTCGAAATTCATGTCATTAAATTAAATATGTTTACTATTGAACTTTATTTCTAATACAAAGTTCATACAATTCCTTAAATTAATGCAAAATAATCAAAATACCTTAAAATATTATAATTACTGTCGAAATCTATTATCTATTATCTATCTATTATATATTTATATATACTAATTCACAGTACATGACACAATATATTGACATATGTCCTTATATAAATTGAACACCTGTCCATCACCCTTGACAAAAATACCCCTCGACAAATCCGCCTCTAAAATAACAACTAACACCCTAAATACAATCCTCTAATTCCCATAAATCTACATTCAAATTCCCCTAAATCTGGGAGATGAACTCGGCCGTGGCGAAATTGGTGACGTATGTGTGCACTGATAAAGCTTCAGGGGAAGTTTTTGCCTGCAAATCAATATCGAAGAAGAAGCTAGCTGAGGACATCTGAATCGGACCAAAGAAGAAGTAGACTACTACGAAGAAAAATCGAGCATTCGATCCGTAAGCACACCATGGCAAAGAAGAAAGCAGACCCAAAGGATAGATTGAGAGCATTCTAGATTCAAACCTTCGATCCGTAAGACTTTTTTTTAGCTTACTATTAGTTTTGTATCAAAAGCTTGCCTCTTTAATTAATTAATTAATTAATCTTTTTATTGCTATCTCGGAAGGCGAATATATGTGGTTTATATTTTTTTTCTATCAAGGATTTCCTCTTTTCAATGGAAAAATGCTCTACCCATTTGGGTTTAATTTCTAATCCTTTTGATATCTGATTTAATAGCCAAGAGCTGGAGTTTTAGTTGATGTTTCTTAATTTAGGGCATATTGATTACGGTTGAGATTAGTTCTTTTGTGTTGGAGATTCTAGGCTCCCTCTCACAATGTTAGAACAATCATTTACGTGTTTTCACCATTTGGTTTAGTTACATAAGGTAATATCGGCTTTTAACTTTGTTTTTGGTGGGTATTTTAGTATTCCTCAATTGTTGAAGAATTATTGTTTCTAGGTATTTGAATTCCTTCATTGTAAATGGGGCATCTGTTTTGATTGGGTTTGATAACTATAGTTGTATCGATTTATGCATATAAGTTCCTCATCTAAAATTGGATAAGTATTTTGCAATTCATTTAATTGAAACAAGTTCTTCGAATTGTTCATTTTTATGGTTTTACCATTATTTACCTGTATCAACATCTGTAACCATGTTTAACTTCAAAGGATTTATTAACTATTTAGTGAACTTACATCCTATTACAGTTATTTGGTAATGGCTAATCCTTTCAATTGCTGGTTCACTCATGTTTTTATTTTAAATTCTAAGGTTTAGAGGCTATGTTTGTTTGCAAGTACTATTGGTGTTTGGACTATTTAGTCCTCTAATGTGTTTAATACTATGTTTGACATCAATGTGTTTGGACTATTTAGTATTCTAATGTGTTTAATACTATTTAGTCCTCTAATTTTTCAAACAACAATGTTGCTCTTATATTATTTGGATATAATGATTGTTAGATCTAATAACTTACAACTGTGATATATGTTATATGTAGCAGTACATGATCTAACTCATGTTATCTTATCTAGGAGCATGTGTTTACATATATGCAACGGTGTACTTTGAATTTAGTACTCTGGTTGTAAATGGATTATCAAATAGAAACATGGCATATATAATTCATAATAATTAATTAATAGGTTTCTACTTTTACCTTCAAGAGAGGTTAATCTTCATATTGTTATTGCGAGTGTGAAATGCTTCTTCACATATTAATAACCACACCTTCAATTTTATATCCAGACTTTGTGATTCTCAGGTTAGTTCTTAGTATTATTTCTTATTAACTCATGCTTACCTTAGCTTAATAATTTTATTTCTCCTAAAAATTATAACAAGAACCGAATGAATGAAGCCAAATCCGATTGTACAAGTCCATTGTGACCCAAATTTTGTTAATAAGCATTTCGTGTAAATGATTGCTAAAAAGAATCACCTTTACTTTAATCTTTGTGATTCAAAAGTTCATAGTAGCATTTAATTTTTGTCTATGCTATGTAGAAAAATGGGTGAAATGGAATTGAAGGGAGTTGTGGTGGTTCCTTAGTAGTTCTTGAAAAACAGTAAAGGAAGGAAGAGTGGGCCCTTGCAAAGAAAAAAAAGTTTGAAACTACAAATATGAAGAATTACAGAAAGCTTAATACTACTTTAGTTATTTGATAATCATGTATCAGATATTTAAATAAGTATTCTTATTCCACAAATCACTCTCTGTACATATCTTTGTGGACCATCTACATAAAAAAGTAGATGCACATTTCACATTTCTGTTGTTCATTTTTATGTTCCTTTTATGCTATGATTAATTCAATAAAAATTATTGTTTAGTAGATCATCTAGATCTTAATGTGTATGCATTCTTGTCTAAAGCTATTTCGTCATGATGATTCATTGTTGTAAAATGTCCGGCAAGGTCATTTTGTAGAATTTATAACATGTACGAGGTGTCTTTTTTCTTGCATTCTATGTATAAATAAATCTTCACTAACTACTATTGATTTTGGTGTAATATGTGATTTGATTAATATTCTTCCAGTATTTATTAAGCTGAACCGTTGAAGATTTTTAAATTTTCTTATGAAAATAATAATTCTCTATATTATTAGAGATTTTATCCCTATATTAGGGCTATTAATAATCATTGAAAAGAAAAATTTTAATAATCATTGAAAAGAAAATTTTGAATCAATATATATATATATATATATATATATATATATATATATATATATATATATATATATTTTTATCATATGGTACATTTGTGATTAAATGTAAGAACCCTTTTTTTTTTTTTTTCATAAAATTAGCCTCTTAGTCCTAAATTAAAATTCCCAAACTTCTCATTTTTGAATATTTCATGATAAATTGGATTTGATATATTTAAGTAAATTTTGATCTTAAATAATGTTCTTATGAGTTTTGAATGTTTTATAAATATTTGTTTAATAATTTAATTCTAACTCACATGCGGAAATTTTACTCTTAAACATATTCTATAGCAATTTTGACATGTTGAAATTAAAAATTAAAATTGTCATGATTCATTTTTTTTAACCAATGGAGTTTCAAAAACATTGTTAATCTCTTAAAAGGTACACATTTCATCTGGACATTGAAATTATGAACTACTTGTTTGGTGGTTTTGGACCTGTACAAGAGTTCTGGACAAATCACTAACTAAAAATTTAAGTTCATCGGGATCTTTGAAATAAACTTTTCAAAGCAACATTTAGAAAGCCTTTTCAATTTCAAGAGAGAGATATACAAGTTACAAGTAGAAATTATCCATCACCAATTGTTGATCTACATATTTATAATAATTTGATTTGTGTTTCATTCTTTTTATGGCTTCTTTGAGGACATGTTGATTAATTAGGCATACATGACCAAAGAATGGACAAAACCGGTTGGCAAACCTTTCTTTGCAATAAATAAAATACAAAAGTATTAAAGGACGGGGAAAATAAATCAATTGGCTACACTTTGGTTAAGAAAAAATAAAAATAAAATAAAAAATAGAATAGTAGAAAAAATGATTTGTCCACAAGTTGAGGTCACTTGCCTAAAAGCAATAGTCACATACTTAGAGTGTAATGCACAAATCGATAAACTCTCAACACTACCCTTTATAATGTATATTCATTTATTTTTTTGTGTAAAATTTGATCATCGCACAACAATCTACCATCTTTTTATTATATTTTAATTTATTAATTATACGTACACATTTATTATTAAAAAATTGAATATTCGCCGCAACGCGCGGGTTTGTATCTAATGTTTTTTCTAAATGAAAGTATTAAAACATTTTAGCATCTAATTAATACAAACAGGATTGTATAAAATTTGAATTTAGTATAATAGAGAATTTCATTACTTTAATTTTTAAAAGATTAATTAAATTATATTATTGTAGCCTATGTAAATATTTTATAATTTTTTTTTTAAAAAAAGAGTCATAAACCAGTAGTAATAATCCATGTTTTTTTGACTTTTGACTGGTTATATTAGACCACCGCGCCGCCGCCCATTATTCTCACCTTTCTCTTCCCTCTCGGTCTCTTTCTGCAACCCTATTTTTCTCTCTCCTCTCGGTCAATTCATTTCAGTTCGATTAAAGGTCTGTACTTTAGTCCTCATCCCAACTTCAATTACAATTTATACAATTGCTAGATAAATTTTAGTACTAAATCGATAATTTTTGCAGTTAAGGAAGCTCATTTCAAAGTCCGGTGGATCAGATATGGCCGAGAGCGCCTTGTCCTGTGTTCGATGTGGCAAACTTGCAAATCTTCAGTATGTAATCTTTGTTTGTATGTATATCGTGTATATTTAAATTCATTTGCTAATATATTATAAGAATGTTGGTGTTCACAAATTGCTAATTAATGAAGCTTCCATTGTTAAATGACTGAAGTTTTAGAAATTTGATCACTCCAGCTAAGGAATTCAGCTTCTTAATAGTGTAAATTGTATTAAAAGAAAGAGAAAAAGAAGCCTTTAACTGGATGAATTGTAATTGAACTTAAGAAAGAAGCTTGTAAATGATTCGGGGAAAATAAAGTCTTTTACTAGACAGATTGTCAGCGAACATAGAAAAATCTGCATTGGTATGATTTTTAATAAATTGAACTTGTGTTTTATGTATTTATTATTCTTTTAAATTATATTTTAAAAAATGATGGACCAATGCATATATCTTTCTTTTCATTTACTCAATACTATTATTATTGCTTTTACCCTCTCAATTTGCAGGTGCCCCAAGTGTGTGGAACTAAAGCTTCCTCGTGAAGGTGCTGCTTTCTGGTTTGTAGACTTGTCCAGTGTCATACTCTGTTTTTTACTTTAAAATAGCGGTTAGCGATTTCTTCCCTAGCAATTGGGCTTGATTACTTTTGCTAAGTATAAATCTCTTGTGATCCGTATTTGAGATAGATATATATGTTTTTGCCTTGCTCACTTTATAACATTTGAAAATTTTGAATATTTGTTTGATTATATTTGAATGAAGAGTTGTATGTAAGCAATTATGGTTTGCGAAATGATATAAAATGGAGCTCAAATACTATAAGAAAGGGGCAACGTAAATAACAATTTAGCATTGGGAGGGAGCATTTAATTTAAATATGACCTTGCAATTTGATTTTCTGATTCAAACATATAAAACTTAAATGTGTCTTAATTCTGGCTTGTTGAATATCTCTTTATGGTTTTTTAAGACTAACTTTCTCTAGTTTTGTTTCGATACTTAATTGTGCGTGTATTGATGAAGTTGCCTCTTTTAACAAACACTCTAAGCATTTTTAAGGCATCCTCGAGTTCTCATAAATCTGTTCACTTGAAGGCGAAGTTGTCCTCACTTGGATCCAATATTACTAATGAACAAAATTCACCCTCACCAAATGATGATTGGCTATATTGCGTAAGAAAAGGGCAATCTCGAACACCAAAACTTCCCAACTTTGATTGGACAGGTACTTCTTTTGAACTATGATTATTTATTAAGTAAAGCACATTTGGTAAGTGAAAAGGACCATTGTGTTAGTCTAATAGGATCCATTGTGCAAGTAAAGCACACAATGAAAATTAGCTTAAAACTTGGCAAGTGTTAGAAGAAAAGTTACTTAGTCACTCTTAGTCGGCTGACGAGGTCGGGTTGAGCCTCAACGAATCGACTAGGGTCGCTGGCCGACTTAGTTGGGCTCCAGTCGACGACTAGTCGATAAAGTTGCTAAGTTGGTAAAGTCGTCCAGTCGGAGAAAATCAAAAAATCGGAACAAGTCGGGAAAAATCGAAAAAAATGGGAGCGGATGAGGTCCTTCTACCTGGAAGAAGTGGTAAAAATGTGTGAGAACTAGATGAAGACGAGTTTGTGTCGGAAGATGATGACAACGAAGAGGAAGATGAGGATTATGAGTTTGAGTCCAATGGAGAGCAAGTATTGGAGGGATTGATTATTGATTTTGTCTACTTAGTTTCATTTGGTTAATTAGTTTTGAACTTAGAAGCGTCAAACTATTTGGTTTTACTTAGTTTCCATATTTTTATTTGATGATTTTTGTTACTTATGTCATTCTACTTACTCAAAACTTATGAAGGAGGAAGGAGAATATATATTTTTAAAAAAAATTGTAAATCCGACTAGTCGATTAATCTCCGACTAATCCCCTAGTCTCTAATGAGCACCGGGACCGACTAGCGACTTTTAGAACACTAAAACTTGGGAACAAAAATTTACCTTATTAATGTGTGAAATAACCAAAACTATCCTGTGTGAAATGGAGGGGGTACTATATAAGAATAATATATTTTCAATTAAAGTAGGATAACAAAAATCCTACAAACTTAAGTGACACACCAATAACCCTTCTTATCATCCATTGAAGATTAAAAATCCCACTACTGAACATAACATCAAACATAACATGAATAAATGAATTTCACATTGTACCATTATTGCAGATTTCATAAACTCAAAAAGTAATAATTTCAGATAACATAAAACAATTTACCAGAAAAGCCATAATTCGACCAGGATTATTTGTTCCTTGAAACTTTATCGCTTCATATTGGCTCTTATGGACTGAAGAAGTTCCTTTTCCCTTAAATTTCCAATTCTTCAATGCATGTGCAGGACTTTGAAGCCATATCCCATTTCAAAAACTCGTGTAGTACCTTCTCACATTGATCAACCTGACTGGGCAATTGATGTCAGTTGTTTGATTGAATATGTAGTTCATTAATCATATCTTTATTGTTAACTTCATTGTGTAGGTAGTTACTTGGGGGAAATGTTCTTTTATCTCATTGTAAGGGATTTAATATCTTTCATTATCGTAACTTCATCATTCCCGAAATGATATACTTGTTGAATTGCTTCTATTATCGCCTCATACACATTCCTATTCTTGTGATTCGAATGCCTCATATGTTATATGATTTTCTTAATTTTCTTTGTAACTCTACTTTGTAGGGTATCCCTAAAGTTGAGCCTAATAGCGATCTCCAACATGTTGTCGAGGTATTTCCATTTAGGATGATATTTCCTCCATTTCGAGATATACCCACTTAGTTATATTCGGAAAATTTGTTCAATAGAAGATTTGTTTTTCCGAAACCTAATTATTCTTTTTTTTTTGTCATTTACAATTTCTTGAAGATCAAAACTCCAGAGCAAATTGAGAGAATGAGAGAAACTTGCCGAGTGAGTTGTTATTCCATTTTAAAATTTTCAATATTTTGTGTGAAGAAAACTTGTCTTCTTGCAAAATTTCTTCATAAATTGTTTTTCATCTCATCCAGACTCTTCTTCGATATGCATGGATTGATGTGTTTGTGCACTTGTTTGAGTGCATACATGTGCATGTTAATTAATCAAACAATCAAGATTTTGCACGAGGTAAACGATGTTACAATTGCGTCCCTTCTCTTTCTTGGACAGTCTTTCACCTTATGCTCCTTTGATTCACAAATAAAACACCCACTATAAAGTATTGGATTGGGGCAGTCAGGAGAGATATGTCCCTCCTGCCCACACTTGTAGCACACATTCTTTCCTTTTAAACACTCTCCCGAATGATTTTTTCACAATTTCTACAATGCACCACTTGTTTCTTTCCACCTTCTGGCCTATTTTTCGTATTCCCAACATTATCACCTTTCCTCTTTTCAGTTCTACTACCACTACTCCCTTCTCCGGCTTTAACTTGAGTTGTCTCCCACCAAAGATTCACCCTCCTTTCATTGTATAGGTGGCAAAAAGTCGTTTGTTGCCCCTCCGCTACTCCTAGCTATCACAACCACTTCATCAAGGTCGGGTTGATCCTCTAAATCCTCGGCGATTCGTTTGTCTTGAAGTCTTGAAGTTTGCCGATCGATTACGGGTGATTTCTGCAATGGTAATCCATTCTACATAGCTTCGAGTGTCTATATTAGTCAAATTCTACATCGGAATGGGTTGTCCTCCAAACTTTGTTGATGTGTTCTTTCGTCCTTTGGTTTCATTTTTAAATCTTGGCGGCATTATCTCGATTAAATAAATCATGTTCATCTAACTAATTCATAGTATTTTATAGCAAGCACATACCGCTTTAAACATTCACTATCCCTTTGTGACATAAAAGTTGGGAATCACTTCCACAACTTATAATGTAAAGTTGAGAATCTTACATTACACATCATAAAGCATACATATTCAAGTAATACTAATACTACTTATTTCTTACACATTCACTAATGATCATTTGCTTAGTATTCTATATATTCCCATTATCTTCAATAATCCATTCATACTCTATCTATACCAAGTTAAATCAAACTTACCACACATTATGAGTTTAAGAACTCACTACAATCATATGAGTTTAAGAACTTGAGCTTGACCATATACTCTATAACTATACTCTACATATCTGTTATACTATAGTTTCTGGGTCCAATATTATACTTTTCAAAATAACCACCTCATTGAGGTAGCCTTCAATGTGAGCCTCTATTTCAGCTATTGGCTTCGATATTGGCTCGGTTATGGAGATCTGTTCCTTCTTTACAATATGAGAGTATCCTAACTCTTTTCTATCTGATATCTATACACATAAGTTATACAGACTAGCATATAATATATACACACAGCACATAATAGTTTTATATAAGTTATCTTTTATTTTATTTGACGATGAATTTATTCAATTCATCTCCTTATAAACTCTATATAAGTTATTTGTATTTTCAACGTTTCCCTATGTTCTAAGGTTATACCCTAAGGTCTAACCCACCTAAGGTTTCAAACCCTAAGCTCTGATACCATACTGTGACGCCCCCAAATTCAGGTACTTGAAACTCGAACTCGGTGCTTCACGATACAATTTCTATGAGCGGAATAATACTAATAATAATAACAATAATATAAATAACAAACTTAGTTTACATATATCAGAGTCTAATCCCAAGTACGCAACCTTTACTATAATTCTTTACATGATAGATAATATATATCATTGCCTTCATATTGTCTAACTATTACAAAAGATACCATTACACATATTCAGTTTGCTTTCCTTTTTTACTTGTTCTTGTCTGAACCTTCAGGTTGATCACGCTTTGCTGAAAACATTTAAATTAAGCAAGGATGAGCATTTGAGTGCCCAACAAGTAATAACAATTAGAAATATAATTAGCTAAAAGAAATAAATGTTTTCTTTGTACATCACTTCTACAACGAATTTAAAGTTGTGAAGTAAACTGAACCGATAATAACAACATAACAATTCTATCTCAAATTTTTGAAACTACGTATTGATTATATATATAGGTATTAGTCGACAGATTATGAACATTGTTTTTAGTTTTCGCTAAGGTTTAGCAGAACTTCATCTGCAAACCGTCATAACTTACAGGCACGAGGGTGATCTGCCCAATGTGCCCTATATTAATTAATACTACATTGCTAGAATGATATTATCGTTCATCCTTTGTCCGCCTTGGCGCATAAAAATTTTCCCGTGATCGGGATGTTCATACTTAGTCTGGAATCCGAACCAAAACAATTTGATTAGATACAAAAAAAGTTTTAAATTATTCAACGATATTTCTGAATATGTGTCTAGCTGGGTCAAATAGTTTGACGCTTTATATATATATATATATATATATATATATATATATATATATATATATATATATATATATCAACATGTGTTAACTATAATGATTATCCAAGTGGGGACACTTGTGTAACCATATTTAGAAATTAACGAATAGAATATATATATGAATTACCATATACTAACATGTTGATAAACAATGATCGGATATAGAATATATCACAATAGGGTTAATAATGTAGTATAATAATAATATAATTCTGAAACTTCTTACTCATGTCCATTGCATAAAGGAAATGTAAAGGTAAGATACTTCACCGATGCTACCGCTGCTACGATTCAGAACTTAGTTTTATCTTTATATAACACCTATCAGTAATAAGATCATTTGATCGATTAGAATAACATATCGTAACACATAATACTGCTTATTGCAGTCAGCACATAACCTAATCACATTGTCACATATGTTTTAACATCCATTGAATCACAAATAAACACATATCTAATCAAATTACCTAAGTCCAGATCAATTTTTGAAACATGTCGGTGTACCTTTATCGGGTAATTATCGAGTTTAAGACTCTGTCCCGTAACTTAGTATCAGTCATATTATTTTTAAATGACTTATAATAATTTTTAAACATTTATTATAATTTATCATGAATTTTCAAATATCGAAATCATTATTAAATGATGTAAATATTAAACAATTCTATTATCATTAATATTTAATTAATATTAAACTATTAATGAAACCATTTATAAAATATTAAAGTTATTTATAATAACTTAGAATATTTTTAAAGTATTTATATTAACTTTAAATGATTTTTAAAATATTTAAAATTATTTTTAAATAATTATCATTAATATTAAAGTATTAATGTTTTATTTATCAAAATATTAAAACTCATTAAGTATAACTTAATAATATTTTTAATTCATTTATATCCTTTTTAAATGATTTTTAAATTAATAAAACCATTTTTAAACTATTTATTTAATATAATTATTAAATAAATTTAATATCATTAATATTAAATTAATATCATTTATTAAAGAAATTATCCTTTAAATATTAAAAGTTATATTTTATAACTTAAAATATCCTTAAACACTTTATTTTCATTTAAAATGATTATTATAATATAAAAATCATTTTTAAACTAAATTATTTAATATAATCATTATATAACTTTAATATCATTACTATTAATTAATGAAATTTACCTTTAAATATTAAAAGTTATATTTTATAACTTAAAATATTTTTAAATACCTTATTATCATTTAAAATGATTTTTAATATAATAAAATCTTTTTTAATTAATTTATTTAATTCATTTAGTAAATAACTTAATGATCATTAATATTAAATAATTAATGAAATTTGCTTTAAAATATTAAAAGTTATATTTTATAACTTAAAATATTTCTAAATAACTTATTATCATTTAAAATGATTTTTAATATAATAAAATCATTTTTAATTAATTTATTTAATGCATTTAATAAATAAATTAATTATCAATAATATTTAAATAAATACTAATATTTATGAAAAATATTTCAAATTATTAATATTTAATTTTAGGGATAAATAACGCTTTTTGGTCATCAGATTGAAATTCCGATTTTTATTTTAGTAATCAAATTTTTTTTTTCTTACAATCGAATTATCAGATTTCTAACATATTACAAAATGGTTATTACTTTTATTTTCCGTCCCAAAAGCGGATTCGAAATCGTGAGTGACATAATAATCATGCAAGCTTGCTTACGTGGAACAAAAGGAAATGAAAAGAGATGATTCCAAAATTCCACCAAAACTATTAACTACTTCACCTTAATAATTCCAAAACTAATAATAATAATAATAATAATAATAATAATAATAATAATAATAATTTCAAAATAATAATAAAATACTAATAATAATAATAATAATAGTATTAATAATAATTTCAAAATAATAATAATAATAATTTTTAAATAATAATAATAATTTGTTTTTTTATTTTAATGGAGAATAAAAAATAATTTGTCAAATTTACCCTTACTAAAATAATTTAAATTAATAAAATAATAAAAATATATTAAATTGATAACAAAATTTGACTGACCACGTTTTAATATATATAACAAATTGACTGAATCTCCTTTCATTTCAATTTGTCTATCAAATATTTCCTTCACAAGTACTACTACTTCCGCTTCTGCTTCATGGGTATGCTCAAATCTGTTAATTTTTTTTCAAAAAAACGTTAAAAACGTTAATGTTTTTAAAAAAATTCTGTTTTTTAAAAAAGTGTATTTTTTTTAAAAAGCTGTTTAATTAAAAAATTCGGTTTTTTAAAATTTTTTGTTTTTTTAAAAAAATCTGTTTTTAAAAAAAATTTATTTTTTTAAAAATAGAAATTTTAAAAAAAATTAACGTTTTTTTTAAAAAATTAACACTTTAAAAAAATCTGTTTTTTAAAATTGAACTAATATTTTAAATCTGTTAACTTTTTTAAAATACAGAATTTTTTTAAAAAACAGCTGTTTTAAAATGTTAATTTTTTTTAAAAACGTTAAAAACAGATTTTGAATTTTTTTTTTAAAAAATCTGTTAATTTTGCAATCTGTTAATTTTTTTTCAAAAAATCTGTTAATTTTGAATTTTTTTTTCAAAAATCTGTTAATTTTTTTTTCAAAAAAACGTTAAAAACGTTAATGTTTTTTAAAAAATTCTGTTTTTTAAAAAAGTGTGTTTTTTTAAAAAAGTTGTTTAATTAAAAAATTTCGGTTTTTAAATTTTTTGTTTTTTTAAAAAAATCTGTTTTTAAAAAAAATTCTATTTTTTAAAAAATAGAAATTTAAAAAAAATTAACGTTTTAAAACAGCTTTTTTAATTAAACAGCTTTTAAATACATTATTTTTATATAAACAGAATTTTAAAATTAACGTTTTTAATTAAACAGCTTTTTTTAAAAAACACACTTTTTAAAAAAAACAGAATTTTTTAAAAAACAACTTTTAAAAAAAAACAGAATTTAAAAAACAGATTTTTTAAAAAAATAAATTAAAAACAGAATTTTAAAATACTCTTTGAATTTTGATCAGGTCAGTTTATAAAATTTTACAATTGGTATACATTTTGATAATAACAAATAAGTAGTATTATGAATTTTGAATTTCTATATTTTTGCTTTGGATTGGGGTGTTAATAAAATTGAGATAGAATATATGTATATTTTATTTTTATTTTTATTTTTTAAAAAAAATTCAATTTAGAAAACTTTAAACTTTTAGGTAATAATGTAAATTGAAATTATAAACAAGTAAAAGTAAAAGAACTTTAATTTTTAAAATTAACGTTTTTAAAATTTATAGAAAAGTAACGTTTTTTTATTTTTTAAAATTAACGTTTTTTAAATTTAAGAATTTTTAAAAAAGATTATTTCAGTTTAAAAAATTAACGTTTTTTAAAAATTAAAAATTCTGTTTTTTAAAAATTAACACTTTTAAATTTAAGATTTTAAAAAAACAGACTTTTTAAAAAAAAAATATTAGTTTGATTTAAAAAATTAACGTTTTTTAAAAAATTAAAAATTCTGTTTTTATAAAAATTAACGCTTTTTAAATTTAAAATTTTAAAAAACTGACTTTTTTAAAAAATAGAATTTTAAAAACAGAATTTTAAAAAAAAACAGTTTTAAAAAAAAAGACTTTTTAAAAGTAACAGATTTTATAAAAAAAATTCTTAAAAATTAACTTTTTTAAAAAAACAGACTTTTATAAAAATATTAGTTCAGTTCAAAAAAATTAACGCTTTTTTTAAAAATTAAAAAAATCTGTTTTTATAAAAATTTACGTTTTAAAAAAAGACTTTTAAAAAAATTGAATTTTAAAAACAGATTTTTTTTTAAAACAGCTTTTTTTAAAATTAATAGATTTTTTTAAAAATAGATTTTTAAAATTATTACTATTAATAGTATTTATTATTATTATTATTATTTTGAAATTATTATTATTATTATTATTATTATTATTATTATTATTATTATTATTATTATTATTATTATTATTATTATTATTATTAGTTTTGAAATTGTTTAGGTGAAGTAGTTAATAGTTTTGGTCATTTTGTGCTATAATAATCCGCATGTTTGTCTTTTTCTCAGACTCCAATGAAGCAAAAAAGTCAAGTCAACTTGCAGTACCAACATTCTTAACGGTTTCTCGGACGGAAAATTGCATTTGAGTGACCATTTTGTAATATATGAAAGTATGCTTATTCGATCAGTAACGAAAAAAAATTTCAGAACTGTAATGAAAACCGGACCAAAGATAAAATGACAAAAACGTTATTTGGCAGGCAACTGTCGCTATAGGTGTTCTTCGTGTTCTTGGCCAAACCCAGAACTTCAAGTGCAGTGATCGAGTGGCCTACTTTGACCAAGATTTTGGATCTGATCATGATGTTTCTGGACTCGGTTTTGGTCAGATCGTGTAGTTCTAATGTAGAACTATATGATCCAGCAACAAACATGATCATAACATGCATATCAAACTAAATCTGAGCCTTCAAAGGGACTGTCAGACATGTTCTTCATTTCTGGGTTATGTAGAAATGAAGAACAGTTTCACTGTCCATTTTTGGGCTTCTACAACTTGTAATCCACATAATGTTTTTATGATCTACGCTTTGCAGTATGTAGACAACATGTAAGTCTAGAGATACATTACATAAAACCGATTAAACAACAACAAAATCAAAAGATATAAGCTGGTTAAACCTTGTCAGAGATCATGCTCTTAAGTTTTCTAGGTTACCCAGAAAACTAAGTTCGTGATCTTCTGGCCTGATTTGACCTTCCACTGACTTTAATCCATTAGATATTTAGGCGATCTACAAGCTTAATCTTGAAGTCCATATACCATAGTACAAATCTATTACAACAACAACAACAACAAAGAAGCTAACACCTGCAAGATCCAAGGCCATGAACCTACTGTCAGACCGACCTGGAAACTTTCTGGGTAACCCAGAAATAGACGGTCATGGCCGGTCAACGCACTTTGACCTTAAATAACTTACAATCGGTTCATGTTCTGACTTTGATTCCAGTTCTAGAATAAAGATCTCGTGGAATACTACATGATCAAACATTAAAACAACAAAAACACATATCATACCGAGATCTATGGGACCTGACATTAGCTTCTCAGACCATATTTTTTAGTTTTCCAGATTTTGAAGAACCTCAAATCCGAGCCTATAGATGTTATGGATCTAACATCTATCAACCCAGGACATCATTATACATCATATTTAACATGTTTAACACAAAAAAATTAACATCTAACAAGAGATCGAAGGTTAGATTTCATGGCTAGGATTTATACCTTCTTTGAACAATCTTGATTTCTGGCTTCTGATTTGGTTATGGTGTTCGTGGGGCTTTGATTTGGGACTGATATACTAGTATATTTCGGAGGTTAGAGAGAGAGGGTTTTAGTTGAGTGTTTGTGCTAAAATGGCTAACAAATGAAATCTTTTCTCTCTCAATCTATATATAGAAGTAATATATACATGTATGGGCTGATTGAGTGGCTGATTGCTGTCATTTAAAGTCAAGAGATTTGTTACATTAGGTTACCAACCCCTCCTATTGTCAAAACCTACTTGTTAGACTTCAATTATGCACAAAAGGGTATAATGGTCTTTTGTATTTCCAATTTAATGGCATTCTTGTTATCCTTGCAAACCCTTAGGGTTTAACCCTAAGGTTTAGCATAAAACAATTGTAAGAATTTCAATTTAGGGTTTGCACAAAAATTAAATAAATTTTAGTTTCTAAAATTTTGAAATTAGGGTTTCCTTAATTAAATTAATTTTCTAATTACTTTATACAGGAACATTAGGGTTTAAAATCACTAATTATAATTAATTTGGCTAATTTAGCAATTAGGGTTTACAATTTTGATAATTAGGGTTACTAAATTATAATTAGGGTTTCTAATTACTAAATTAGGGTTCTAGTTTAGTAATTAGGGTTTAACAATTTAGGGTTTCCATAATTAACAATTGTAATTCTAATACTTGTTAATTAATCACATTAACACAATCACCAATCAATCTTGAACTCTAATTTGAGTTTCAAATTAGGGTTTAGCTTTTAAAATTAGGGTTTTTTAATAACTTATGGTTTTCTAAAAATTATTTAGGGTTTCTAAATTTTTAATTAGGGTTTACCTAATTAATCATTTAATACACAACATAAAATATATAACACAGTTATATAATAGTCTTAAACTCAGAATTAATTTTCAAATTAGGGTTTCCCCCAAGTAAAACTAGGGTTTAGCCAATTAATATTAGGGTTTTGAAATTAATCACCATAATTGACCAACCATCCTCAATACGTACATACAGTATATATTTATAGAACTGAAAAATCAAAATATAATTAATAGTATATTATTATTCTCATTCCTTGATAATAATCCAAAATTAGGGTTCGATTCCATATCCGATTTATTCTTCCATAATTAACCTTAATAATTAAGATAAAATAATTAACTTAATAATCTGTAAAAATTCATATAATAACATAATTGTTATAATTATTCGTATTTAACATTATTAATTAAGTTAAAATAATCAACTTAATGAAACTAGCATAAATTCATATATTAAAATAGATTAATTATTATAATAATTCTAATAATCATTTCATATATTATTTAAATAATATATAATTATATTTTCATGGAAAATAAATAATAAAAACATTTCTACTATAAAATTAATTATTAAAAGAATAAACTTTATAATAATCAATAATTCTAAAATAAAATTATTTGTAAACATTCATGTAATAAATATATTTTTATTTATAACATAAATACACATACACCTTATCTTATACAAATCCTCATCTTTAGAATAAATAAAAAAATTTACGCAAAATTTTTGATTTAATTATATAGAAAATATCGGGTTGTTATAGAGAAAATGACCTAGGAGTTAGAATTTGAAATGAAAACACGGTATCTTCACCTCTTTGATATACCAGGTACGTACACAAATTTCGAGGACGAAATTTCATAAGGAGGGGAGGTTGTAAGACCCCAACTTTTTTATTAATAAAGATTTAATTTTCTCTACATGTTATTTTGAATAATAACATGTGGATTTGATATAATATTATAGTTGTGGGTAATATTTATAAATTTTGCAAAGTAAGCAAGTTATCATGAAATATTCGTTTGGTCGGAGAATATTCGTTTTATCAGAGAATATTCGTACGACGGCACAATCATTAGTGGACCCCACAACGGAATTACTGTTGGATTTAGAAAGCGACAGAAATAAACTTTTAATAAAATTAACGACAAAACTTTTACCGTTAACTATTGAAATACCCGGTGATAACGAGATAGTAATACTGCTATTGGTTGCACAAAAGATGACCTTGCAGTATTGTACAATATCTTTGATTATTGATGCTTACGTGAGAAGTCACTCAGTTTTATTCAATTATTGCAACAGTAGTTGATGCATAGTATCTCATATTATTGATTCAACTATTGTCACAGTATCATATGCATAATATTTTATATTATTAAATCAATAATTGAGACGACATTGTTATTCATATTATTATCTGCATTATTGACAATGTCTAGAAAGTTCTGTCGAGGAAAGGGGTTAGGTTATCTAATTACGCACCAATAAAGAGAAGTCCTTATCAGAAAGCCCCATCTTTCCTGGGAATGATTTGGTTGTTAATATTATGAGTTATAATATTAATGATGAATAATTGTTGAAAGATTAAAAATGTGTTTATTGAAGACAAGTGATTTGTGATAAATAGAGGGGTTTTCATGAAGTATTTGTTGTAAGTTCAACTTATTACATGGACCCCCATTACTCATTTTTAAAAATCGCCGGTAGAAAGTTATATCAGTTTTGTTTTATTATTATTATTATAATAGTAATAAAACAGAAAACTTTTTATATAAAACAGAATACTTTTTATATTATATATAAAATTATTCGTTTTATTAGATTATAAATAGAATATATTATATTTTATATAAAGTTTTCGTTTTATTAGAATATTCTATTGCACAGTAATGAATAGTGATAATCAGAAATCTGCTGAATTCGTTCGCCCGTGAAAATGTTACTGTTCACCCATTGTCGACGTCGGGATTTTTAATTGTCCCTTTCCGTTACTTGTTCTTTGGTGTTTTCATTTTAGGTGAGATTTGTTTGAAAAAACAAGTGAAAAAGGTCCGACATGTATGATGTCGACGATGGACTGTTAAGAGTCGCCAATTGGTTTTTTAAATGGTTGTACCAACACAATCGAGAAAAGATTTGCACATTGACCCAGTGATGTGACACTGCTAAACGGGTCGGTGAAACCGAGATTCATTAGGGTCCGGGGACTTGGTTATGCGGAGGGAAGTTGTTAGGCACCCCCCGACATCCGTGTTATCACGGTGACCACCTCTTTTCAAGAAACTATTATCTGAATGTGTGTGTGTGTGGGTCAATGTGATGTTATTTGGAAGTAGTGTGAGGCCTCGTTCGCACCTATATACACATGATTTGAATTTATGTAAAAATTAAGTTTTAGCAAGATATAGCAATGATGTTTTATAAAAAAGGTTTTTCAAACCCTGATGCTCAATATTAATTGAGACCTTTTACACTCCTATTTTATTAAGTGTTCGGCTTGATTGATTTTATTTTACGAATGCGAGGCATCCGTATGAAAATAATGTACAAAATAATGTCGACTTCCTCATGGGTATGGAAACCATCTGAGGAAATTCAGACACCGTAATAATTTTTACAAGTCGCCATTTGAAAATGTCCATCACGTGGGAACCGAATCTAGATTCAATAGGTGAATCTATGATCACATGATTCCTAGGCTATACAAGATATCGTAATTTGTATGAAAGCGAAGCAAGTATATATATAAAAGCTGTAAATATATATATATAGACATGATCACCAACCATGAAGCACCTCCATGGGGATCGAAATGTAAATAAAGTCGTAAAAGCTATCAACCGCCACTTGAGGAAACTCCAAAGGGACAAAACGTAAATAAAGCTTATAATATACGCCAACCGCCTTAAGGGAACTCCCAAGTGACAAAATGTAAATAAAGTCGTATAAAGCGATCAACCCGCCACTTAAGTAAACTCCGTGGCATGACGAAACGTAAATAAAGTTGTAAAGCGATCAACCACCACGAAGAAAACTCGTGTGGGATTTAAATATATATATATATATATATATATATATATATATATATATATATAAGCGATAAACGACGGATGTAAAATTCAGGCTCATCGAGCGAGTTAGTTCGACAACAATTCATATATATAAGTGTATATATATATATTAAAGGAGAGTAAACGCATTTGGATGTAAAATCGTGCTCATCGTAGCAGTAGTCCCACCATAGTTCATATATATATATATATAAAAGCGAGTAAACGCACTCGGATGTAAAATATGTGCTCATCGAACGAGTCCACATACAGTTAATATATATAATTGTATATATATATATACCATTAGAGGCTTAAAGGAGAAAATAAAGAGAGAAGAACAACAAGCATACAAACACAATTAAATTACTAAATAAAAAGCAGCTTTTATTGATAATGACTCAAACTATTTACAAGATTTAATAATTAAAATGACTTACAAATTTCATGAAATAAGAACATTAGATGAAGAGGGTTTAAGTAGGCTAAACAAATATTTGAGGTTAAAGATTTATCAGAGAAGGAACTCTGAGTCTTTCTAAGTCTGCCTAAACCAAATGAATTCGATTTCCTTTTATAGAACACGGAAATGAACTATTACAATGTAACTATTACAATAACTAGGGTAAAGTAAAAGTAAGAAACATTTTACTAAAGTAAAAAGTACAAGTAAAAACATTTTACTAAAGTAAAAATAAAGAAACTGCTTTCAGTGGAAAAGTAGACGTCTCTTTTGACTAATGCGGCCATGGGGCCGGATATACGACCGATCGATCGCGCTTTGGAAAAGTCATTGGTGATTAGTCACGGAGCAAAGTCTTGTCGATCGGTGGATTAGCCGGGCAAGTCTTTGAAGGAGTGATGATGTCATCATATCCACTTACATTGATTGATTATGGGGAATCAGGAGAAGGGATCCTGAGCGTCTTGAAGGCTGATCATGCCATAGGGATCACAATCACCTTCGTCTTCAAGATCTTGACTAGAATTTTCTCCTCTGGACTGAGAAGAAGCTTTATCTGATTCTTCGTAACTGGTCAAGTCTCATATGAATAGCATCTCGCAAGACGCCTTTAATCGAGAGTTGGAGTAACTAGAAACATTAGTAACTTCATCAAGATCGGGAGGAACAACCGATTTTTCTTTTATCTTATCATTTGTTTTAGTGATATTGCATGGAAGATGCAACACGGTAGGGGTCATGTAGAATCGAAGGAGTGTTTACTGGAGGAGTCAATAAAGGAGAAGGCGAAAATTCTTTCTAAACTTGGCCAACTATTCTATCAACACCGAATTTATCCCACCATTTAATGAAAAAACGGCGAGAGACATGAGAAATAGGGGAAAGGTAAGTCTGAGCAGTCCTAATTCCTATGGACGACGGAGATTGAAATACTGTGACTTCTTGGGTAGCTAAAACGACATATTGCCATTTGAGGATCCAAGGGATTTTGTATTTACTACAAAATATAAAGAAGACTGGAATATTCTCATATTTGGAATGATAATTACTGTGATGAAAAAAATGTTCTAACTGAGCAAGGAGAGGTTTGGGGAAAATATCATGGCATAAACCATACCTTGTCCACCAAAGGATGAACCATTTGGGGAATTGACTTTTGAACTTGTGGTCGAACTAAAAAAACCACGAATGACTATGATCTTCATTTTGATGAAGCATGATTTTATTCCAAGCCTCAATATAATCATAATAGCAAAAAGAGCTAGTGTGATTAGAAAGTGACTTGATATCAGAAGGATGACTACCCCAATCGGACAGATTGAGAACTTTCTTAATATACAACGAATGATAAAGAAGCTTGGATTTATCATCATTGGCATAAATTGGTTTAATAAAGGCTGACTCTGTTTCAATAAGGATGTCCCTATAATACACAAGTGATTTATAAGGAGCTAATGGAAGAAAATGCCATCCAAAGAGGAAAATATCGGGCAAACTAATTGAATCGGGTCATTCTTGGGTTTCATTGGTAACTCAATATGGAATAAGTGCTGATCAAAAATTTGACGATAGTTTGAAACTGGGTGACTAGATTGTGATGAGGTAGATTTGGTTTGACTAGCAAAAATATCAAATGGTTTGGGCTGACTAGCAAGAACTGAGGAGTAGGGCTTGGGAACTGTACCAAGCACCTAGAATTTATTATGGGTTTGGGTAACTGGATGAGGAACAACATTTCCTTTTGACTGATTAACTGGACCGGCATAGCGGCCATGACCACGAGAAGATGAACCTCCTCGTACACTCATGTTGTTGCAATAGTACTTGTGTTAATAAACTGACGAGTGAGAAAATCTGGAACTGAGTTGTTACTACCTTTAATATATTCAATATCAAAATCAAAATACTTAAAATTGCTTGCCATCTAGCTTAATGAATGCTTAGAGGCTTACATTCTCAACATCTTTTCAAGAATAAATTTTCTACCGACTTACAATCTATTCTAACTAGGAATTTTGGTTCAATAAATCTCTCCGAAATTTTTTTAATACATAAAACTAATGATAAAATCTCTTTTTAATAGATCTTGATTTTTAAGCGTGTAGGTTTCATGCACCAGAATGGAAACGAACAATTTGTTCATCAAAAGTAGGAGTTAACTTTTGTTTGAGTATGCCACCGAATCCAATGTCAGAGGCATCTGTTTCAACTATTTTGAAAGCTGAATCGTTTGAGATGCCAAGGCAGGGCAAAACCTCAACATATTTTTTAACTTGTTGAACGACAAAAGTATGAATGTCAGTCCATGGAGGAGGATTACTTTGTAAGCGCTGAAAGAGAGGCTTACAAATCTTCCTGAGGTTCTTGTAAAACTTGCCAATATAATTGAGCGAGCCAAGAAACCTCTCAGAGTTGAGTTTTTCATTTAATCTTATCTAGGAACCGGTCGGCGAATTGAATAGCTCTGTCAATTGGCCGTGTGAGTCCATGATAGAGGATTAATCCGAGAAACCTGACTTTAGTCAGAAATAGATTACATTTGGAAGGAGAAAGAACAAGACCATTGGTTTTAACTGTTTTGAAGAACGAATTTAAATATTTAATATGCTCTTCAATAGTCTTGGAGAATACAAGGATATCGTCGATGTATATAATGATAAAATGACTGAAAGGATTCAAAATATTATTAAGAATATTCTGAAATTCACTGGGTGCATTTTTAAGTCCAAATGACTGAATATTCCATTCGTAGTGTCCGAACGGAGTGGTAAATGCAGTTTTGTACCTATCATCTGGATGAATAACAACTTGCCAGAATCCTGACTTGAGGTCAAATTTACTAAAGATTGTGGAGACACTTAACCTACCAAGGAGATCATCCTTGTTGGGCAAAGGGTACCTAATCCATTCTAGTACTTTGTTTAATGGTTTATAATTAATGACTAACCGAGGACACCTCTTTCTTTTTCAAATTTCGTTATTAACATAGTAAATTGGGCAAGACCATGGTGACTTACTATGTCTAATTAAACCCTTACTAAGAAGATCATTAATTTCACTTTTACATAACTCCATCTGTTCATGACTCATTTGAATAGGCCTAGCTTTAGTGGGAATTAAATGTTCTTTAAATTCCTTAGCATAGGGTAATCTAACTGTGTGCTTCTTCCTATGCCAAAAAGCATTGGGAGAATCAGAACATAAGTTTTTTATTAAATAATCTTTTAACTCTTTTATTTTTTCTTAAATTCTGTTGTTCTTAAGTTGTTCTTCAACTTGTTGATACCTAACTTTTTCTTTAAGGAAACTTAGGTGGGTAACTTTGCAATTTAACAGATTCAATGATTTAGAAATTGATTCTTCTTGAATAAATTTTAAATCTCTTTCTTTTGGTTTGATTAGGAATTTAAATGTAATCTTTTTTCCTAAATGTTCGCAACTTAAAACTTTATTACTAGTAGTAAATGGGTATAATAAATAGATAAATGGTAATCCTAAAATGATTTTGTCAGTAAGATTGCGAACTAAGACAAATGAGGTCTTAAAACACATACTGTCTTGGCAAATATATACATTAGGTAATTTATATTTTATTTCCATTTGACTACCGTTAGCTGAATTTAGTTTTTCACTAGTCTTCTTATAATATCGTGGGATAATAATACCTTGAATACGATTCAAGTCTGCTTCGAAAGATCAACCAAAGCAGGAGTCAGACAGAGAAAGTTTTATCGATAACTAAATTAATAGAGATATACAATTTTTAAATAGTAATATCTTTAATTCTTTTAAGGGAGAGACCTTAAATAAAGAGATCGAGAATCTTTAGCACTCGATGATTACGGTTCATCGTGACTTTCATCACTAGAAGAGGAATCATGAACTTGAAGATCTGATTTTTTATCATCAATCTCTTTTCTTAAGTTGGAAATATCTAATTTTAAGTTAGAAATTTCTTTCTTAAGTTTATTAACTTCTTGATTTAACTCATGGAGGGTAATTTCTTTTACCAGGAGACTTAAATCTTTCAAGAGTTTTATTGAGACTGAAAATAGGTTTTTCTTTGGCTCTAAGAACCTTATCAGTGACCTTTTTATCTTTGGTTAACAAATCTTTTAATTGCTTTAAATACTGAGTCTTTAATTCAGGGTTTGTAATTTTACTGATTAAATCAACTAATAAAGAACTTTCTTCTTCTTCTTTTGTAATTATATTAACTCTTTTACAACAGTTTTTATTGCAATTTTCTGTACATATGGTGACTTCATTTTCACTATCAGATTCATCGTCAGATGCGTTATTACTAGAAGATTCTGGAATATCAGAAGCTTCTTCATTACTACTACTGTTATTTTCAATTCTCATTAATTCCAATAATCATTCGTATCTTCAAATTGAAATATTTAATTGAGTTAATTTTTGTTTAACTCAACATTCACTTTTATAGTGTCCTTTTCTACCACAATTGTGATTTTTGATAATCTTACTTTTATCATATTTCTTTGATTTTTATATGATCTTTTCTTAGATGACTTAGGTTTATTGTAATAAGTATCTTGATTATTACTCTTATTATTACTTTTATCTTGATTATATCTTTTCTTACGACGCTTATGACTTTTATGTGACTCAATATGTTTATTCTTATGCCTGTGCTTTCTTCTAGAGGGAGTAGCCGGCGGTAAACCATACTGTTCACAACATGTTCCCAACTCGTATTTAGCTTTATTTCTATCTTTACTAGCTTGTTTAGCTAATTTAAAATCAATACACATTTTTAATCCAATTTTTTGAATATAACTAATAATATCACCATAGGTTAAATTATCATAATCAATATATCCTAAATTTTTACTTAATTCTTCTCTAACTTTGTGAGCAAATAAAGATGGTAAACCATTAACGAATTTCTCTTTCCAAAATGGTTTATTACTGTCATTTCTCATCATAACTCTAGAAGTAAATACATCTTTGTACCATCTAAAATCACTTAGAGTGGGACACGTAAGATTACTTAATTGATCATGAATTCTTTCTGTAATATTACTAGGGGTTCCAACAAAATGTTTAATTATAGTAAATATTAAAGTATTAACTCCATCAGGAAGACCAATACCAGCATCTTCATCAAAGATGGGATTGCCTTCATTATCTCTTTGGATAGCATGAACTATGGATATTCTAATGTCTTCTGTGAGATGTTTTTCCCACCAAGACCTAAGAATACCAGTAAAACCACTAGCTATTAATTCAACTATATCTGGTTGAGATAAAGTGTTGAATTTGGTGATATAGCTGTTGGCTACCATAGACATATGATTAAGTTTATTAAGAATTTATTGTTCACTAAATCCATCTATATTCCATTCATAAATTTTATTAGAGGACACAAAAAACTGTTTATCTAGATTTCTTTCTTCGAACTGTAGATCCGGAGGAGTTGGTCTAGAGTACCAATTTCTGGTAATACTTGTGTTATTGACAGTTAATTTATGTAGCTGTTCATTAAGGTTTGAAATAGATGAGTGATTAGAGTGATCAGAAGAACTTTCGTTATCACCATCCGATTTAGCATGATCGATAACAGCAATAGTTCCACTTGGACCGGGTTCTGTTTTAAGTTTTTAAAATAATTTTTCAATAGATTGGACCAATTCACTTTCTTTATTAGGTAAACCTAAATTATATCTGTTCTCTGGTAAGTTAATTAGAGGTTGTTCAATCTTTGAATCAGGTTTTTTAATAATACTTTCTTCAAATTTTTCTTCAATCCTATCTAGCTGTTTTCCTATTGTTGCTAGATATTGATTACTAAAGTTTAATTGTTCAATTATTTTTTTATTATCATTAGTTCCGTCAGGAATCTTGAAGGGACTAGTGAAAATTTTAAGGTGGAAATGTAAGAAGAAGAAAAAAAAAAATTCTACCGAAAATTGGTCAAAAACTTCAAAATTTCTTAGATTTTGTAAAAATTTCTTGTTTAAAAACAAATCAGACTAAAATCTGAAACAAAGGATCACTCGATTGGTCCTGATCTATCAGTTAAATCGATCTAAACAGTAAGACCTCTTTGTTAACCTTTTAACAAAAATTCTTTCTCTTGAAGGTCTGTGGCGACCCCAAATCTAGGTACTTGAAACCCAACTCTGGTTCTCCACGATACCATTTCTTTAAGTCAATAATACTAAATAATAATACATTCGAACTTAATTTACATACATCAAAGTTTACTTCCCAGTGCACGTGACCTTCAAATACATTCCTTACAATATCCGACGATAATAGATTCCATTGTCTTACTAACTATAACCATTAACTCATACTAAATCTCATTCAATAGCTTTTCTTTTCCTTGTTCGTGCTCGAGCCTTCAGTGTCGATCGACGAATCGAAAAAACATTTAGTTTAAGCAAGGATGAGCATTGAGTGCCCAAAACAAGTAATAGCAATTATATATATAAATTTAAAGAATATAAGTATTCTCTTTACATAACACTTCTACAACGAATCAAAAGTTGTGAAGTAATCAGATCGATAAAAGATTCACATAACAACTCTCTTTCAATTTCTTGAAATTAGGCTCCACCCATGAATAGGGTTTAAGAAACATACTATGAACATGGTTTTTCATTTTCAAAAGGTTTAATGTAAATTCATCCGCAAAACCGTTATAACTTACGGCACGGAGGGTGATCACCTTCACAGACTTCTCAGATTGATCAATACTACATAACTTGAACGAAATTCATCGCTTTCACCCTTTGTCCGCCAAGCGCATAAAATTTTTCCCATTATCTGGATGTTCATACATGCCCGGTTCCAAACCCAAGGTTTTAATCTTGCTTTCAACAATAATATGTAATTCAACATATATGTATACGGGTAATTGACAAAGGTATATCAACATGTGAATAAATGCTATGATTATCCAAGTGGGGACACTTGTATAACCATTTAGAAATCAACTTAATGTAATATATATCCGAGCTAACATGTTGATAATCAAAGCGCATATAACTGCATGTGAATAGAATAATTTCAAACTTCTTACTCATGTCCATCAGATAAAGGAAATGCAAAGGTAAGATATTTGCCTCGATTCATTGATTACAAACTCTCAACTTAGGTTTTATCTCTTTATCACAACCTATCAATAATCGTGTCATTCGCTCGATTAGAACAATATATCATAACACATAAGATCGCCTATTACAACAAGACATAGTCTAATCACGCCATCACATAATCGCAGTTGATCATACTTTTAGTTCATATTCTATACTTTTATACATTTTTCAAATATCTCACCCATGCTCTTACGTAAGTCTTTTCTTTCTATTATAGGGTCCGACAAATGTTTGCCATGCTGCGTCCGATGTACTTTTTTATTCTGCAAATACCGAGTCTAATACTCTTATTCTATACCTTAACATCTCAGAATATTTACATTTTAATCATTTTTCAATTTTCGTAAATTGAAAAATTTAAAATAATTCAAATATGTCACTAACGGCCTATATAGTGACATAAATGTTACTACGGGTGCTCTTCATCAAACTCGGACTTCATAAATCGGTTCTCAAGTCGCTTAGTTTGATTTGATATCACTTTCAAAACATCTAATTATAATTAAATGATTTAAACATTAAACAATTCCATTATCATTAATAATTAATTTATATTAAACTATTAATGAAACCATTACTAAAATATAAAAGTTATTTATAATAACTCAAACTATTTTTAAAACATTTATATTACCCTTAAATGATTTTTAAAACAATTAAAATTATTTTTAAATAATCACCATTAATATATAAATATTAATGTACTATTCATCCAAATATTAAAAGTCATTAATTATAACTTAAAAATTTTTAAATCCTTAATATCCTCTTTAAATGATTTTTAAATAAATAAAACTATTTTTAAACTATTTATTTAATATAAATATTAAATAAACTTAATATCACAAATCATTAACTAAATATCATTAATATATAATTATTAATGAAATTATCTTCTAAATATTAAAAGTTATATTTTATAACTCAAAATATCTATAAATACTTTATTTTCATTTAAAATGATTTTTAAAATATTAAAATCATTTTTAAACTAATTATTTAATATAATCAATAAATAACTTTAATATCATTAATATATAATTAATTAATGAAATTCATCACAAAATATTAAAAGTCATGGAAAAATAACTTAAAATATTTTCTTATACCATAATATAATTTTTCATGATTTTTCATGAATTAAAACTATTTTTAAATCATTTATTTAATATTATAATTAAATAAATAAATACCTTTTATATTCCAAAAATATTAAATATTTATGAAATATACTCAAAATAATTAAAAACTATTTTTCAGATTTTAAAATAATTTTTCATAATTTATTTGGTATTTTTAATAATTAAAATCTAATTTTTCTAATTTTTAAATCATTTTTCTAAAAATCGTAAATTAAAATAATTAAAATCGTGCTAAAGGCCCCTATAGTGATGTAATGTCGCTATAGGTGTTCTTGAGCCTACCAGATCTTCATAAGGCGTAACCGAGTGGCCTACTTTGACCGCAGGTATAACTCTCTCATCTTAACGAATTTGGACAATCTAAAAATTGGGTCTTGTAGAGGAAATACAAGACTACAAGATCCAACAATCATAACCTCTAAACAAACATCGATCCGGGATAAATCACCATCAAAGTAGTTACCAAAGTCGTTTTTCTTCACGAAGAACAGCCGAGGTGCCTACTTTGACCTCTATAACTTGATGATCGTAACGTTTATGTGATCTATCAATTCCAAGTGTGTAGACAACATGTAGGACTACAACGCTAACACTTAACATCATCATAAAAACAATAAATCAAGCATCTAAAGTATGGTCAAACCTTGTCGTAAAAATTAACACTTAGAAAATTTGGGTCGCCTGTAATTTTTTCGGTCAATGCCCACAACCCACTTTCAACCTTAAATAACTCTTAATCCGTAATATATATGGACCTGATTCTTTTGGAGGTTAAATACCACATAACAAGCTACACATATCAACCTTTATAAAACAAAACACATTAAAGATGACCGAGATATATATTCGACATTTGCCAAAAAATAAATTTTCTCGACACTTAGAATATTTTCGGGTTTGAAAAACAATGGCCAATGCCTTGGCCAACCCACTTTGACCGCTTATAAATCCCGATCTACAATATATATGAACTTTATTCCTTTTGGAGATTAAAGACCACATATATCGTGCTACCTATAACAACTTTTAAACAACAAAACTCGAGATCTAACCAAAGATTTATAGCCTCCGACATTTGGTGAAAAATAATGTAATTCGATTTTTCCAACTTGCTCAAATCTTCAAATTTGCACTTTGATGTTATGGGTTCATGATTTTACAACCTGTAACATTAATAGACTCTCTATTACACTATTACTTTAAACAATCAATTGCATCAATTAACATCGAATCAAGGATTTCTAGAATTTAGGATTTCCTACCTTTTCAAGCTCGATTTTTGATTTCGGCTTCGATGCTTCGATTTGTTGTTTGTGATGGTTGGGCTTTGTTTAGGGACCGATATGCTACAATAATTCATAGGTTTTAGAGAGAGAAGCTTAAGGATGAGAGTTGGATGAATTTTAGTGTACAAAATATATTATCTCTCTCCAATCTATATATAAACCAAGTTAGATGCATTGGATGCTACTCAATGGTTGATTGAATCGCATAATTGAGTCTTGGATGCTTAATTGGTAGGGTAAGTATGTTTGCCATGCTTTGCTAGCAAGATTCCTCTAATAATACACTAATAATACACTAATAAGCCAAAAAGGGCATTTTGGTAATTTGCATATAATTTCATGGGCATTTTTGTACATAGCAATTAAATGTAGTATTTAATCACTAGATGGTAATTTTATCATTTACCAATTACTTTCCATCCTTTGGTAAATTAAAACATTTATACAATAACATCGTAATTAAACCCAATAATTTTAAATTAGGGTTTTGATTGAAAAATTAGGGTTTTCTAATTAGTGGTTTCTTAACGCCATCAATTAGGTTTCTAATTGACCATTAGGTTCTCTAATTATCTCGTGTATGTTCTAACACAAATCATTATTATCTCTAACTTCAACCGATTAGGTTATAATAATTAGGTTCATCCTAATTATCGACATACAATAAAGAATTAGGTTTTCTTCTAATTACCGACATCTTATACACAAAGAATCCTTCATATACACAAGAAACTTCATATACACAAATACTACTCACCATATTTCTCATAACTAAGTTTAATAATTAGGGTTTCACAAGACTAAGTAATATGCTATGACCTAATCAATCGCCTATCGCTTCAATATTATCTCGTCTCACACATACACAAAGTATATAATTATTGTAATCAGAAAATCATTATAACAATAATATAATATTATTATTCTCATCTCTTGATCACAATCCCAATTCGTGGTTCGATCTCATATCCGACTTTTCTTTCGCATATCAAGTTAAAATACTTGATTTAAATATTCAACAATTCATATAATAAAATATATATTATATAAATTTAATTATCACTTCATATATTATTTCCAATCATGTTATCATGGAAAATAATTAATAAAAATATTTCGCTTACGTAAATTAATTACTATAAAATATAATTTGTAGTAATTAATAATTCCAAAATTATTTCTAATTTTTAAAGAAATAAATATATTCGTATTTATCGCTCACATTACTATTACACTTATTCTCGCTATTAAATAAAAAAAAAAAAATTTATACGCAAATTTTCTTATTTATTTTATTTAGGAAATCTCAAGTTATTACATTCACCTCCCTTATAAGGATTCCGCCCCTAATCACCGCTTTAAAACTCATACACGTAAGAGTACATAACGCATATAATCATCAGATGATAGATCTCGATCAATACTTGATCGAATCGATCTTTAACTATTCTCCATAACGCTTGTTTATTCGATAAATGTAAATTTGATTTCTAAAAGAACTCAAATTCTTCCTCAAAATTTCTTTAATAAAGAAATCTACTATATGTATATATATACAGAAAATCATATAAAATATTGAAGTTATTCGAATAGAACCTGGAGTTCCATTTCCAGCTGCCACAGTATCCTCAACTGCTACGATATCTTGAATGACCATAATGAAGACACTTACGGTTTATTTTGTTGTCGCCTATATCTTTGTCATTATTTTCAGATTCACATTCCTTATCTCACTTCTCCTTCTTGAATAATCTTTCACCTTATACTCCATTGATTCACAAATAAAACATTCGCTATACATTCTTGAATTGGGACAATTGGAAGAGATATGTCTCTTCTGCCCACAAACTTCTCTTTATCTCATTTCCCTTTATCGATAGGTGATAAAATTTATCTTTTGCCCTTTCCGTTATCCTAACTATCATAAACGCTTCTATCGAGTCACTTAATCCTCTATACCCCAGCAAATAGATCGCTTTTAAAGTTTTGGGCGCTCGACATTCAATTATCCGTTGATCTTCCGCTACCGGGTTTTCGTTTTCGCCTGGGAATGACATAATCATAAATTATTCTTCATTTCTTACATTCTAAGCCTCATCGATAACGCTCGACATATAACACAAAATTTTCTACTCAAATAATCATTTAATCAAAATATTGATTTGAAACTTGGTTTACTATATTAACCAATATTATAAATATCTCGCTACTTTTATAACAACTTACTTCATTAATCCAACTTGTGACACTCATGGTACTTCCAACCACAAGACCTCACATTAATAGAACTTAACATACCATAAGACATATTGCTTTTAAACATCACTATCCCTTTGTGACTACAACAATGGATTTAAAATCTTGACCAACATAAAAGTTGAAAATAGTTCATTACTTATCACACATATTACATAACATAACCCATACTACTTATCTACTAAGCCTTTCTTTCCTGACATTCATTCATTCTATGTCCTTCCATTCCACAATTAAAACATCCACCTTTTTTATATAGTTGGGGCAACGAGGAGAGGTATGTCCCTCACAAACCGTAAATATAACATATCTTCTTCCTTTCTTCTTATCAGTTTTCCTAAGTCGATCTTCTATCTTTCTTTTCCCTTACGCTCTTGAGTCGCACACGATGTGTTGTTTCGAGGCTCCCATCCGTCAATTTGGATCTTAAGCTTATCCTGCTTCTTCCATTTTTTCTATTAATGCCGCATTGAATATTAAGCAACTTTTCTATCTCCCACAACCTTTCTAGTGAAGAAACCTTGTTCTCCAGATCTCGTGACTTTCGCTGATGCTTGAGCGCCTTCAACTTTAGTGTTCGAATCACTATCCGTCAAATCCACCATTTCTCGGATTCGATACTACGCTTTCCACTATAGCCACCTCGTCCGATTTGGGTTCTTGGTAAGCTTCTATTTCAATTTGCTCGCCCTCGATATTAGCTCTCTGGGGTATGGATCTCGATCCTTCTTATTCCACATATCTTTTCCACCGTACATCTATACACATAAGTTACCCCGATTAGCATGTAGTATATATATACAAAGAATCAAGAGTTATATATACGTTGTCTCTTATTTTGTTTGACAATGAATTTATTCAATCCATCTCTATAAACACATCAACGCTTATCTTTTTCTCGCCGAAAGGCGCTTCCATCCACTTCGATTTAATCGCATAAAGGCGATGTCTAAAGTTCGCTTCCAAGGTATATCCCCGTGTCTTTGGCTTCTATCTCAACCTTCAATCGTCCTATCTCAGATCTCTCTCTCTGCTCCAACCTCCTCGAACTCTACTAACTCCATTCAGGTTTCTGTGGAGCAGTGGCCCTTGTATCATTGCTCCAAAATCGGAGAGTACGATTCGCATTCTTCCGCCGCTTCAATTCTAACCTTAAGTCGTCGCTCCTAACTATCAAATCTCTTCAGTACTTGAAACCCTAACTCCTGCTTCTCCATTTATACCATTTTTTTTAAGTCAATAATACTAAATAATAATACATTCAACTTAATTTACATACATCAAAGTTTACTTTCCTGTGCACGTGACCTTCAAATACATTCCTTATAATATCCATAATAGATTCCATTGTCTTTACTAACTATAACCATTAACTCATACTAAATCTCATTCAATAGCTTTTTCTTTTCCCTTGTTCGCGCTTCGAGCCTTCGTGTCGATCGACGTAATCGAAAAACATTTAGTTTAAGCAAGGATGAGCATTTGAGTGCCCAAAGAAGTAATAGCAATTATATATATGTCAAAGAATATAAGTATTCTCTTTACATAACACTTCTACAACTAATCAAAAGTTGTGAAGTAATCAGATCGATAAAAGATTCACATAACAACTCTCTTTCAATTTATTTGAAATTAGGCTCCACCCATGAATAGGGTTTAAGAAACATACTATGAACATGGTTTTTTCATTTTCAAAAGGTTTAGCAGTAAATTCATCCAAGAAACCGTTATAACTTACTTAGCACGGAGGGTGATCAAATTTCATTGTACATCTCTCAGACGATCAATACTACATAACTTGAACGTAAATTCATCGTCACCCTTTGTCCGCCAAGCGCATAAAAATTTTCCCATTATCTGGATGTTCATACATGCTCGGTTCCAAACCCAAGGTTTTAATCTTGCTCAACAATAATATGTAATTCAACATATATGTATACTGTAATCGACAAAGGTATATCAACATGTGAATAAATGCTATGATTATCCAAGTGGGGACACTTCAGATAACCATTTAGAAATCAACTTAATGTAATATATATCCGAGCTAACATGTTGATAATCAAAGCGCATATAACTGCAGACAGAATAGAATAATTTCAAACTTTTACTCATGTCCATCAGATAAAGGAAATGCAAAGGTAAGATACTCACCGATTCATCGATTACAAATCTCAACTTAGGTTTTATCTCTTTATCACAACCTATCAATAATCGATCATTCGCTCGATTAGAACAATATATCATAACACATAGTATCGCCTATTACAACAAGACATAGTCTAATCACGCCATCACATAATCGCAGTTGATCATACTTTTTTCATATTCTATACTTTTATACATTTTTCAAATATCTCATCCATGCTCTACGTAAGTTCTTTTCTTTCTATTATAGGTTCGATATTTGTTTGTTTGCATGCATCGACACTTTTTTATTTGCAAATATCGAGTCTAAGACTCTTATTCTATACCTCAACATCTCAGAATATTTACATTTTACTTTTTAATCATTTTTAATTTTCCGTAAATTGAAAAATTTAAAATAATTCAAATCACACCAAGGGCTTATAGTGATATAATGTTACTATGGGTGCTCTTCATCAAATCCTCGACTTCATAACCTATTCTCAAGTCACTTAGTTCGCCGGCATTATAACTTTCAAAAACATCTAATCATAATTAAATGATTTAAACATTAAATAATTCCATTATCATTAATAATTAATTTATATTAAACTATTAATGAAACCATTGCTAAAATATAAAAGTTATTTATAATAACTCAAACTATTTTTAAAACATTTATATTACCTTTAAATGATTTTTAAAACAATTAAAATCATTTTTAAATAATCACCATTAATATATAAATATTAATGTACTATTCATCCAAATATTAAAAGTCATTAATTATAACTTAAAATATTTTTAAATCCTTAATATCCTCTTTAAATGATTTTTAAATAAATAAAACCATTTTTAAACTATTTATTTAATATAAATATTAAATAAACTTAATATCACAAATCATTAACTAAATATCATTAATATATAATTATTAATGAAATTATCTTCTAAATATTAAAAGTTATATTTTATAACTCAAAATATCTTTAAATACTTTATTTTCATTTAAAATGATTTTTAAAATATTAAAATCATTTTTAAACTAATTATTTAATATAATCAATAAATAACTTTAATATCATTAATATATAATTAATTAATGAAATTCATCACAAAATATTAAAAGTCATGGAAAATAACTTAAAATATTTTCTTATACCATAATATAATTTTTCATGATTTTTCATGAATTAAAACTATTTTTAAATCATTTATTTAATATTATAATTAAATAAATAAATACCTTTTATATTCCAAAAATATTAAATATTTATGAAATATACTCAAAATAATTAAAAACTATTTTTCTACTTTTTAAAATAATTTTTCATAATTTATTTGGTATTTTAATAATTAAAATCTAATTTTTCTAATTTTTAAATTAATTTCTAAAATCGTAAATTAAAATAATTAAAATCGTCGCTAAAGGCCCCTATAGTGATGTAATGTCGCTATAGGTGTTCTTGAGCCTACCTGCATCATCTTCATAAGGCGTAACCGAAAGTGGCCTACTTTGACCGTGAATAACTCTCTCATCTTAACGAATTTGGACAATCTATAAATTGGGTCTTCAGAGGAAATACAAGACTACAAGATCCAACAATCATAACCTCTAAACAAACATCGATCCGGGATAAATCACCATCAAAGTAGTTACCAAAGTCGTTTCTTCACGAAGAACAGCTTCGAGGTGCCTACTTTGACCTCTATAACTTGATGATCGTAACGTTTATGTGATCTATCAATTCCAAAGTGTAGACAACATGTAGGACTACAACTCTAACACTTAACATCATCATAAAAACAAGAAATCAAGCATCTAAAGTATGGTCAAACCTTGTCGTAAAAATTAACACTTAGAAAATTCGGGTCGCCTGTAATTTTTTCGTCAATGCCGCCACAACCCACTTCAACCTTAAATAACTCTTAATCCGTAATATATATGGACCTGATTCTTTTTGGAGGTTAAATACCACATAACAAGCTACACATATCAACCTTTAGAACACAAAACACATTAAAGATGACCGAGATATAAGGTTCGACATTTTCCAAAAAATATTTTCTCGACACTTAGAATATTTTCTCGGTTTCAAAAATAAAATGGCCAATGCTTGGCCAACCCACTTTGACCGCTTTTATAAATCCCGATCTACAATAGATATGAACTTGATTCCTTTTGAGATTAAAGACCACATATCAAAGCTACCTATAACAACTTTTTAAACAACAAAACTCTAGATCTAATCAAAGATTTATAGCCTCCGACATTTGGTGAAAAATAATGTAATCTTGCTTTTTCCAACTTGTTCAAATCTTCAAATTTGCACTTTGATGTTATGGGTTCATGATTTTACAACCTGTAACATTAATAGACTCTCTATTACACTACTTTAAACAATCAATTGCATCAATTAACATCGAATCAAGGATTTCTAGAATTTAGGATTTCCTACCTTTTCAAGCTTGATTTTTGATTTTTCGCTTCGATGCTTCCGATTTGTTGTTTGTGATGGTTGGGCTTTGTTTAGGGACCGATATGCTACAATAATTGTAGGTTTTAGAGAGAGAAGCTTAAGGATGAGAGTTGGATGAATTTTAGTGTACAAAATATATTATCTCTCTCCAATCTATATATAAACCAAGTTAGATGCATATCGATGCTACTCAATGGTTGATTGAATCTGAGCATAATTGAGTCTTGGATGCTTAATTGGTAGGGTAAGTATGTTTGCCATGCTTTGCTAGCAAGATTCCTCCAATAATACACTAATAATACACTAATAAGCCAAAAGGGCATTTTGGTAATTTTGCATATAATTTCATGGGCATTTTTGTACATAGCAATTAAATGTAGTATTTAATCACTAGATGGTAATTTTATCATTTACCAATTACTTTTTCTATCCTTTGGTAAATTAAAACATTTATACAATAACATCGTAATTAAACCCAATAATTTTAAATTAGGGTTTTGATCAAAAAATTAGGGTTTTCTAATTAGGGTTTCTTAACGCCATCAATTAGGGTTTCTAATTGACCATTAGGATTCTCTAATTATCTCGTGTATGTTCTAACACACCATTACAATCTCTAACTTCAACCGATTAGGTTGTAATAATTGTGGTTTGTCCTAATTATCGCAAACAACAAAGAATTAGGTTTTCTTCTAATTACCGACATCTTATACACACAAGAACCTTCATATACACAAGAAACTTCATATACATAATACTACTCACCATTTCTCATAACTAAGTTTAATAATTAGGGTTTCACAAAGACTTAAGTAATATGCTATACACCTAATCGATCATCATCGCTCAATATTATCTGTTCACATATACACAAAGATATAATTATTGTAATCAGAAAATCATTATAACAATAATATAATATTATTATTCTCATCTCTTGATCACAATCCCAATTCGTGGTTCGATCTCATATCCGACTTCTTTTTCGCATATCAAGTTAAAATACTTGATTTAAATATTCTCAACAATTCATATAATAAAATATATATTATATAAATTCTAATTATCACTTCATATATTATTTCCAATCATGTTATCATGGAAAATAATTAATAAAAATATTTCGCTACGTAAATTAATTACCATAAAATATAATTTGTAGTAATTAATAATTCCAAAATTATTTCTAATTTTTCAAGTAATAAATATATTCGCATTTATCGCTCACATTACTAGACACTTATTCTCGCTATTAAATAAAAAAAAAATTATACTTAAATTTTCTTATTTATTTTATTTAGAAAATCTCTTGTTATTACATTCACTCTCCTTATAAGGATTCCGCCCCTAATCACCGCTTTAAAACTCATATGCGTAAGGGTACATAACATATAATCATCAGACGTAGATCTCGATCATACTTGATCGAATCGATCTTTAACTATTCTCCATAACGCTTGTTTATTCGATAAATGTAAATTTGATTTCTAAAAGAACTCAAATTCTTCCTCAAAATTTCTTTAATAAAGTAATTTACTATATGTATATATATACAGAAAATCATATAAGACATAAGTTATTCAAATAGCACCGAGTTCCATTTCCAACCGCCACACAGATCCTCAATCGCTATTATATATCTCGAACGACCATAATGAGACACTTACTTGCTTATTTTGTTGTCGCTTATATCTCTTGTGTCATTTCTCGTATTCACATTCCTTATCTCACTTCTTCTTCTTTCACCTTATAATCTTTCATCTTATACTCCATTGATTCACAAATAAAACATTCGCTATACATTCTCGAATTGGGACAATCGAAGAGATATGTCTCTTCCGCCCACAAACTTTCTCTTTATCTCATTTCCTTTATCGATAGGTGATAAAAGTTATCTTTTGCCCTTTCCGTTATCCTAACTATCATAAACGCTTCTCATCGAGTCACTTAATCCTCTATACCCTAAAGCAATAAGATCGCTTTTAAAGTCTTCAAGCGCTCGACATTCGATTATCCGTTGATCTTCCGCTACCGGGTTTTCGTTTTTCTCTCTCTGTGATATAATCATAAATTATTCTTCATTTCTTACATTCTAAGCCTCATCGACACGCTCGATATATAACACAAAAATTTTCTACTCAAATAATCATGTATTCCAAAATATTAAATTTGAAACTTGGTTTACTATATTAACCAATATTTAGATAAATATCTCGCTACCTTTATAACAACTTACTTCATTAATCCAACTTGTGACACTCATGGTACTTCCAACCATAAGACCTCACATTAATAGAACTTAACATACCATAAAGCACATATTGCTTTTAAACATCACTATCCCTTCAGGACTACAAAAATGGATTTAAAATCTCGACCAACATAAAAGTTGAAAATAGTTCATTACTTATCACACATATTACATAACATAACCCATACTACTTATCTACTAAAGCTTTTCTTTCTGACATTCATTCGCCGATGTCCTTCCATTCCACAATTAAAACATCCACCTTTCTTATAGTTGGGGCAACGAGGAGAGGTATGTCCCTCAAACCGCAAATATAACATATCTTCTTCCCTTTCTTCTTATCAGTTTTCCTAAGTCGATCTTCTATCTTTCTTTTTTCCTTACCTCCTTGAGTCGCACACGATGTGTTGTTTTCGAGGCTCCCATCCGTCAATTTGGATTTTGAGCTTATTATTGCTCTTCCATTGTTTCTTTTAATGCTTTTCGCAGCTTGAATATTAAGCAACTTTTCTATCTCCCACAACCTTTCTAGTGAAGAAACCTTGTTCTCCAGATCTCAGACTTTCGCTGATGCTCGAGCAGCCTTCAACTTTAGTGTCTCAATCACTATCGTCAAATCCACCATTTTCGGATCCGATACTACGCTTTTCCACTATTTTCGTCCGATTTGGGTTCTTCGTAAGCTTCTATTTCAAATTGCTGGCCTCGATATTAGCTCTGGGGTATGGATCCGATCCTTCTTATTCCACATATCTTTTCCACCGTATATCTACATACATAAGTTACCCCGATTAGCATATATATATATACACAAAGAATCAAGAGTTTTATATACGTTGTCTCTTATTTTGTTTGACGATGAATTTATTCAATCCATCTCTATAAACACATCAACGCTTATCTTTCTCTCGCCAAAGGCGCTTCCATCCACTTCAGATCGAATCGCATAAAGGCGTATGTTCAAAGCCCGCCCAAGGTATATATCCCGTGTCTTTGGCTTCTATCTCAACCTTCAACCGTCCTATCTCAGATCTCCTCTCGCTCCAACCTCCTCAGAACTCTCGCTAACTCCATCTCGTGTTCGGTGAGTGAGCAGCAGCCCCTCAGATCATTGCTCCAAAATCCGAGAGTACGATTCAGGCTCTCCACCGCCAAATTCTAACCCTTAAGTCGTCGCTCCTAACTATCAAATCTCTTATCATCTCACCGTCTCAGGTACTCCTCGCTAGAGTCCATCGCCCTCGGGTCAAGGAATTACTATTTTGACTTTCGCCATCCATCCTATGACCACAATAAACGAGACAACATCATTATCAAATAAAATATATTCATCATTAAAATGAAGTAATATTTTATTTAGTACCACTAAAACTCGGATGAATCTCTTCAACTCATCATATCCTATAACTTCTCACCGTAGTACTTCGCCCTCGGTTCATCAATATCTATCTTAACTTTCGCCCTCCATTCTACTAAGGTTATAATTCTTCACCGTAGTTCTTCATCCATCAATATCTATCTTAACTTTCGTTATCCATTCTACTAAGGTTATAATTCTTCACCGTTCATCTAATATCTATCCTAACTTTAGTTATCCATTCTACTAAGGTTATACTCTTCACCGTAGTTCTTCGCTCATCGAATATCTATCTTAACTTTCGTTATCCATTCTACTAAGGTTATAACCTAGGTTTCAGATTCCTAACGCTTATAACCCATGCCTTTGATACCAACCTCGTATGTAACCCCAAATCGTGTACTTGAAACCCTAACCTGCTTCTCCATTATATACCATTTTTTAAGTCAATAATACTAAATAATAATACATTCAACTTAATTTACATACATCAAAGTTTACTTTCCTGTGCACGTGACCTTCAAATACATTCCTTACAATACCGATAATAGATTCCATTGTCTTACTAACTATAACCATTAACTCATACTAAATCTCATTCAATAGCTTTTTCTTTTCCCTTGTTCGCGTCTCGAGCCTTCGTGTCGATCAGACGAATCGAAAAACATTTAGTTTAAGCAAGGATGAGCATTGAGTGCCCAAATAAGTAATAGCAATTATATATATAAGTTTAAAGAATATAAGTATTCTCTTTACATAACACTTTCTAAACTAATCAAAAGTGTGAAGTAATCAGATCGATAAAAGATTCACATAACAACTCTCTTTCAATTCTTGAAATTAGGCTCCACCCATGAATAGGGTTTAAGAAACATACTATGAACATGGTTTTTCATTTTCAAAAGGTTTAGCAGTAAATTCATCCAAAACCGTCATAACTTTACGGCACTGAGGGTGATCACTTTCATTGCATTCTCAGACGATCAATACTACATAACTTGAACGTAAATTCATCGTCACCCTTTGTCCGTCCGTCAAGCATATAAAAATTTTCCCATTATCTGGATGTTCATACATGCCTCGGTTCCAAACCCCAAGGTTTTAATCTTGCTCAACAATAATATGTAATTCAATATATATGTATACGGTAATCGACAAAGGTATATCAACATGTGAATAATGCTATGATTATCCAAGTGGGGACACTTCAGATAACCATTTAGAAATCAACTTAATGTAATATATATCCGAGCTAACATGTTGATAATCAAAGCGCATATAACTCAGACAGAATAGAATAATTTCAAACTTTACTCATGTCCATCAGATAAAGGAAATGCAAAGGTAAGATATCACTCGATTTGGTCGATTACAAATCTCAACTTAGGTTTTATCTCTTTATCACAACCTATCAATAATCGATCATTCGCTCGATTAGAACAATATATCATAACACATAGTAATCGCTATTATTACAACAAAGACATAGTCTAATCACGCCATCACATAATCGCAGTGATCATACTTTTAGTTCATATTCTATACTTGAAATATTTTTATACATTTTCAAATATCTCATCCATGCTCTACAGTAAGTCTTTTTCTTTCTATTATAGGTTCGACAAATTTTTTTGCTGCATCGGACAGCCTTTTATTTGCAAATAATCGAGTCTAAGACTCTTATTCTATACCTCAACATCTCAGAATATCGACATTTTACTTTTTAATCATTTTTGAATTTTCCGTAAATTGAAAAATTTAAAATAATTCAAATCATCACCAAGGGCTTATAGTGATATAATCTGTTACTACGGGTGCTCTTCATCAAATCCTCGACTTCATAACCTGCTTCTCAAGTCACTAGTTTCGGCTTGGCATTATAACTTTCAAACATCTAATCATAATTAAATGATTTAAACATTAAATAATTCCATTATCATTAATAATTAATTTATATTAAACTATTAATGAAACCATTGCTAAAATATAAAAGTTATTTATAATAACTCAAACTATTTTTAAAACATTTATATTACCCTTTAAATGATTTTTAAAACAATTAAAATCATTTTTAAATAATCACCATTAATATATAAATATTAATGTACTATTCATCCAAATATTAAAAGTCATTAATTATAACTTAAAATATTTTTAAATCCTTAATATCCTCTTTAAATGATTTTTAAATAAATAAAACCATTTTTAAACTATTTATTTAATATAAATATTAAATAAACTTAATATCACAAATCATTAACTAAATATCATTAATATATAATTATTAATGAAATTATCTTCTAAATATTAAAAGTTATATTTTATAACTCAAAATATCTTTTAAATACTTTTATTTTCATTTAAAATGATTTTTAAAATATTAAAATCATTTTTAAACTAATTATTTAATATAATCAATAAATAACTTTAATATCATTAATATATAATTAATTAATGAAATTCATCACAAAATATTAAAAGTCATGGAAAATAACTTAAAATATTTTCTTATACCATAATATAATTTTTCATGATTTTTCATGAATTAAAACTATTTTTAAATCATTTATTTAATATTATAATTAAATAAATAAATACCTTTTATATTCCAAAAATATTAAATATTTATGAAATATACTCAAAATAATTAAAAACTATTTTTCGATTTTAAAATAATTTTTCATAATTTATTTGGTATTTTTAATAATTAAAATCTAATTTTTCTAATTTTTAAATCATTTTTTAAAAATCGTAAATTAAAATAATTAAAATCGTCGCTAAAGGCCCCTATAGTGATGTAATGTCGCTTATAGGTGTTCTTGAGCCTACCTGCATCTTCATAAGGCGTAACCGAAGTGGCCTACTTTTGACCGTGAATAACTCTCTCATCTTAACTAATTTGGACAATCTATAAATTGGGTCTTGTAGAGGAAATACAAGACTACAAGATCCAACAATCATAACCTCTAAACAAACATCGATCCGGGATAAATCACCATCAAAGTAGTTACCAAAGTCGTTTCTTCACGAAGAACATACTCGAGGTGCCTACTTGACCTCTATAACTTGATGATCGTGGTAACTTTTATGTGATCTATCAATTCCAAAGTGTAGAAAACATGTAGGACTACAACTCTAACACTTAACATCATCATAACAACAAGAAATCAAGCATCTAAAGTATGGTCAAACCTTGTAAAAAAATTAACACTTAGAAAAATTCGGGTCGCCTGCATTTTTTCGTCAATGCCGCACAACCCACTTTAATTTTAAATAACTCTTAATCCGTAATATATATGGACCCGATTCTTTTTGGAGGTTAAATACCACATAACAAGCTACACATATCAACCTTTATAACACAAAACACATTAAAGATGACCGAGATATAAGGCTCGACATTTTCCAAAAAATATTTTCTCGACACTTAGAATATTTTCTCGGTTTGAAAAACAAAATGGCCAATGCTTGGCCAACCCACTTTGACCGCTTATAAATCCCGATCTACAATAGATATGAACTTGATTCCTTTGGAGATTAAAGACCACATATCAAAGCTACCTATAACAACTTTTAAACAACAAAACTCATGATCGAATCAAAGATTTATAGCCTCCGACATTTGGTGAAAAATAATGTAATCTTGCTTTTTTCCAACTTGCTCAAATCTTCAAATTGCAGCACTTTGATGTTATGGGTTCATGATTTTACAACCCGTAACATTAATAGACTCTCTATTACACTACTTTAAACAATCAATTGCATCAATTAACATCGAATCAAGGATTTAGGATTTACCTTTTTTAGGATTTTCTACCTTTTCAAGCTTCGATTTTTGATTTTCGCTTTCGATGCTTCGATTTGTTGTTTTCGTAGGTTTGATGGTTGGGCTTTGTTTAGGACCGATATGCTACAATAATTGTAGGTTTTAGAGAGAGAAGCTTAAGGATGAGAGTTGGATGAATTTTAGTGTACAAAAAATATTATCTCTCTCTCCAATCTATATATATAAACCAAGTTAGATGCATCGATGCTACTCAATGGTTGATTGAATCAGCATAATTGAGTCTTGATGCTTAATTGGTAGGGTAAGTATGTTTGCCATGCTTTTTAGCAAGATTCCTCCAATAATACACTAATAATACACTAATAAGCCAAAAAGGGCATTTTGGTAATTTCGCATATAATTTCATGGGCATTTTTGTACATAGCAATTAAATGTAGTATTTAATCACTAGATTATAATTTTACCATTTACCAATTAATTTCTATCCTTTGGTAAATTAAAACATTTATACAATAACATCGTAATTAAACCCAATAATTTTAAATTAGGTTTTTTATGAAAAATTAGGGTTTTCTAATTGTGGTTTCTTAACGCCATCAATTAGGGTTTCTAATCGACCATTAGGGTTCTCTAATTATCTGTATGTTCTAACACGCCATTACAATCTCTAACTTCAACCGATTAGGTTGTAATAATTGTGGTTTGTCCTAATTATCGACAAACAACAAGAATTAGGTTTTTCTAATTACCGACATCTTATACACAAGAACCTTCATATACACAAAGAAACTTCATATACACAACTACTACTCACCATTTCTCATAACTAAGTTTAATAATTAGGGTTTCACAAAGACTTGTAATATGCTATGCTATTACCTAATCGATCATTATCGCTCAATATTATCTCGTCTCACATATACACAAAGATATAATTATTGTATCAGAAAATCATTATAACAATAATATAATATTATTATTCTCATCTCTTGATCACAATCCCAATTCGTGGTTCGATCTCATATCCGATTTCTTTCTTACACAACATCATATCAAGTTAAAATACTTGATTTAAATATTCAACAATTCATATAATAAAATATATATTATATAATTCTAATTATCACTTCATATATTATTTCCAATCATGTTATCATGGAAAATAATTAATAAAAATATTTCGCTATGTAAATTAATTACCATAAAATATAATTTGTAGTAATTAATAATTCCAAAATTATTTCTAATTTTTCAAGTAATAAATATATTCGTATTTATCGCTCACATTACTGTACACTTATTCTCGCTATTAAATAAATAAAAAAATTATACTTAAATTTTCTTATTTATTTTATTTAGAAATCTCAAGTTATTACATTCACCTCCTTTATAAGGATTCCGCCCCTAATCACCGCTTTAAAACTCATATACGTAAGGGTACATAAAGATATAATCATCAGACGTAGATCTCGATCATACTGATCGAATCGATCTTTAACTATTCTCCATAACGCTTGTTTATTCGATAAATGTAAATTTGATTTCTAAAAGAACTCAAATTCTTCCTCAAAATTTCTTTAATAAAGTAATTTACTATATATATATATATACAGAAAATCATATAAGACACATAAGTTATTCAAATAAACACCGAGTTCTATTTCCAACCGCCATCAGATCCTCAATCGCTATTTATATCTCGAACGCACCATAATGAAGACACTTACTTGCTTATTTCATTGTCGCCTATATCTTCATTGCCATTTCTCAGATTCACATTCCTTATCTCACTTTCTTCTTCTTCACCTTATAATCTTTCATCTTATACTCCATTGATTCACAAATAAAACATTCGCTATACATTCTCGAATTGGGACAATTGGAAGAGATATGTCTTCTTCCGCCCACAAACTTTTTCTTTATCTCATTTCCTTTATCGATAGGTGATAAAAGTTATCTTTTGCCCTTTCCGTTATCCTAACTATCATAAACGCTTCTATCGAGTCACTTAATCCTCTATACCCAAAGCAATAAGATCGCTTTAAAGTCTTCAAGCGCTCGACACGCTCAATTATCCGTCGATCTTCCGCTACCGGTTTTCGCTTTTCATCTCTGTGACATAATCATAAATTATTCTTCATTTCTTACATTCTAAGCCTCATCGATAACGCTCATATATATAACACAAAATTTTCTACTCAAATAATCATGTATTCCAAAATATTAAATTTTGAAACTTGGTTTACTATATTAACCAATATTCAGATAAATATCTCGCTACCTTTATAACAACTTACTTCATTAATCCAACTTGTGACACTCATGGTACTTCCAACCATAGCACCTCACATTAATAGAACTTAACATACCATAAAGACATATCGCTTTTAAACATCGCCTATCCTTTGTGACTACAAAAGCTGGATTTAAAATCTTGACCAACATAAAAGTTGAAAATAGTTCATTACTTATCACACATATTACATAACATAACCCATACTACTTATCTACTAAGTTTTCTTTTCTGACATTCATTCGCCGATGTCCTTCCATTCCACAATTAAAACATCCACCTTTCTTATAGTAAGCAACGAGGAGAGGTATGTCCCTCACTCAACCGCAAATATAACATATCTTCTTCCCTTTCTTCTTATCAGTTTTCCTAAGTCGATCTTCTATCTTTCTTTTTCCCTTACCTCTTGAGTCGCAACACGATGTGTTGCTTTGAGGCTCCCATCCGTCAATTTGGATTTTGAGCTTATCTTGCTCTTCCATTGTTTCTTTTAATGCTTTTCGCAGCTTGAATATTAAGCAACTTTTTCTATCTCCCACAACCTTTCTAGTGAAGAAACCTTGTTCTCCAGATCTCAGACTTTCGCTGATGCTTCGAGCAGCCTTCAACTTTAGTGTCTCGAATCACTATCGTCAAATCCACCATTTCGGATCTCGATACTACGCTTTCCACTATAGCCACCTCGTCCGATTTGGGTTCTTCGTAAGCTTCTATTTCAAATTGTGGCCTCTATATTATATTCTGGGGTATGGATCCGATCCTTCTTATTCCACATATCTTTTCCACCGCACATCTACATACATAAGTTACCCCGATTAATATATGTATATATATACACAAAGAATCAAGAGTTTTATATACGTTGTCTCTTATTTTGTTTGACGATGAATTTATTCAATCCATCTCTATAAACACATCAACGCTATCTTTCTCTCGCCGAAAAGGCGCCCATCCACTTCAGATCGAATCGCATAAAGGCGTATGTCTAAAGCCCGCGCCCAAGGTATATATCCCGTGTCTTGGCTTATATCTCAACCTTCAATCGTCCCTATCTCAGAGATTCTCTCGCTCCAACCTCCTCAGAATCCTCGCTTAACTCCATCTCGTGTTCGGTGAGTGAGCAAAGGCCCTTGTATCATTGCTCCAAAACCGAGAGTACGATTCGCGCTCCTACCGCTTCAATTTCTAACCTTTAAGTCATCGCTCCTAACTATCAAATCTCTTATCATCTCACCGTCTCAGGTACTCCTCGCTAGAGTCCATCGCCTCGGGTCAAGGAATTACTATTTTGACTTTCGCCATCCATCCTATGACCACAATAAACGAGACAAACATCATTATCAAATAAAATATATTCATCATTAAAATGAAGTAATATTTTATTTAGTACCACTAAAACTCAATGAATCTCTTCAACTCATCATATCCTATAACTTCTCACCAGAGTACTTCGCCTCCTCGGTTCATCAATATCTATCTTAACTTTCGCCTCCATTCTACTAAGGTTATAATTCTTCACCGTAGTTTCTTCGCTCACCGAATATCTATCTTAACTTTCGTTATCCATTCTACTAAGGTTATAACCTAGGTTTTTCGATTCCTAACGCTTATAACCCATGTTTTTTGATATACCAACCTCGTATATAACCCCAAATCAATTTGACTTGATACTTGAAACCCAACTCCTGCTTCTCCATTTATACCATTTCTTTTGTCAATAATACTAAATAATAATATAATTCAACTTAATTTACATACATCAAAGTTTACTTTCCTGTGCACGTGACCTTCAAATACATTCCTTATAATACCGATAATAGATTCCATTGTCTTACTAACTATAACCATTAACTCATACTAAATCTCATTCAATAGCCTTTTTCTTTTTCCCTTGTTCGCGCCTCGAGCCTTCGTGTCGATCAGACGAATCGAAAAACATTTAGTTTAAGCAAGGATGAGCATTGAGTGCCCAAAGAAGTAATAGCAATATATATATAAGTCAAAGAATATAAGTATTCTCTTTACATAACACTTCTACAACTAATCAAAAGTTGTGAAGTAATCAGATCGATAAAAGATTCACATAACAACTCTCTTCAAATTCTTGAAATTAGGCTCCACCCATGAATAGGTTTAAGAAACATACTATGAACATGGTTTTTCATTTTCAAAAGGTTTAGCAGAATTCATCCAAGAAACCGTCATAACTTATTTAGCACGGAGGGTGATCATTTCATTGCAAATTCTCAGACGATCAATACTACATAACTTGAACGTAAATTCATCGCTTTCACCCTTCTTTGTCCGCCAAGCGCATAAAAATTTTCCCATTATCTGGATGTTCATACATGCCTCGGTTCCAAACCCAAGGTTTTAATCTTGCTCAACAATAATATGTAATTCAATATATATGTATAATGTAATGACAAAGGTATATCAACATGTGAATAATGCTATGATTATCCAAGTGGGGACACTTCAGATAACCATTTAGAAATCAACTTAATGTAATATATATCCGAGCTAACATGTTGATAATCAAAGCGCATATAACTGCAGACAGAATAGAATAATTCAAACTTCTTACTCATGTCCATCAGATAAAGGAAATGCAAAGGTAAGATATGCTCGATTTGTCGATTACAAATCTCAACTTAGGTTTTATCTCTTTATCACAACCTATCAATAATCGATCATTCGCTCGATTAGAACAATATATCATAAACATAGTATCGCCTATTACAACAAAGACATAGTCTAATCACGCCATCACATAATCGCAGTGATCATACTTTTAGTTCATATTCTATACTTGAAATATTTTTATACATTTTTCAAATATCTCATCCATGCTCTTACAGTAAGCTTTTTCTTTCTATTATAGGTTCGACATTTGTTTGCTGCATCGGATACTTTTTTTATTTGTAAATAATCGAGTCTAAGACTCTTATTCTATACCTCAACATCTCAGAATATCGACATTTTATTTTTAATCATTTTTAAATTTTCCGTAAATTGAAAAATTTAAAATAATTCAAATCATTACCAAGGGCTTATAGTGATATAAATGTTACTATGGGTGCTCTTCATCAAATCGACTTCATAACCTGCTCTCAAGTCACCTAGTTGGCTTTATTATAACTTTCAAACATCTAATCATAATTAAATGATTTAAACATTAAATAATTCCATTATCATTAATAATTAATTTATATTAAACTATTAATGAAACCATTGCTAAAATATAAAAGTTATTTATAATAACTCAAACTATTTTTAAAACATTTATATTACCCTTTAAATGATTTTTAAAACAATTAAAATCATTTTAAATAATCACCATTAATATATAAATATTAATGTACTATTCATCCAAATATTAAAAGTCATTAATTATAACTTAAAATATTTTTAAATCCTTAATATCCTCTTTAAATGATTTTTAAATAAATAAAACCATTTTTAAACTATTTATTTAATATAAATATTAAATAAACTTAATATCACAAATCATTAACTAAATATCATTAATATATAATTATTAATGAAATTATCTTCTAAATATTAAAAGTTATATTTTATAACTCAAAATATCTTTAAATACTTTTATTTTCATTTAAAATAAAATTTTTAAAATATTAAAATCATTTTTAAACTAATTATTTAATATAATCAATAAATAACTTTAATATCATTAATATATAATTAATTAATGAAATTCATCACAAAATATTAAAAGTCATGGAAAATAACTTAAAATATTTTCTTATACCATAATATAATTTTTCATGATTTTTCATGAATTAAAACTATTTTTAAATCATTTATTTAATATTATAATTAAATAAATAAATACCTTTTATATTCCAAAAATATTAAATATTTATGAAATATACTCAAAATAATTAAAACTATTTTTCAGATTTTAAAATAATTTTTCATAATTTATTTGGTATTTTTAATAATTAAAATCTAATTTTTCTAATTTTTAAATTCATTTTCTAAAATCGTAAATTAAAATAATTAAATCTGTTGCTAAAGGCCCCTATAGTGATGTATGTCGTCTATATAGGTGTTCTTGAGCCTACCCATCATCTTCATAAGGCGTAAACCGAGTGGCCTACTTTTGACCGTGAATAACTCTCTCATCTTAACTAATTTGGACAATCTATAAATTGGGTCTTGTAGAGGAAATACAAGACTACAAGATCCAACAATCATAACCTCTAAACAAACATCGATCCGGGATAAATCACCATCAAAGTAGTTACCAAAGTCGTTTCTTCACGAAGAACAAATCGAGGTGCCTACTTGACCTCTATAACTTGATGATCGTAACGCTTATGTGATCTATCAATTCCAAAGCAGTGTAGACAACATGTAGGACTACAACTCTAACACTTAACATCATCATAACAACAAGAAATCAAGCATCTAAAGTATGGTCAAACCTTGTAAAAAAATTAACACTTAGAAATTTTCGGGTCGCCTTTAATTTTTCGTCAATGCCCACAACCCACTTTGACCTTAAATAACTCTTAATCCGTAATATATATGGACCGATTCTTTTGGAGGTTAAATACCACATAACAAGCTACACATATCAACCTTTATAACACAAAACACATTAAAGATGACCGAGATATAAGGCCCGACATTTTCCAAAAAAATATTTTTCGACACTTAGAATATTTTCTCGGGTTTGAAAATAAATGGCCAATGCTTGGCCAACCCACTTTGACCGCTTATAAATCCCGATCTACAATAGATATAGAACTTGATTCCTTTTGGAGATTAAAGACCACATATCGTGCTACCTATAACAACTTTTAAACAACAAAACTCTAGATCTAATCAAAGAGTTATAGCCTCCGACATTTGGTGAAAAATAATGTAATCTTGCTTTTTCCAACTTGTTTCAAATCTTCAAATTGCGGCACTTTGATGTTATGGGTTCATGATTTTACAACCTGTAACATTAATAGACTCTCTATTACACTACTTTAAACAATCAATTGCATCAATTAACATCGAATCAAGGATTTCTAGAATTTAGGATTTCTACCTTTTCAAGCTTGATTTTTGATTTTTTTCGCTTCGATGCTTCGATTTGTTGTTTGTGATGGTTGGGCTTTGTTTTATTTAGGGACCGATATGCTACAATAATTCAGTAGGTTTTAGAGAGAGAAGCTTAAGGATGAGAGTTGGATGAATTTTAGTGTACAAAATATATTATCTCTCTCCAATCTATATATAAACCAAGTTAGAAAAAATCGATGCTACTCAATGGTTGATTGAATCTCAGCATAATTGAGTCTTTGATGCTTAATTGGTAGGGTAAGTATGTTTGCCATGCTTTTAGCAAGATTCCTCCAATAAATAATAATAATAATACACTAATAAGCCAAAAAGGGCATTTTGGTAATTTCGCATATAATTTCATGGGCATTTTTGTACATAGCAATTAAATGTAGTATTTAATCACTAGATGGTAATTTTACCATTTACCAATTAATTTCTATCCTTTGGTAAATTAAAACATTTATACAATAACATCGTAATTAAACCCAATAATTTTAAATTAGGTTTTGATATGTAAAAATTAGGTTTTCTAATTAGGTTTCTTAACGCCATCAATTAGGGTTTCTAATCGACCATTAGGTTCTCTAATTATCTCTGTATGTTCTAACACGCCATTATTAATCTCTAACTTCAACCGATTATTAGGTTGTAATAATTGTGGTTTGTCCTAATTATCACAAACAACAAAGAATTAGGGTTTTTTCTAATTACCGACATCTTATACACAAGAACCTTCATATACACAAAGAAACTTCATATACACAAATACTACTCACCATTTCTCATAACTAAGTTTAATAATTAGGGTTTCACAAAGAGACGGTAATATGCTATGACCTAATCGACCGCTATCGCTTCAATATTATCTCGTTCACATATACACAAAGATATAATTATTGTAATCAGAAAAATCATTATAACAATAATATAATATTATTATTCTCATCTCTTGATCACAATCCCAATTCGTGGTTCGATCTCATATCTCGACTTTCTTTCTTTCAATATCAAGTTAAAATACTTGATTTAAATATTCTCAACAATTCATATAATAAAATATATATTATATAAATTCTAATTATCACTTCATATATTATTTCCAATCATGTTTTCATGGAAAATAATTAATAAAAACATTTCGCTACGTAAATTAATTACCATAAAATATAATTTGTAGTAATTAATAATTCCAAAATTATTTCTAATTTTTCAAGTAATAAATATATTCGTATTTATCGCTCACATTACTGTAGACACTTATTCTCGCTATTAAATAAATAAAAAAAAATTATACGCAAAATTTTCTTATTTATTTTATTTAGAAATCTCAAGTTATTACATTCACCTCCTTTATAAGGATTCCGCCCCTAATCACCGCTTTTAAAACTCATATACGTAAGAGTACATAAGCATATAATCATCAGACGAGATCTCGATCATACTTGATCGAATCGATCTTTAACTATTCTCCATAACGCTTGTTTATTCGATAAATGTAAATTTGATTTCTAAAAGAACTCAAATTCCTTCCTCAAAATTTCTTTTTAATAAAGTAATTTACTATATGTATATATATATACAGAAAATCATATAAGATACATAAGTTATTCAAATAACAACTCGAGTTCCATTTCCACCGCCACAAAGATCCTCAATCGCCATTTATATCTCGAATCTAACCATAATGAAGACACTTACTATTATTTCGTTGTCGCTTATATCTTTGGTTGCCATTTCTCGATTCACATTCCTTATCTCACTTCTTCCTTCTTGAATAATCTTTCACCTTATACTCCATTGATTCACAAATAAAACATTCGCTATACATTCTCGAATTGGGACAATTGGAAGAGATATGTCTCTTCCGCCCACAAACAAAATTTCTTCTTTATCTCATTTCCCTTTATCGATAGGTGATAAAAGTTATCTTTTGCCCTTTCCGTTATCCTAACTATCATAAACGCTTCTATCGAGTCACTTAATCCTCTATACCCCAAAGCAATAAGATCGCTTTAAAGTCTTCGGGCGCTCGACATTCAATTATCCGTTGATCTTCCGCTACCGGTTTTCGTTTTCATCTCTATGCGACATAATCATAAATTATTCTTCATTTCTTACATTCTAAGCCTCATCGTCGATACGCTCGACATATAACACAAAATTTTCTACTCAAATAATCATGTATTCCAAAATATTAAATTTTGAAACTTGGTTTACTATATTAACCAATATTCGATAAATATCTCGCTACCTTTATAACAACTTACTTCATTAATCCAACTTGTGACACTCATGGTACTTCCAACCATAGCACCTCACATTAATAGAACTTAACATACCATAGCACATATATTGCTTTTAAACATCACTATCCCTTTCAGGACTACAAAAGTTCTGGATTTAAAATCTTGACCAACATAAAAGTTGAAAAATAGTTCATTACTTATCACACATATTACATAACATAACCCATACTACTTATCTACCAAGCCTTTTTTTTCTGGACATTCATTCGCCGATGTCCTTCCATTCCACAATTAAAACATCCACCTTTCTTATAGTTGGGGCAACGAGGAGAGGTATGTCCCTCACAAACCGCAAATATAACATATCTTCTTCCTTTCTTCTTATCGTGTTTTCCTAAGTCGATCTTCTATCTTTCTTTTTCCTTACCTCCTTGAGTCGCACACGATGTGTTGCTTCGAGGCTCCCATCCCGTCAATTTGGATTTTGAGCTTATCTTGCTTCTTCCATTGTTTCTTTTAATGCTTTTCGCAGCTTGAATATTAAGCAACTTTTCTATCTCCCACAACCTTTCTAGTGAAGAAACCTTGTTCTCCAGATCCCGCGTGACTTTCGCTGATGCTTCGAGCATTTTTCAACTTTAGTGTCTCAATCACTATCCGTCAAATCCACCATTTCTCGGATCTCGATACTACGCTTTTCCACTATAGCCACCTCGTCCGATTGGGGTTCTTGGTAAGCTTCTATTTCAAATTGCCTGGCCTCGATATTAGCTCTGGGGTATGGATCCGATCCTTCTTATTCCACATATCTTTTCCACCGTATATCTACATACATAAGTTACCCCGATTAATATATAGTATATATATACAAAGAATCAAGAGTTTTATATACGTTGTCTCTTATTTTGTTTGACGATGAATTTATTCAATCCATCTCTATAAACACATCAACGCTTTATCTTTCTCGCCAAAGGCGCCCATCCACTCAGATCGAATCGCATAAAGGCGTATGTCTAAAGCCCCGCCCAAGGTATATATCCCGTGTCTTTGGCTTCTATCTCAACCTTCAATCGCCCTATCTCAGATTCTCTCTCGCTCCAACCTCCTCAGAAACTCGCTTAACTCCATCTGTGTTCGGTGAGTGAGCGCCCCTTGTATCATTGCTCCAAAACTGAGAGTAGACGATTCTGGCTCACCGCTTTCAAATTTCTAACCTTTAAGTCATCGCTCCTAACTATCAAATCTCTTATCATCTCACCGCTCAGGTACTCCTCGCTAGAGTCCATCGCCCTCGGGTCAAGGAATTACTATTTTGACTTTCGCCATCCATCCTATGACCACAATAAACGAGACAACATCATTATCAAATAAAATATATTCATCATTAAAATGAAGTAATATTTTATTTAGTACCACTAAAACTCGATGAATCTCTTCAACTCATCATATCCTATAACTTCTCACCAGAGTACTTCGCCTCCGGTTCATCAATATCTATCTTAACTTTCGCCCTCCATTCTACTAAGGTTATAATTCTTCACCGTAGTTCTTCATCCATTGAATATCTATCTTAACTTTCTCCATCTAAGGTTATAATTCTTCACCGTAGTTCTTCATCGAATATCTATCTAACTTTAGTTATCCATTCTACTAAGGTTATAATCTTCACCGTAGTTCTTCGCTCATCGAATATCTATCTTAACTTTCGTTATCCATTCTACTAAGGTTATAACCTAGGTTCGTGATTCCTAACGCTTATAACCCATGCCTTTGATACCAACCTCGTATGCACCCCAAATCCGTGTACTTGAAAACCCTAACCTGCTTCTCCATTTATACCATTTTTTTAAGTAATAATAATACTAAATAATAATATAATTCAACTTAATTTACATACATCAAAGTTTACTTTCCTGTGCACGTGACCTTCAAATACATTCCTTATAATACCGACCGATAATAGATTCCATTGTTTTACTAACTATAACCATTAACTCATACTAAATCTCATTCAATAGCCTTTTCTTTTCCCTTGTTCGTGCTCTCGAGCCTTCGTGTCGATCGATCGACGAATCGAAAAAAACATTTAGTTTAAGCAAGGATGAGCATTTGAGTGCCCAAATAAGTAATAGCAATTATATATATGTCGTAAAGAATATAAGTATTCTCTTTACATAACACTTCTACAACTAATCAAAAGTTGTGAAGTAATCAGATCGATAAAAGATTCACATAACAACTCTCTTTCAAATTATTTGAAATTAGGCTCCACCCATGAATAGGTTTAAGAAACATACTATGAACATTGGTTTTTCATTTTCAAAAGGTTTTAGTAAATTCATCCAAGAAACCGTTATAACTTACTTAGCACGGAGGGTGATCAAACTCATTGCAATTCTCAGACGATCAATACTACATAACTTGAACGTAAATTCATCGTCACCCTTTGTCCGCCAAGTCAGCATAAAAATTTTCCCATTATCTGGATGTTCATACATGCCTCGGTTCCAAACCCAAGGTTTTAATCTTGCTCAACAATAATATGTAATTCAATATATATGTATACTGTAATGAAAAAGGTATATCAACATGTGAATAATGCTATGATTATCCAAGTGGGGACACACTTCAGATAACCATTTAGAAATCAACTTAATGTAATATATATCCGAGCTAACATGTTGATAATCAAAGCGCATATAACTCAGACAGAATAGAATAATTTTCAAACTACTCATGTCCATCAGATAAAGGAAATGCAAAGGTAAGATATGCCTCGACGGTCGATTACAAATCTCAACTTAGGTTTTATCTCTTTATCACAACCTATCAATAATCGATCATTCGCTCGATTAGAACAATATATCATAACACATAGTATCGTTTATTATTAACAAGACATAGTCTAATCACGCCATCACATAATCGCAGTGATCATACTTTTAGTTCATATTCTATACTTGAAATATTTTTTATATTTTTCAAATATCTCATCCATGCTCTTACGTAAGTTTTTTTCTTTTCTATTATAGAAGTCGATATTTGTTTGCTGCATCGACAATTTTTTATTTGCAAATATCGAGTCTAAGACTTTTATTCTATACCTCAACATCTCAGAATATTTACATTTTATTTTTAATCATTTTTGAATTTTCCGTAAATTGAAAAATTTAAAATAATTCAAATCACACCAAGGGCTTATAGTGATATAAATGTTACTATATGGGTGCTCTTCATCAAACTCGACTTCATAACGGGCTCTCAAGTCACTAGTTTGGCTTACTATAACTTTCAAACATCTAATCATAATTAAATGATTTAAACATTAAATAATTCCATTATCATTAATAATTAATTTATATTAAACTATTAATGAAACCATTGCTAAAAATATAAAAGTTATTTATAATAACTCAAACTATTTTTAAAACATTTATATTACCCTTTAAATGATTTTTAAAACAATTAAAATCATTTTTAAATAATCACCATTAATATATAAATATTAATGTACTATTCATCCAAATATTAAAAGTCATTAATTATAACTTAAAATATTTTTAAATCCTTAATATCCTCTTTAAATGATTTTTAAATAAATAAAACCATTTTTAAACTATTTATTTAATATAAATATTAAATAAACTTAATATCACAAATCATTAACTAAATATCATTAATATATAATTATTAATGAAATTATCTTCTAAATATTAAAAGTTATATTTTATAACTCAAAATATCTTTAAATACTTTATTTTCATTTAAAATGATTTTTAAAATATTAAAATCATTTTTAAACTAATTATTTAATATAATCAATAAATAACTTTAATATCATTAATATATAATTAATTAATGAAATTCATCACAAAATATTAAAAGTCATGGAAAATAACTTAAAATATTTTCTTATACCATAATATAATTTTTCATGATTTTTCATGAATTAAAACTATTTTTAAATCATTTATTTAATATTATAATTAAATAAATAAATACCTTTTATATTCCAAAAATATTAAATATTTATGAAATATACTCAAAATAATTAAAAACTATTTTTCAGATTTTAAAATAATTTTTCATAATTTATTTGGTATTTTTAATAATTAAAATCTAATTTTTCTAATTTTTAAATCATTTTCTAAAATCGTAAATTAAAATAATTAAAATCGTCGCTAAAGGCCCCTATAGTGATGTAATGTCGCTATAGGTGTTCTTGAGCTCACCTGCATCTTCATAAGGCGTAACCGAGTGGCCTACTTTGACCGTGAATAACTCTCTCATCTTAACGAATTTGGACAATCTATAAATTGGGTCTTGTAGAGGAAATACAAGACTACAAGATCCAACAATCATAACCTCTAAACAAACATCGATCCGGGATAAATCAGCCATCAAAGTAGTTACCAAAGTCGTTTCTTCACGAAGAACAGCTCGAGGTGCCTACTTTGACCTCTATAACTTGATGATCGTAACGCTTATGTGATCTATCAATTCCAAAGCAGTGTAGACAACATGTAGGACTACAACTCTAACACTTAACATCATCATAAAAACAATAAATCAAGCATCTAAAGTATGGTCAAACCTTGTAAAAAAAATTAACACTTAGAAAATTCGGGTCGCCTGTAATTTTTTTCGTCAATGCCCACAACCCACTTTGACCTTAAATAACTCTTAATCCGTAATATATATGGACTCGATTCTTTTGGAGGTTAAATACCACATAACAAGCTACACATATCAACCTTTAGAACACAAAACACATTAAAGATAACCGAGATATAAGGCTCGACATTTTCCAAAAAAATATTTTTTCGACACTTAGAATATTTTCTCGGTTTAAAAAACAAATGGCCAATGCTTGGCCAACCCACTTTGACCGCTTATAAATCCCGATCTACAATAGATATGAACTTTGATTCCTTTTGGAGATTAAAGACCACATATCAAAGCTACCTATAACAACTTTTAAACAACAAAACTCATGATCGACTCAAAGAGTTATAGCCTCGACATTTGGTGAAAAAATAATGTAATCTTGCTTTTTCCAACTTGTTTCAAATCTTCAAATTGCGGCACTTTGATGTTATGGGTTCATGATTTTACAACCTGTAACATTAATAGACTCTCTATTACACTACTTTAAACAATCAATTGCATCAATTAACATCGAATCAAGGATTTCTAGAATTTAGGATTTCTACCTTTTCAAGCTTGATTTTTGATTTCGCTTCGATGCTTCCGATTTGTTGTTTGTGATGGTTGGGCTTTGTTTAGGGACCGATATGCTACAATAATTCGTAGGTTTTAGAGAGAGAAGCTTAAGGATGAGAGTGGATGAATTTTAGTGTACAAAATATATTATCTCTCTCCAATCTATATATAAACCAAGTTAGATGCATTGGATGCTACTCAATGGTTGATTGAATCAGCATAATTGAGTCTTGGATGCTTAATTGGTAGGGTAAGTATGTTTGCCATGCTTTGCTAGCAAGATTCCAATAATACAATAATAATAATACACTAATAAGCCAAAAGGGCATTTTGGTAATTTCGCATATAATTTCATGGGCATTTTTGTACATAGCAATTAAATGTAGTATTTAATCACTAGATGGTAATTTTATCATTTACCAATTAATTCTATCCTTTGGTAAATTAAAACATTTATACATTAACATCGTAATTAAACCCAATAATTTTAAATTAGGTTTCTATGAAAAAATTAGGGTTTTCTAATTGTGGTTTCTTAACGCCATCAATTAGGGTTTCTAATTGACCATTAGGTTCTCTAATTATCTCGTGTATGTTCTAACACACGCCATTATTATCTCTAACTTCAACCGATTAGGTTGTAATAATTGTGGTTTGTCCTAATTATCGACAAACAACAAGAATTAGGTTTTTTCTAATTACCGACATCTTATACAAAGAATCTTCATATACACAAGAAACTTTATATACACAAATACTACTCACCATTTCTCATAACTAAGTTTAATAATTAGGGTTTCACAAAGACTAAGTAATATGCTATGACCTAATCGACCGTCATCGCTCAATATTATCTGTCTCAAGACATACACAAAGACATAATTATTGTAATCAGAAAATCATTATAACAATAATATAATATTATTATTCTCATCTCTTGATCACAATCCCAATTCGTGGTTCGATCTCATATCCGACTTTCTTTCGCATATCAAGTTAAAATACTTGATTTAAATATTCTCAACAATTCATATAATAAAATATATATTATATAAATTCTAATTATCACTTCATATATTATTTCCAATCATGTTTTCATGGAAAATAATTAATAAAAACATTTCGCTTATGTAAATTAATTACCATAAAATATAATTTGTAGTAATTAATAATTCCAAAATTATTTCTAATTTTTCAAGTAATAAATATATTCGTATTTATCGCTCACATTACTGTAGACACTTATTCTCGCTATTAAAAAAAAAAAATTATATGCAAATTTTCTTATTTATTTTATTTAGAAATCTCAAGTTATTACATTCACCTCCTTTATAAGGATTCCGCCCCTAATCACCGCTTTAAAACTCATACATGTAAGAGTACATAAAGCATATAATCATCAGATGTAGATCTCGATCAATACTTGATCGAATCGATCTTTAACTATTCTCCATAACGCTTGTTTATTCGATAAATGTAAATTTGATTTCTAAAAGAACTCAAAATTCTTCCTCAAAATTTCTTTAATAAAGTAATTTACTATCTATATATATATATATATACAGAAAATCATATAAAATACATAAGTTATTCAATATAAACCGAGTTCCATTTCCAACCGCCACAAGATCCTCAATCGCATTTATATCTCGAACGCACCATAATGAAGACACTTACGGCTTATTTTTCGTTGTCGCTATATATTCTTGTCAGGCCATTTCTCGATTCACATTCCTTATCTCACTTCTCCTTCTTGAATAATCTTTCACCTTATACTCCATTGATTCACAAATAAAACATTCGCTATACATTCTCGAATTGAGACAATTGGAAGAGATATGTCTCTTCCGCCCACAAACTTTCTCTTTATCTCATTTCCTTTATCGATAGGTGATAAAAGTTATCTTTTGCCCTTTCCGTTATCCTAACTATCATAAACGCTTCTATCGAGTCACTTAATCCTCTATACCCCAAAGCAATAAGATCGCTTTTAAAGTCTTCAAGCGCTCGACATTCAATTATCCGTTGATCTTCCGCTACCGGGTTTTCGCTTTCGCCTCTAAGTGACATAATCATAAATTATTCTTCATTTTCTTACATTCTAAGCCTCATCGATAACGCTCGATATATAACACAAAATTTTCTACTCAAATAATCATGTATTCCAAAATATTAAATTTTGAAACTTGGTTTACTATATTAACCAATATTCAGATAAATATCTCGCTACTTTTTATAACAACTTACTTCATTAATCCAACTTGTGACACTCATGGTACTTCCAACCATAGCACCTCACATTAATAGAACTTAACATACCATAGCACATATTGCTTTTAAACATCACTATCCCTTTCAGGACTACAACAAAAGTGGATTTAAAATCTTGACCAACATAAAAGTTGAAAATAGTTCATTACTTATCACACATATTACATAACATAACCCATACTACTTATCTACCTTTTTTTCTTCTCTGACATTCATTCGCCGCCGATGTCCTTCCATTCCACAATTAAAACATCCACCTTTCTTATAGTTGGGGCAACGAGGAGAGGTATGTCCCTCACGTACCGCAAATATAACATATCTTCTTCCCTTTCTTCTTATCGTGTTTTCCTAAGTCGATCTTCTATCTTTCTTTTTCCTTACTCTTGAGTCGCATACGATGTGTTGCTCGAGGCTCCCATCCGTCAATTTGGATTTTGAGCTTATCTCGCTTCTTCCATTGTTTCTTTTAATGCTTTTCGCAGCTTGAATATTAAGCAACTTTTCTATCTCCCACAACCTTTCTAGTGAAGAAACCTTGTTCTCCAGATCTCGACTTTCGCTGATGCTTGAGCAGCCTTCAACTTTAGTGTCCGAATCACTATCTCGTCAAATCCACCATTTCGGATCTCGATACTACGCTTTCCACTATAGCCACCTCGTCCGATTTGGGTTCTTCGTAAGCTTCTATTTCAAATTGCTGGCCTCGATATTAGCTCTGGGGTATGGATCGATCCTTCTTATTCCACATATCTTTTCCACCGTATATCTACATACATAAGTTACCGATTAGCATATAAGATATATACACAAAGAATCAAGAGTTTATATACGTTGTCTCTTATTTTGTTTGACGATGAATTTATTCAATCCATCTCTATAAACACATCAACGCCTATCTTTTTCTCGCCGAAAGGCGCTCCATCCACTCAGATCGAATCGCATAAAGGCGGCGTCTAAAGCCCGCTTCCAAGGTATATATCCCGTGTCTTTGGCTTCTATCTCAACCTTCAACCGTCCTATCTCAGATCTCCTCTCGCTCCAACCTCCCAGAACTCGCTAACTCCATCTGTGTTCGTGAGAGCCGCTCTTGTATCATTGCTCCAAAACTCGAGAGTACGATTCTGCGCTCTCCACCGCTCAATTTCTAACCTTTAAGTCATCGCTCCTAACTATCAAATCTCTTATCATCTCACCGTTCAGGTACTCCTCGCTAGAGTCCATCGCCTCGGGTCAAGGAATTACTATTTTGACTTTCGCCATCCATCCTATGACCACAATAAACGAGACAACATCATTATCAAATAAAATATATTCATCATTAAAATGAAGTAATATTTTATTTAGTACCACTAAAACTCGGATGAATCTCTTCAACTCATCATATCCTATAACTTCTCACCAGTACTTCGCCTCCGGTTCATCAATATCTATCTTAACTTTCGCCCTCCATTCTACTAAGGTTATAATTCTTCACCGTAGTTCTTCATCCATTGAATATCTATCTTAACTTTCGTTATCCATTCTACTAAGGTTATAATTCTTCACCGTAGTTCTTCGCTCATCGAATATCTATCTTAATATCCATTCTACTAAGGTTATAACCCAGGTTTCTGATTCCTAACGTTTATAAAACTTTGATACCAACCTCTGCTTTGATACCAACCTGCTATAACCCCAAATCCGGATACTTGAAACCCTAACTCTGCTCTCCATTTATACCATTTTTTTTGTCAAATAATAATACTAAATAATAATACATTCAACTTAATTTACATACATCAAAGTTTACTTCCCTGTGCACGTGACCTTCAAATACATTCCTTACAATACCCGATAATAGATTCCATTGTCTTACTAACTATAACCATTAACTCATACTAAATCTCATTCAATAGCTTTTTTCTTTCCCTTGTTCGCGCTCGAGCCTTCGTGTCGATCGAGACGAATCGAAAAACATTTAGTTTAAGCAAGGATGAGCATTTGAGTGCCCAAAGAAGTAATAGCAATTATATATATGTTCTAAAAAGAATATAAGTATTCTCTTTACATAACACTTCTACAACTAATCAAAAGTTGTGAAGTAATCAGATCGATAAAAGATTCACATAACAACTCTCTTTCAATTTTTGAAATTAGGCTCCACCCATGAATAGGGTTTAAGAAACATACTATGAACATGGTTTTTCATTTTCAAAAGGTTTAGTAAATTCATCCGCAAACCGTCATAACTTACTTGCACCTGAGGGTGATCAATTTCACAGACTCAGACGATCAATACTACATAACTTGAACGTAAATTCATCTTCACCCTTTGTCCACCAAGCCAACAAAAATTTTCCCATTATCTGGATGTTCATACATGCCTCGGTTCCAAACCCAAGGTTTTAATCTTGCTCAACAATAATATGTAATTCAACATATATATATACGGGTAATCGATAAAGGTATATCAACATGTGAATAATGCTATGATTATCCAAGTGGGGACACTTGTATAACCATTTAGAAATCAACTTAATGTAATATATATCCGAGCTAACATGTTGATAATCAAAGCGCATATAAACAGAGATGTGAATAGAATAATTCAAAACTTACTCATGTCCATTGATAAAGGAAATGCAAAGGTAAGATACTCACCGACGGTCGATTACAAATCTCAACTTAGGTTTTATCTCTTTATCACAACCTATCAATAATCGATCATTCGCTCGATTAGAACAATATATCATAACACATAGTAATCGCCTATTACAACAAAGACATAGTCTAATCACGCCATCACATAATCGCAGTGATCATACTTTTTAGTTCATATTCTATACTTGAAATATTTTTATACATTTTTCAAATATCTCATCCATGCTCTTACAGTAAGTCTTTTTCTTTCTATTATAGGGTTCGACATTTGTTTGCTGCATCGGATGCCTTTTATTTTGTAAATATCGAGTCTAAGACTCTTATTCTATACCTCAACATCTCAGAATATCGACATTTTACTTTTTAATCATTTTGAATTTTCCGTAAATTGAAAAATTTAAAATAATTCAAATCATCACCAAGGGCTTATAGTGATATAACTGTTACTATGGGTGCTCTTCATCAAATCCTCGACTTCATAACCTGCCTTCAAGTCACCTAGTTTAGCTTGGGCTTATAACTTTCAAACATCTAATCATAATTAAATGATTTAAACATTAAATAATTCCATTATCATTAATAATTAATTTATATTAAACTATTAATGAAACCATTGCTAAAATATAAAAGTTATTTATAATAACTCAAACTATTTTTAAAACATTTATATTACCCTTAAATGATTTTTAAAACAATTAAAATCATTTTTAAATAATCACCATTAATATATAAATATTAATGTACTATTCATCCAAATATTAAAAGTCATTAATTATAACTTAAAATATTTTTAAATCCTTAATATCCTCTTTAAATGATTTTTAAATAAATAAAACCATTTTTAAACTATTTATTTAATATAAATATTAAATAAACTTAATATCACAAATCATTAACTAAATATCATTAATATATAATTATTAATGAAATTATCTTCTAAATATTAAAAGTTATATTTTATAACTCAAAATATCTATAAATACTTTTATTTTCATTTAAAATGATTTTTAAAATATTAAAATCATTTTTAAACTAATTATTTAATATAATCAATAAATAACTTTAATATCATTAATATATAATTAATTAATGAAATTCATCACAAAATATTAAAAGTCATGGAAAATAACTTAAAATATTTTCTTATACCATAATATAATTTTTCATGATTTTTCATGAATTAAAACTATTTTTAAATCATTTATTTAATATTATAATTAAATAAATAAATACCTTTTATATTCCAAAAATATTAAATATTTATGAAATATACTCAAAATAATTAAAAACTATTTTTCGATTTTTAAAATAATTTTTCATAATTTATTTGGTATTTTTAATAATTAAAATCTAATTTTTCTAATTTTTAAATCATTTTCTCGGAAAATCGTAAATTAAAATAATTAAAATCTGTTGCTAAAGGCCCCTATAGTGATGTAATGTCGCTATAGGTGTTCTTGAGCCTACCTGCATCATCTTCATAAGGCGTAACCGAGTGGCCTACTTTGACCGTGAATAACTCTCTCATCTTAACGAATTTTGGACAATCTATAAATTGGGTCTTGTAGAGGAAATACAAGACTACAAGATCCAACAATCATAACCTCTAAACAAACATCGATCGGGATAAATCAGCCATCAAAGTAGTTACCAAAGTCGTTTCTTCACGAAGAACACTCGAGGTGCCTACTTTGGACCTCTATAACTTGATGATCGTAACTTTTATGTGATCTATCAATTCCAAAGCAGGTGTAGTACAACATGTAGGACTACAACTCTAACACTTAACATCATCATAAAAACAAGAAATCAAGCATCTAAAGTATGGTCAAACCTTGTCGAAAAATTAACACTTAGAAAATTTCGGGTCGCCTAATTTTTCGGTCAATGCCGGCCAACCCACTTTGACCTTAAATAACTCTTAATCCGTAATATATATGGACTGATTCTTTTGGAGGTTAAATACCACATAACAAGCTACACATATCAACCTTTATAACACAAAACACATTAAAGATGACCGAGATATAAGGCCCGACATTTTCCAAAAAAATATTTTCTCGACACTTAGAATATTTTCTGGTTTGAAAAAAATAAATGGCCAATGCCTTGGCCAACCCACTTTGACCGCTTATAAATCCCGATCTACAATAGATATGAACTGATTCTTTTGGAGATTAAAGACCACATATCAAGCTACCTATAACAACTTTTAAACAACAAAACTTAGAATAATCAAAGAGTTATAGCCTCCGACATTTGGTGAAAAATAATGTAATCTTGCTTTTTCCAACTTGTTCAAATCTTCAAATTTGCACTTTGATGTTATGGGTTCATGATTTTACAACCTGTAACATTAATAGACTCTCTATTACACTACTTTAAACAATCAATTGCATCAATTAACATCGAATCAAGGATTTCTAGAATTTAGGATTTCTACCTTTTCAAGCTTGATTTTTGATTTTCGCTTCGATGCTTCCGATTTGTTGTTTGTGATGGTTGGGCTTTGTTTAGGACCGATATGCTACAATAATTGTAGGTTTTAGAGAGAGAGAGAAGCTTAAGGATGAGAGTTGGATGAATTTTAGTGTACAAAATATATTATCTCTCTCCAATCTATATATAAACCAAGTTAGATGCATTGGATGCTACTCAATGGTTGATTGAATCTGCATAATTGAGTCTTGGATGCTTAATTGGTAGGGTAAGTATGTTTGCCATGCTTTGCTAGCAAGATTCCTCCAATAATACACTAATAATACACTAATAAGCCAAAAAGGGTATTTTGGTAATTTCGCATATAATTTCATGGGCATTTTTGTACATAGCAATTAAATGTAATATTTAATCACTAGATGGTAATTTTATCATTTACCAATTAATTTCTATCCTTTGGTAAATTAAAACATTTATACAATAACATCGTAATTAAACCCAATAATTTTAAATTAGGGTTTTTATGAAAAATTAGGGTTTTCTAATTAGGTTTCTTAACGCCATCAATTAGGGTTTCTAATTGACCATTAGGTTCTCTAATTATCTCGTGTGTATGTTCTAACACACCATTTACAATCTCTAACTTCAACCGATTAGGTTATAATAATTGGGTTTGTCCTAATTATCATAAACAACAAGAATTAGGGTTTTTTCTAATTACCGACATCTTATACACAAAGAATCTTCATATACACAAGAAACTTCATATACATATAGTCTACTACTCACCATTTCTCATAACTAAGTTTAATAATTAGGGTTTCACAAAGACGGTAATATGCTATGACCTAATCGATCGCCATCGCATCAATATTATCTCGTCTTGCACATACACAAAGACATAATTATTGTAATCAGAAAATCATTATAACAATAATATAATATTATTATTCTCATCTCTTGATCACAATCCCAATTCGTGGTTCGATCTCATATCCGATTTCTTTTCGCATATCAAGTTAAAATACTTGATTTAAATATTCAACAATTCATATAATAAAATATATATTATATAAATTTAATTATCACTTCATATATTATTTCCAATCATGTTTTCATGGAAAATAATTAATAAAAACATTTTCATTATGTAAATTAATTACCATAAAATATAATTTGTAGTAATTAATAATTCCAAAATTATTTCTAATTTTTCAAGTAATAAATATATTCGTATTTATCGCTCACATTATTAGACACTTATTCTCGCTATTAAAAAAAAAAAAATTATACGCAAATTTTCTTATTTATTTTATTTAGGAAATCTCAAGTTATTAAATCTAAGAATATATATATATATATATATATATATATATATATATTGACTAACATTATCGAGTTATGCCTCGATTGAGCCTGAACTTGATGCAGTGCGTTTATTTGCTTAAATATATATATATATATATATATATATATATATATATATATACAAACTAAAATAAAACCACTGACGATAGAAGTCCAAGCAAACGACGCAAACACGACTCTCAACGTGAAGAAGGGTGTGTGGAGAGATGAAGAGAAAGACTCTAAAGTGTGTGAGAAGGCTTACAGGTTGACCGCCAAAGAAGACTTCTATATCTTTAAAGTGGTAAACACCGACTTTTGTAGGTACAAAAGAAGCTATATATGAGCTCACAGGTGTGTTTAAAATGAGAAAGTACACTGTATGGGGTGAGTGCAGAGCAAATCAAGGTGGCTTCCTCATTGCTTTTCTCTTTCAAAATAGCCACCCCAAGCCCTCTATTTATAGAGGATGGAGCCGCAGGTGTACTAGAGGCAACTCGGGTGGGCCCGGGTTTCTCGGGTCGGGTCGTCTCGTAGTACATGCGCTCGGGCACTATAATATCCGCTCGAACTTTCAGAAGTGCAATCCGAGCATCCAATTGAGGTATACAGTACATATTTCGGACTGCCATTATCGAGAGTTGTACAATGGCATAGGATTAGAGTTTGTAAGAAGTCATTGAAGATGGGACGTTGCCCTCCGGTCTTCAAGCTTCAAATTCTATCCGTTACCCCGCACAATATTCACTCGGGATTGGTTTTCGTTGGCTCTTGTGGGACATCGTTGTGTATAGATGTATGTCTAAAATGTTGAGATGACGTGGCGTGGCATCGTGTTGGCGAGATGACGATGTTGCCCCTCACAGGTGTTATCGCCGGTTTGGGCTTATAAAGCAGACGTTGCTCAGGGCTTCGCTGAGATTGGACTACTGCATTTATTGAAGGTCCTCATTGTCATCTTTGAGGTGTGCCTGTCCTCGCGGTGTTATCGTCGGGTTGGTATAGCGTATCTCTTTGTGAGCGCCGAGATTGAAGCTGGTCGCATTTGAAACAAGCATTTCCGGGGTTATCGCCGAAACTGCATTTCTTGGGGTTATCACCAAGGTTGGTGGCTATTCCCATGGTTGGGACTGAGACTGGATACCTCGGGGTTATCTCCGAGATTAATCGGTCGTCTCCGGTATGTGTTCCGGTATTGGATCTGCACACCTCGGGGTTATCTTCGAGGTTTGGAATTGTTACTCCCAGAGTGTGCTTCGGGGTTGATGCTGAACTTCTTGTAGTATTCGATATGGATATGGATTATCTTTCGTGGTTCCTCTTAAAAGACTTAATCATCCTCCTGATGTTAGTAGTGATGAGTAAAGAAAATTTTGAGTGTCTCACAGATGCCCTCTTTATCATACTCATGTATGGCGATGCATGGGTAGGATAAAGAATCCAAGACACTTGAAACGCAACAAGACAAACATGGTAATCGTATGTAGCAACATAGAGGTAAATGTATGATGCGTGTATGCGGGGTTGTAGCTCAACATGTCGGGATGATTCTTTGGATCCCCTGTTAGCAAATGAGGGATTGCAATGTGACCGAATTTGATGTGTAATCAGAATCTGTTAGGATGTTGATGTTGGGGTTATCACCAAATTCATAGGTCCTTGATAACGACTTTATCCTGGAGATGTAACTCTTATGCGTAAGAGATCTGTGGGGATAAAGCTTGGTCTGTTTAAGGATGTGTATAACATATTCCATCATCGATCCTTTTTGATAACTTTAACCTTTCCTGGTTGGTATCGCCATGATATGTCAAGATTCTGTTGGATTTACTGCCAACAACAAATGATGTTAGGGATGCCTGACCTTCGTTGACGTGTACTTCACAGACAAGTGAATCAATGGCTGAAAACAAACCCTATGGGATAGACTGTCAAGGTTGCTTGACCTTCGCTGACGTGTGAATTAATGGCTGATACTCTGTGGGTAGATTGTCAAGGTTGCTTGACCTCATTGACTTGTGAATCAGCAGAGCGCCAGATTGTGACTTCACGGGATCCATTGGGAATATGAGTAATCGAGCATGAAATCCTCGAATAGCTCTAGAGCTCTGATAGGTTTAATCGCCATCGGCTGAGATAACGTCAAGGCTGCTTGACCTTCGTTGATATGTGTGTCAATGGCTTGAATTTGCGTTGTAATCCCCCACCGGGGCTTCACGTTGTAACCCCCATCGGGGACTCACGTTGTAACCCCCGTCGGGGACTCACGTTGTAACCCCCGTCTGGGACTCACGTTGTAACCCCCGTCTGGGACTCACGTTGTAAGCCCCGTCGGGGAATCACGTTGATCTTTAAGAGTAATAACCCGGAGTTGGCGACATCAGACCTGTACAAGGTATTGCTTGATGTGATTTGTGACAAATGAGATAATTGGCAGGGTATACCTCATGTTCAGGTGACTACCAATGATCGATGGTTTCATCAGACTCAGTCACTCCATCTGCTGGATTGCGAGGTGATGATGACGTCGATGGATTGGCGATTTATCACAGGTATGGAGTTTGAAGGGGAGCCAGTGCCTTGCATGGCGAATATTACCCCTGCTGCCATCAGATCCTTGTTAGGAGTTCCGACGGAGGCGCTCATAGGCAGGACAGTCCGATCAGGTCCTTTGAGCTTAGATGCTATGAGAGGGCTTTTGAGTGAGCCCATGCCTGAAGATGTCAGAATCATGGATTGTATTTTTCGGTGATTGTTCCTGATGATCATTAGAGTCTGCTTCATAGTAGATAACTCTTCTACGGTGTCTTTCACTTTGATCAGCTCTACGCGTCATGTGGACCGTATTGGAGAGTATGATTGGGGTTCCTACACCTTTGCCTATTTTCTCCGGGGTATGCGTATGCGCTCACAGGGTTTGATCGAGGCTTGGCTAGGCTTCTACCCATTTCTGCTGGTGAGTATTTCTCTTATCATTTCCCATTTATAGGTTAAGAGTGTTTAATGATAACAGATGGTTTGCCATTGTGTTAACAGTTTTGGGCCTATGAGAGGCTCCCATGCTTGTATCCTATGAGTGTGTTAGTTTTAGATACCTATCCACGAGGACGACGATGGCATCATTCCATTTTGCCAGAGGTCCACAGGTGAGGGTTTCACTCCTTTGTCAGATGCTGTTGGAGTTCTTGATGGTGACACCATCACATGGATTCCCTATTCAGGGGAACACTTGACCATCGGTTTTGAGGATGGATACCTGGCTGGAGTCGAGTATGTGATTTTCACCAGGAGAGTTCCTCTCTTCACAAATGGAGGCTGGGAGCTCTATTTAGGAGAGCGTGCTATTAGGAGCACCACATGAGAGATTTGTATGCCGATCTTGCCTCCTGCTAGGCGTCATTAGCCTGTATCACAGTCACCCGTCACTGATATCCCATTGTTGGGGGTTGACGGTTTTGCATTATCAGAGGGTCCATGCACTCAGGAGACGTTCCAGCGTTGGTGGTTCCCTCGTACTATCGGAGCCTAGTCCCGCGCTACACAGTTTATGGTGGATATGGTTCCAGGATCCGTGATGATGATAGATTGTATAACTTGTGTCAGAGATCCGACTCATATGACACAGATTGATAGTTTGACCTGGCAGTTGGACCAGACACACATATTTATCCGGCATTTGGGCAGAGATTCGGCAGAGGCGGCTTCATTTGATCCTTCCAGCTCAGGCGCTGGCCCCTCAGATGACCCATTTGGTTTTACCGGTGCAGATCCTCCTTTATATAGGCCTGACATCCCTGTTGATAGAGATCCGGTGACTCAGGAGGAGTTACATTAGGTGGACAGGATTGATGATGTGAATATCGACACCATTGTCTTCTTCTGATGTGTATTCTCGTTATATCTTTTGATAGGCCTCTGTTAGATATTGGGTGGCTATGCCCCATTCTCGCTATATCTTTTGATAGGCCTCTGTTAGTAGTAGAGCATTGTATTACCCGAAAAAAAAAAAATAATATTTAAATCCATATTTTAATTGGGCTTTTCTTAGGTTTGGGTCAAATTGTATTTAATTTGTGTGACTTATAATAAGTAGGTGATTACATTAATTTGGGCTTTTATACTAATTGGATGTATTTTGTATTTGGGTAATATTAAAATTCTAGTAAAATTAGGAGACACGATAAGATATATTAAATAATAATTAAATAAGTACAAAACCTAATCATACTTGTATACGCCTGATACGAATTGGGGGGAAAGAGAAACAATAGCTAGGGTCGGCTGATATTGGAGGAAAAAGAAAAGAGTACAAAGAATTAATCAAGGTAAAAAGTCATTTGTTCATGAATATTATTATTATATTATGTATATATAATGATTAAAGTGGATGGCTTGCTTCAGGAATGTGATATACATATATATAGATATATATTACGGTAATATATATACATATATAGAACTTTTGATTTCAACTTTACAGCAGGCATGATTCGTTATTTTATATAAATATATATAAGGATTATATATGTATAGTATGCTAGTTTTAGGCTGCAACCTTTCTTTATGAGCGTTGGTTTTTAATTATATATATATATATAATGTTAATTAAATTTTGGCCATGAAACTTATAACGAAATTAGTAAATCAATTGAAGTTATGTATATTAATTTGAATTAATTAATTTTGTCGTCATAGTTATAAAATTTTTAATAATAAAATTTAATTGTATTATGTTATTAATGATTGGATTGTAATAAAATATTATTAAATTATTTTAAATTGAACGGAAAGAATTTAAAGAGTTATACTTAGTATATTAATTTCGGAGTATTAATAATTGATTTAAGACGGTGATTAAATGTACCTTGAATGAATTGCGAATTATTTTGGAGTTTATGAGTTGTATTATATTTAATTTGAGGTGAATATGTTTAGGTTGCGAATAGCGTTTCGTATTTGATATCGGTTGCATTTGAGGGTAAGATTTTGTGGAGTGTGTTATAAATGGTTTGGAAGTATCAGGTACGGATTCCGTACTCTTTCAGCGATACCTTTGTTAAATTTAATTTGTTCGTTTGTTTCCTTATTTCGAATTCTATTATGATTTCACATAATTGTTTCTTGTGAAATAAATATATTAGTTTCATTTTAGAGTTTATACATATGACTCGTAGTTGTATTCTTTGAATTAGGTTATCATGTTTAGTATTATTTATTTTGATAATTGTAGAGCGGTACATGTTTCTACCTTCCTTTTGAAACCTTGTGACTATAATTTGATTCGGTTCAACATGTACATATAGAACCCTTTTGTTGGTATTATGTCGCATGTGTTGTGACATGATATTTTTGTTAGAATATACCGTAGAGTATACGAGTTATAACCACTGTGGGGGTACCACAGCACGCGTCGTCTTGGCACGAGGCGTGACACTTTCCGCCAAGTGGTGTGATTAGTCCACGACGTCTCCATTTTGGGCTTTGGAGGAAGTGGGCCATTTGGTGTTTTGTTGTGGGAGGCGTATGGGTTAACCCTAGTTTTCATTACTCATGAATTTGTGATGTTGTGCCAAACACACTTATCCGATTTGCATACATTTGGATTCAGCGGTCCAATGTATGATTTTTACGTGTGGCATTATTTTGGTTTTGTGTGGCATTATTTTGACTTATGTGCCATCATTTGATTTGTGTGGCATTAATGTGTATTCTCGAGCTCATTCGGTATATAAAATAACTCCAGCCATTTGTTTCAGCCTATTATTTTATTGGATTAGTTTTGTTGGTTTCTGTTTAGTTCAAGTCATTAAGTTAGTTACTTCAGTTCGTTATTTCTTTATTCTTTTATTAGTTTCGTCAATTACGTTGATTCAGATATATTCATTACGTTGATTCCGATATATTCCATTCAGATCTTTGGATATTATATTTTAGATTCAGTATTTGCACTTGAGGCTTTGTTCGATATTTTGTCTCGATTATTTTCAGTATATCGGTTATATATCTTTTGTATATCTGATGTCCGTCTTTGGGCAATTAGCTCATCTTTGTGTTTTTCTTCAAGCGAGTTTATAGGGTGATTCGAGGCTAGTGTGATGAGAGAGTTGCCTTTGACCATCTAGGTTGTTTCAAATTTTAAGTTTTGATTATTGCGACTCTATTTGGATAATTGTATTTAGTACGCTATTAATGGATCACCACTATTAATATTTTGAGGTTATTAGTGCTCTGTTTTCTTATTTTGAGATTTGTTGTGTTTTGTACGTGACCTCCCTTTCCTTTTTCAAGAAGGGGGTGTTACAGAGATGGTATCAAAGCTTAGGTTCTTTCTTGTAGAAAACCTATTTAGGTTTGACCTGTGAGTTGTGGGTAAATCACTGGGTAGACGTAGGTGTTTGAATTGATTTTGTTCTCTGTTTGGTTGGTCTTATTCTGACCAAGTGTTTTTTTTGTTCTTTGAGTTGTAGTTGATTTGAGAAATGCGAGATAATTTGTTAAGATTATTATTGTTATCCGTTGGAACAATAATATTATTTAAGGATTGTGATTGGATTATTAAGGAGAATAATATCATATTTTGTTCAGTTAAGAAATGATTATATGATTATGATATGAGCATTTGTATAAAGAAGTTTTGATATGGGAGAATTATTTGTTAAGAGTTATTTTGGTGATTACAAATTATTATGATTTTGGAATTGAGGATTTTGTTTGGGTTAGATTTTGATTTTTGTTAAGTTGTGAATAATTTGAGGTATGTGAATCGGTGGGATAATATGATAAAGTGAAAACTATTAAGTACAAAGGATCTCTTGTAATTTTGAGTTGTTGTAAAGATTCGAGGTAATTAGATTAATTTTTTTTGGAGTAAATGAATTTTGCGATTATTTCCTAGTAGAATATTGGAGTTATCTTATATGAAATTTTGAGTGATAGTATGAGGAGATTTTAGAATTTGTTGGATTAAGGTTTGCACTAAGAGAATGATTGATTTATTAAATGATTAGATATTAAGTGATGAATCTTTAAGAGATTTTGAAAGCTATCGTTTGTTTATTCAGATAGTAGGATATATGATTTGGAGTTTGGTATGGTGATGGAGAGATCTTAGTAGTAGTATATTTTTGGTGTCATAATATTTGAGAACTAATTTGATTGGAGATTATGATATTTTGAAACTCTTAAGGACTTAGGAGAGTTGGTGATAAAGAGATATTAGTAGTATATTCTTTGGTGTAATATTATTTGGTGAATAGTTTAAATTAAGGATGAGATATTTTGAAGCTCTTGAGGACTTAGGGAGAGTTGGTAATATGGTTTGAATAGTTATTTTGGTTATCTGATGTCTTTAGAGTTTTGCGTGAATTTATGTAAAATTAAATAATAATAATTTGTTAGATCTTTGTCATGTGTGGAATATAAACATTTTAACGAGTTAAAAATAATTTTAAATATTTTGGTTATTTGAATCATATTTAGATGAAGAAAATATTTGTGATTTCAATTATGTTCAAGAGTACGACGACGCTTGCAAGAATGAAACTCAAAGATATTAACGGGGGCCCGCACCAACAAAGTGGATCATGTGATTTAACGAAGAACCTTACCAAGACTTGACATGGTGGTAGTATTTAATCTTTTATAAGTACATTGATAATTACGTGTGACCAGATGACTTACCCGTTGATGATCGTTATAAATGGAGACGCTACGTCAGAACTAAATTTATTTATTTTTTTGTAACTTATTTGATTTTCGAGGATGGAATTATTTTGAAGGGGTGAAAAATGTAATAATCCATATTTTTTTAATTAAATATTAATTAATTTTATTTTATACGATTGTATTTAAATTGAAAAAGGTAAATGATTTTGTTTCCCTCTTTTCTTCCTTGTTTTGTTTGGAAAATTAAATTCTTTTAGTAGATAATTAAATAAGCGATTAAATTAAAATTTGAGGAAGATAATTCCTTTTGTTAAAGTCTTGTGGTAAAATTATTCTAGTTTGAAGCTACTTGGGAGATAAAGGAGTCTATTTGTTTTGATATCTACATCTTTTGATAATTAGGTATTTTTCATTCTTTTGATTCCGAGGACGGAATTCTTTTTAAGGGGTAGGTGATGTAATACCCGAAATAATAATAATAATAATATTTAAATTCATATTTTAATTGGGCTTTTCTTAGGTTTGGGTCAAATTGTATTTAATTTGTGTGACTTATAATAAGTAGGTGATTACATTAATTTGGGCTTTTATACTAATTGAATCTATTTTGTATTTGGGTAATATTAAAATTCTAGTAAAATTAGGAGACACGATAAGATATATTAAATAATAAATAAATAAGTATAAAACCTAATCATACTTGTATACGCCTGATACGAATTGGGGGGAAAGAGAAACAATAGCTAGGGTCGGCTGATATTGGAGGAAAAAAGAAAAGAGTACAGAGAATTGATCAAGGTAAAAAGTCATTTGTTCATGAATATTATTATTATATTATGTATATATAATGATTAAAGTGGATGGCTTGCTTCAGGAATGTGATATACATATATATAGATATATATTACGTAATATATATGCATATATAGAACTTTTGATTTCAACTTTACAGCAGGCATGATTCGTTATTTTATATAAATATATATAAGGATTATATATGTATATTATGCTAGTTTTAGTCCTGCAGAACTGCTGCAGGCGTTGGTTTTTAATTATATATATATATATATATTATGTTAATTAAATTTTGGCCATGAAACTTATAACGAAATTAGTAAATCAATTGAAGTTATGTATATTAATTTGAATTAATTAATTTTGTCGTCATAGTTATAAAATTTTTAATAATAAAATTTAATTGTATTATGTTATTAATGATTGGATTGTAATAAAATATTATTAAATTATTTTAAATTGAGCGGAAAGAATTTAAAGAGTTATACTTAGTATATTAATTTTGAGTATTAATAATTGATTTAAGACGGTGATTAAATGTACTTGAATGAATTATGTAATTATTTTGGAGTTTATGAAGTTGTATTATATTTAATTTGAGGTGAATATGTTTAGGTTATGATAATAGCGTTTCGTATTTGATATCGGTTGCATTTGAGGGTAAGATTTTGTGGAGTGTGTTATAAATGGTTTGGAAGTATCGTCACGGATTAAGTACTTTTAGCGATACCTTCTTGTTAAATTTGATTTGTTCGTTTGTTTCCTTATTTGAATTCTATTATGATTTCACATAATTGTTTCTTGTGAAATAAATATATTAGTTTCATTTTAGAGTTTATACATTGAACTTCGTATTTGTACTCTTTGAATTAGGTTATCATGTTTAGTATTATTTATTTTGATAATTGTAGAAGCGGTACATGTTGCTACCTTCCTTTTGAAACCTTGTGACTATAATTTGATTCGGTTCAACATGTATATATAGAACCCTTTTGTTGGTATTATGTCACATGTGTTGTGACATGATATTTTTGTTAGAATATACCGTAGAGTATACCTGAGTTATAACCACCTGTGGGGGTACCACAAGCACGTCGTCTTGGCACGAGAGACGTGACACTTTCCGTGGCAGTCTGATTAGTCCACGTCGTCTCCATTTTGGGCTCCGGAGGAAGTGGGCCATTTGGTGTTTTGTTGTGGGAGGCGTATGGGTTAACCCTAGTTTTCTGTTCTGCGGATTTGTGATGTTGTGTCAAACACACCTATCCGATTTGCATACATTTGGATTTGCGATCCAATGTGTGATTTTTTGATTTGTAATGGCATTATTTTGGTTTCTGTGTGGCATTATTTTGACTGTGGCATTATTGTGTGGCAATGTGTATTTTGAGCTCATTCGGTATAAAATAACTCCAGCCATTTGTTTCAGCCTATTATTTTATTGGATTAGTTTTGTTGGTTTCTGTTCAGTTCAAGTCATTAAGTTATTTACTTCAGTTCGTTATTTCTTTATTCTTTTATTGGTTTCTTCAATTACGATGATTCAGATATATTCATTACGTTGATTCCGATATATTCCATTCAGATCTTTGGATATTATATTTTCGTTCGTATTTACACTTGAGGCTTTGTTCAATATTTTGTCTCAGTTATTTTCGTATATCAGTTGTATATCTTTTGTATATCTCAGATCCGTCTTTCGGGCATTGGCCCATGTTGTGTTTTTCTTCCGGCAGGTTTGCAGGGGTGATTCAGGGTTAGTGTGATGAGAGAGTTGCCTTCGACCATCTAGGTTGTTTCAAATTTTAGGTTTTGATTATTATGACTCTATTTGGAGAATTGTATTTAGTACGCTATTAATGGATCACCACTATTAATATTTTGAGGTTATTAGTGCTCTGTTTTCTTATTTTGAGATTTGTTGTGTTTTGCACGTGACCTCCCTTTCCTTTTTCGGGAAAGGGGTGTTACAGGCATCTGTGCCCCAATTCCCTGTATTTGTAGCTATACAGAGATGATGTATTAGTTGATGATATACTTAGGAATGTATGCATAGTTTTTTTTTCATTCCATATATCATATTGCCATCTATTATCTGCTATGTATGTATCATGTTATGCATATGTATGTATGTCCATATATATTCAGCATTGACCCCTGGATGGTCTTATGACACGGCTACCAGACAGATGTCTTCTTGACGATTAGCCAGATAGATCATACCCCACCGTCATTTGTGGCATTGGTTATGCGATCGTGGTATGATAGCATGTCACCATCGGATGTGGAGATCGTAGATCATTTATCGCAAAGATACCATGACCTTATTGATGTTTTCGTGTTCCCGCAGGTTTGTGGACGGGATGCTAGAGCATTCAAACCGGATAAGCGTGTCTTTCGATTCGGGACCCATGAGTCGACTCTACTACTGGAGGAGTATACACGATTGACGATGCCGCTATTAGGATTGACCTTCGCGTATATGGCTTTGGGAGAGTGGTGCAGGATGAGATGACATCCGCCACGTGATATCCCAAAGATTTTCGTATGATGATTTGGCTCGAGGATAACTATTCACGACATTCCGGATTTTACCGCACCGGGAGGATCATTGGCGTTTGGCGGGTTGATGATAATCATTGTTATGCATACTGTCATATGTCTATATGCCACGATATATGGATGAGATAGACATTGGTGTCATCATGGCCGTGAGAGCTCTTAGGGAGGGTCGTACCATTATACCTATGATCATAACAGAGACTCTACGGTCAGCATCCTACTGCTGCACTTATCCGACATGAGTATTCACAGGTAGTTTGGTCATGTTATATGTATGGTTTATGTCACACTTGAGACCGATTGGCACTCTTAGACGGCATGGGTATTGGTTCTCCCATGATGTAGCCATGTCATACTCCTTTCAGCCATTGGAGTGTATAGATGCTCTGTCTTGGTCCACATTTTTGGCAGATATCAGAGATCCATTCATCATATTGCCGTGTTCGGGGCTTATCTCACCATACAGCTTCATTACTCATGCTCCGGGCATGGACTACCTCCCTCTGGCTAGTTTGAGGGGCGTGACTACTTACCACCCACTGGCCGTGATGTCGCAGTTTGACCAGTTTCAGGATTTTCATCCTTTCGAGGGGGCGATAGGTCAGCGTTTAGCTTCTCGATATCTCTCAGCAGAGGACCGATCCCGTGTGTATGCTTGTTGGGATCAGTGTGAGATAGTTGCTTTTTCTGTGAGCCATCCGGGTTGTTCTGCAGAGTATTCCGCATGGATAGAGACAGAGATTTTATCGGCTGCAGAAGTATCTACAGTACCGGATAGTGAGTCAGATGATGTAGAGCCCATGGAGGACATCGATTCCCACATCGAGGAGGAGCCAGTCTTTGGGTTGCACAAGATCTCTTTTAGATTCTCCCGATCAAAGATCTTGTTGTGATTCAAAGATTCAACATGATGACTTTGAGCAGAGTCTTCATCTGATGACCTTTGAGAGAGATCAAGCTCGATCTATGATGTTGACTGCCCTTGATGGGAGAGAAGCAGCTCTATTAGAGAGAGACGAGGCATTAGCTCGCAGAGATGTCGCTGTTGTTAAGCGGGATGAGGCCAGATTAGCCAAAGATGTAGTGATAGTTGAGCGGGATAGTGCTATATCTGCTCGGGATGTAGCCATCACAGATAGTACTGCAGTGAGGTCCCTTACCATTGGCATGATCGTAGAGATGAGCGCTTACATTGATGATCATATGGTCACCATGCAGATGGCTACAGATCTGTTGGGTCGTGTGGATGTCCTCATACAGGAGACCACAACTTTACCTCCTTCTTCTGAGAGGAATGCTATGTTGGGCTTGTTAGCTCGCATACACACTGATTTGTAGATGAGCTTGTATTTTCCTGCACAGACTAGCTTAGCCATTTTGTCATGTACAGTTTACATTGTGTATATCAAACAACATTATATATATATGACAGGGACATATATTTTTGATCACTTCCCTTTTAGATATGCTTTGTTACTTGCTTGATATTTTGCCTGCTGCTTCATGGCTTATGATCTTGATGTATTCTGAATTCCTCCTGGATGGATGGACATTGAGTTGTCTCTGGACAGTTCAGAATGGATCATTGATCTGTATGTATCCCTACCATCTTTGGTGTCTAGGATTTGGTTTCTATATGGAAATGTGGAGAGGAGTGTGGCTTTCCTCTCCGAGATCGAATGCGCACCACAGGATGGTCGCCAAGATTACTTCTATTTAGGAGAAGCCTAGTTAATTCCATCTCTTATGGATTGGTGTTGCTCTTCAAGGTATGACCGCAACTTAGATGGTCGACGAATCTTCTATTTGGGAGGAGTTCAAGTAATTCCATCCCCTTGGTCTGAAGCCGAATGAAATGTAGTGGTTTGAAGGATTATCCCAATACCAGTTGACAATGTATTGTATTTTGGTAGGGGGTGAGACCGCACCATGAATGGCTGCCTACGTACTCCTATTAAAGAGGAGATCAGGTCTGCGTAGTTCGAACCTGGTGTAAGAGGTTCAACGCTGTGTATGGCAGAAATGGTGTAGGAATGTTTTTTTGGTTGTTTTTGTTTTTGTAAGGGTAGAAATGTTTTTGTTGATTTTGTTTTATTGCGTAGGGCCGCCATATGAAATGGTTGCCTACGATTCTCTGACAAGAGGAGATCGGTCGATGTAGTTCGCCTCGTATGAAAGTGAGTAAAAGCATGATCCCATGTGTGTACGATTCACGGGGAGGAGAAAGTTTAATCCTAGGTTGAGGATAAACTGTAGGTAGGAGAAGTTTGATCCCAGGTATGGGTAGCCAAACTGCAAACGCGAGAGGTTCAATCCGCGGTGGGATGACCTAAGTCGTAGGAACGCAAAGGAGCCAGGCTGTTGGCTTAAAAAGTATGTTTCCCTGAGGGGCAAAGTGTAGAAAAGTTGTATGTGGTAAAGGGTTAAAGAACCGGAATGACTGATGATCTGATGGTCCAACACCAGGATGTTTGCCGGTTACTTCAGATATAGTACCGTTTCACGGCGTCTAAGTTGATGAGTTGTGGAAATTCATCGCCGTCCATTTCTTGTAATTTGAGAGCACCTCCTGTCAATATTTCGTTGACAATAAATGGGCCTTCCCAGTTAGGAGCGAATTTTTCCTTAGATTGATCTTGGTTGCCAATGATCTTCTTCAAAACCAAGTCATGTTGTTTAAACTACCGTAGTCGGACTTTTTTGTTGTAGGATCTGGCGATCCTTTGTTGATATAACTGACCATGGAAGATAGCTGCGGTTCACCTTTTGTCTATTAGAGACAATTGGTGATACCTGTCTTGTACCCTTTGGTCTTCATCCAGCTGAGCGTCTATCAACACTCTGGGAGATTCCATTTCAACTTCTATGGGGAGCACTGCTTCCATCCCATAGGTTAAAGCGTAGGGGGTTGCCCCAGTGGAAGTACACACTGAGGTTTTGTAGGCTAACAGAGTAAGAGGCAATAGGTCAGGCCAATCTTTGTGGTTGACAGACATCTTTTGCATAATCCTCTTGATGTTTTTGTTAGCCGCTTCAACAACACCATTCATCTTCGGACAATAGATGACAGAGTTAAGATGTTTGATGTGGAATTTACTGCATAATTCCTCCATCATTTTGTTATTGAGGTTCTTAGCATTGTCTGACACAATCACCTCTGGTTGTCCGTATTGACAAATGACATTGTTTATGATGAAAGCAATGATGACTTCTTTAGTAACCCTGGGGAAGGAGGCTGCCTCTACCCACTTGGTGAAGTAGTCGATCATGGTGAAGATAAATCGATGACCATTACTGGCTTTAGGCTCGATGGGCCCGATAACGTCCATTCCCCACATTGAGAAGGGCCAAGGTGAACTCATATTGTGGAGTTCCCGTGGAGGGGCGTGTATAGCATTCCAATGAATCTGGCACTGATAGCATCTCCTAACGTGGTCATTGCAATCAACATTGAGAGATAGCCAGTAATGTCCTGTCCTGAGGACTTTCTTGACAAGGAGGGGGGCCACTCATGTGGGGGCCACAGACTCCGCCATGGATTTCATCCATAAGCCTTTGGGCTTGATCTTTGTCCAAACATCTGAGGAGACCTAGTCTTGCATCTCTTTTGTAGAGGGCATCTCCACTCAGGTAGAATTTCATAGCAAGTCAATGGATCCGCCTTTTCTCAGTCGGGCTCGCCTCAGCGGGTGTAGATCCATCTCGTAGATATTCCTTGATATGCTGATACCAAGGATGATGGATGGGAGGTAGCTCATCCGATACTTCTCCAACATAATTCCCATAGGCTGGGGCCTTGTGCAGGGAAATTGTGACGCTCGGCGAGTGTTCCTTGCCTGATATGCGAATCAAGGAGGCCAAAGTTGCTAATGCGTCCGCAAAGTCATTCCTATTACGAGGAACGTGTAGAAAAGAGATTTCTTCGAACTCCAAAACCATTTTCAAAACCTGCCGATGGTAGCGCAGCAAACGTAGTTCCTTGGTTTGATAGATTCCAGTGGATTGTCTGATTACCAACTCTGAATCTCCAAAGACATTTAACTGCCTAATGCCCATTGAACGGGCAAGTTTTAGCCCCATGAGACAACGTTCATACTCAGCTGTATTGTTGGTGCTGACAAACTGCAATTTGACAGCGACGGGATACTTCTCCCCCGTACCAGATATTAGAACTTCTCCAGTTCCAGAACCTTCCATATTAACAGCTCCATCGAAATACATCTTCCATGCTTGGTGTGTATCGTACTGATGATGTTGCTGAGCTGTCATTACTCCTTCGTTGGGGAAATATGTTTCCAAGGGTTTGAAATCCCCTGAAGGTGCGACGGCCAGTTGATCCGCAATTCCTTGACCTTTGATGGACTTTTGAGTCACATATATGATGTCAAATTGTTGTAGGATCAATTGCCATCTGGACAGACGACAATTTAACATGGGTTTGTTGAACACATATTTGAGAGGATCCACGCGGGATATGAGATGGGTTGTGTGACCATGGAGGTAATGCTATAACCTCATGGAAGCCCATGCTAAAGCATAACACGTCTTTTCGATCAGAGTGTACTTGTGTTTCTTCTTCTTTGAATCTTTTCTTTGAGGTAATAGATAGCTCGTTCTTGGCCTCTATCGTCTTTTCTCGTCTCAAAGATACGTGACCCATGGCATTGTCACTTATGGATGTGTACATGAGCAGGGAACATCATCCTCGGGTGGTACCAACACGGGAGCTTTGACTAGTCAAGTTTCTTGATTGTGAGGAAGGCATTTTGACACTCATCATTCCATTTCATGGAGGAGTTCTTCCTTAATAGCTTGAAGATAGGCTCACAAGTTGCTGTGAGTTGAGAGATAAACTTGTTAATGAAGTTGATTCTTCCCAAAAATCCCCGTATTTCCTTTTCTGTTTGAGGAATGGGAATTTTCGTGATGGCCTGGATTTTGGCAGGATCCAGCTAAATCCCTTTATAGTTAACTAGAAATCCTAGCAACTTGCCTGATTTAACGCTAAATGCGCAACCTGTTGAACAACTTTCTGAGATAGTCTAGATGGTCATCCTCCTTCTGGGACTTGACAATGATGTCATCCACACAGATCTCGATCTCTTTGTGCATTAAGTCGTGGAAAAGAGCCATCATAGCTCGTTGATAGGTGGCTCCGGCATTGATGAGGCTGAATGACAACCGTCTATAGCAAAAGGTTCCCCAAGGCGCGACGAAAGTAGTTGTCTCACGATCTTCCTCAGCAACCATGATCTGATGGTACCCCGCAAAGCAATCAGCAAAGGAGTACATGTCGTATTTGTAACAACCCGATATTTTCTATATAAATAAATCATAAATTTTGCGTATAATTTTTTTATTTATTTTAAGGATGAGGATTTGTACAAGATAATGTGTGTATGTAATTATGTAATACATAAAAATATATTTATTACATGAATGTTTACAAATAATTTTATTTTAGAATTATTAACTATTATAAAGTTTATTCTTATAATAATAAATTTTATAGCGATAAATGTTTTTATTAATTATTTTCTATGAAAATATGATTATATATTATTTACATAATATATGAAATGATTTTTACAATTATTATAATAATTATTTATTTTATCATAAGAATTTATGCAAGATTAATTAAGTTAATTATTTTAACTTAATTAATAATGTTATATATGACAGATAAATCAGATATGGAATCCAAACTCTAATTTTGGATTTTTATCAATGGATAAGAATAATAATATAATAATATTATATTTTGATTTTTCAGTGCTATAATTATGTACTGTATGTTTGTGGACTGACAATGGTAGGTCAATTACGGTGTATAATATCCAAACCCTAGTTTTAAGCTGTTAAACCCTAATTTAAAACTCAGGTTGAGTTCGACACTGTTATATAACTGTGTGATATGGTGCATGCATGTTATGTATTATATAATTTTATATTGATTAGGTAAACCCTATTTAATATTTAGAAATATTAATTTTTAGAAACCCTAATTAAGGAGAACCTTAATTTTCAAAACCCTAATTAGCTAGAAACCCTAATTTGTAAATTAGTAACCCTAATTTTCTAATTGTAAACCATAGTTGCTAATTAGGCACACTTAATGATAATTAGTAAAACATAAACCTAATTATCAAGTCTATGTGATTAAGAAACCTTAATTTTGTATTTTAGAAACTAAAATTTATTATTTTATTTATTTATTTTTTTTTTGTGCAAACCCTAAATTGGAAATTCTAAAAATTATTTGTAAACCCTAAAATGGTCCAAACCTTAAACCCTAAGGGTTTGCCATATTACTTAATTGCCATTAAAATTAAATAATAAATGTCCAAAATGCCCTTTTATCACATTTGCTAATATGTTGAGTGTAAATCTTGCTATAATTTGAGTTGGTTACCAACTCTTGACTTCTTGTGACTGAAATTCAATGTATATCAGCCTCTACAAGTTAGCCACTTCATTACATGACATCTATATATAGAATCAAGAGAGAGAAATGCCATTTGTTAGCCCTTTTGTGCAACCAATACTCCATCAACTCTCTCTCTTCCAAAATCCACGAATTATGTAATATATCAGTCCCTAATGCAAGCCCCACGAATTCCTCTAACAAATCAGAAGCCCAAATTCCAGAAATCAAAGCATAAAAGGTATAAACTCTAATCTAAAATTTCGAACCTTGATCCTCTGTTAAAAGTTATGTTTGAGTGTTAAGATATGTTGTACATATTGTTATTAAGTGATCTGGGTTGATAGATGTTGGATCCATAACATCTATAAGCTCAGATCTAGTGTTTTTGCAAAAGCTAGAAATTTTTGTTTTTGTTGTCTGACATCAAATGTTAGTCCTTGTAGATCTGTGCTTGTTTATTGGTTTTATGTTTTAAAGGTTAGAAGTTGTTCTCTGTAATGTTGGTAGTATGCTGAAAGTGATGTCATGATCATTGAACGTATATATCAAAAGTTATTCACGGTCAAAGTCCGTTGACCGAACACAAATTAGTTTTCTGGGAAACCCAAAAAATTGAAGAACGTGTTCGGGTAGTGACTTTGACCGACCTGGATCTCACTTCTGTTAAGCCGTTATGATGTATAATGGTATTGATATTATAATTTGACATGAGGACTACAAGTCCAGAACACGCTTGAACCTTAGAAAGCAATAGACCGGATGTAGTGATCGGTCAAAATGCGTTGACCATTCAGCTTTTGTTTCTGGGTAACCCAGAAGTTACCAGATGGGTCTGACAGCTTGTTCATGATCCCAATCTATTTAGTGTTATGTGATTTGTGTGTTTTGTCGTGTCCGTGTTATAATATGTTGTATTGAATTCATTTGTAAATCTTTAGATCACCTAAAATACAAACAGGAGCAAATTAATCGACGGTCAAAGTAGGCTTGACCGACTGCTTATGAAGATTTCTAGAAAACCCAGAAACCTTCAAGAGCAATTTTTCTGACAACGTTTGACCGGCATGTATCTATTGATTCTGATGATGTTATATGTATTTTATGTATTAGATATCTTGTTTTGCATATCCTTTACATACTGAAAGTGTTAGATCATGTAAAGCATACTTGAAGTGAAGCGTTATGATGATCGTGAAGTGAAAGCGGTATGAAGCTGTTCTTCATTTATGGAAAACCAAAAATGAAGAACAGCTCTGACAAGGGATTGGAGGGCCTATAACTCTCTGATCGTTTGTGTTATGTTCATGATATCGACTGTTATTGGTAATATTATAGTTATACTACAATACCAACACATTAGCAAGCCCAGAATCCTGATAACCAAAGATCTATAACCGGTCAAAGTAGGTACCTTGTGTACTGACATTGAAGATTTGGGTTTGCTAAAGAACACAATTAGCGACAGTTTTGTCACTAAAGCCACTTTTAGCGACAGATAATTTCTTAAATTAATTATTTTAATTAAATAATTATAGAAAATTAGTTTTTAATTATTAAAAATATAAAATAAATTATTAAAAATTATTTTAAGGTCCGAAAATTATATTTTAATTATTTTAAATATATTTCATAAATGTTTAATATTTTGGAATATTAAAAGTATTTAATTTATTTAATTATAATATTAAATAAATTATTTAAAAATGATTTTAATACATGAAAAATCATTTAAAATTATATTATGGTATAAGAAAATAATTTAAGTTATTTTTGATAACTTTTAATAATTTGTGATGAATTTCCTTAATTAATTATTATTAATGATATTAAAGTTATTTAATAATTATATTAAATACATTAGTTTAAAAATGATTTTAACATTAGGAAAATCATTTTAAATAAAGTGTTTAAAGATATTTTAAGTTATAAAATATAACTTTTAATATTTAAAGGATAATTTCATTAATAATTTAATATTAATAATATTAATTTAATAATAAATGATATTAAGTTTATTTAATAATTATATTAAATAAATATTTTAAAAATGGTTTTATTAATTTAAAAATCATTTAAAAGGATATAAATGAATTAAAAATATTTTAAGTAATGATTAAAGACTTTTAATATTTTGATAAATAGAACATTAATACTTTAATATTAATGATAATTATTTAAAATGATTTTAATCATTTAAGTGTAATATTAATACTTTAAAGGTATTTTGAGTTATTATAAATAACTTGTAATATTTTGGCAATGGTTTCATTAATAGTTTAATATTAATTAAATATTAATGATAATAGAATTAATTGTTATTTAAATCATTTAATAATGATTTCGATGTTTGAAAATTTATGATAAATTATAATTAATAATTAAAAATTTTATAAGTCATTTAAAAATAATATGACTAATATTTATAGATATTGAGTTCTGAGAATAGAGTCTTAGACTTGATAATTGCAAATAAAAAGTCAATTTTTTGACAATCAATATGTTTTGTAAATTGATCGAACTTAGATATTTTATTTGTATATGTGTTTATTTGTGATTCAATGGTTGTGGAATATATGTGACAATGTGATTAGGTTATGTCTTTGTTGCAATAAGTAGTCTTATGTGTTATAGTATGTTGTTCTAATCGAGCGAATGATCTTATTCTTGATAGGTGTTATATAAGGATAGAACTAAAAATAATCAGGCTGTAAGCGGCCTTGATCGTGCAAGTATCTTACCTTTGCATTTTCTTTATGCAATGGACATGAGTAAGAATGTTTCTAAACTATATTATTACTGTACATATTATTAACCTTATATTATATACGGTCATTGAATATCACTATGTTAGTATATGATAATTCAAATATATATATATATATATAATTTCTATAAATGGTTATACAAGTGTCCCCACTTGGATAATCATTGTATTTAATCACATGTTGATACATAAATGGTTCTATAAATGGTTATACAAGTGTCCCCACTTGGATAATCATTGTATTTAATCACATGTTGATATACCTTTGTCAATTACCCGTATACATATATGTTGAATTATAGATTATTGTTGAACAAGATAAAACCTTTGATTTGAAACCTAGACAAGTATGAATATCCCTACGGGAAAACTTTTCGCCCAAAGAATGACGGAGTGAAACGATCCTATCGTTTCTTGTAATGTAGTATTGATCGTCACAGGGCCCATGGGAAGTACAACCTAACGCTTAGTAAGTTATGACGGTTTCTGATGAATTTACATTTTAACCTTTTGAAAATGAAAACAATGTTCATAGCATGTCACCATAACCCTAGTTATAGTCAATATGTAGTTTCAAAAATTTGAAAGATAGAGTTGTTATGTTATTATTATCGGTTCAGAATACTTCACAACTATTGACTTGTTGTAGAAGAATAGTACAAAGAAAACATTTAAATTCTTTCAGCTTATATATATATAATTGCTATTACTTGCTGGGCACTCAAATGTTCATCCTTTCTTAATTTAAATGTTTTCAGCTAAGCATTAACAACTCGAAGGTTCAGGCAAGAACAAGTGAAAAGGAAAGCAAACAGAACAAGTTTATTAATGGTATCTTTTGTAATAGTTAGACAATATATAGACAATGATATGTATTATATATCATGTAAAGAATTATAGTAAAGGTTGCGTAATTGGGATTAGACTCTGATAAATGCAAGATAAGTTTGATATTTATATTATTGTTATTATTATTAGTATTATTCCGCTCATAGAAATGGTATCATGAAGAACCGAGTTCGGGTTTCAAGTACCCGAGTTTGGGGGCTTCACAGTATTGCGCAGTATTTTCAATGAGAATATGGATATATGGCACGGGAAAGCTATCTTTTAAGCAAGCTTTGTTCAAGTCCCGGTAATCCACACAAACTCACACCTTCCCTCCAGGTTTAGGCACGGGAACAATGTTGGATATCCACTCATGATATGTGGACACCATGATGATGCCAGCTTGAAATTGTTTCACAATTTCTTCTTTTATCTTTAAACTCCACTCAGGTTTCAATCGCCTGAGCTTTTGCTTGACTGGCTTAAATCCCTCTTTAATAGGAAGGCAATGAAGGACAATGTCAGTGGACAAACCCACCATGTCTTCATGAGACCATGCAAACACATCCTGGAATTGGGTTAGTAGCGTAACCATGTCATTCCTTTGGTTTGGGGTAAGGTCTGAACCGATCTGGATTAACTTATGGCTTTCTAAGGTTCCGAGATTGAAGAAGTGGTTTGATCAAGGTTGGGTTTAGGTTTATCTTTGACCCATTCTTGAATTTCTAGAGGCACCTCAATGTCATCCTGTATATCCATCAAGGCTAAATTCATTTCTACATCAAAGGTACAATCCTTGTGGAGAAGAGGCAATGTGACGCAAAAGCAGTGCACATCTAAATTCAGAGTCCTGAAACAAAATATGTTTTCACTTAGTATATATGAAATGTGTTAATCATACACAGTGTTAGCATATACTGGCAAAATAAACTGCTAATACTGTACATAAAAGTAAGCAGTTATTATATCTACAGGGCAGAAAGAGTTCTGCCTATTTTACCCTTGTCGACCAATGAAAGGAATGCTGTTCCAATTGGCAAGGGTAAAGTCCAGGTGGACTGCAGCGATGAAGGGATTGTCATTGTCCTCCCTATACCGAATGTTGGTCATTACGTCTGGGAAATCATCGTCTGGGGTGTATCTGTTGGTATGTTCATTATGAACGATGATGCGTATGCCTGACATCATTCGGATGACGTCTTGCTTAATTCTTCGTTCCTCCTCTTCCACTGCGAGATTTGGAACAAAGAATTCTTTCTCCTTTACCGGTACTGGCTTGGGAAATAACATAACCATTACATTGACTGGCACCTTTACAGGAGGTTGTGCGGACTCAGAGTTTGAAGGCGAAGATAAACGCCACATGGTTGAAGCTGAAAGAATCTGCTGATGCTTATGAGGATTCATGTGACTAGAACTAGCAGAATAGCCTAGTCCAGCTGTTTCAGTTTGCCTGGCTAATTGGATTAGGTACTTGATACCCTGACAATCTTTACCCAGCCCTTGTCCCGACTGATGACCCAATGACATCATTTCCTGAGTAGCTGACATTACTTCGGCGGAAATCTTGGGTTCAGGAAGTGGCATTCCAATTGCATGGTATAGGGTATTGCTTACTTCCAACGCATAAAAACTGACCGGTTCAACATCTGCATTGGCATTGATGAATGGAATGTCCCCGTGTTGAGGACACTCTGGTTCAGCGTTGACCGTGACCAGGCTATTGTTGATAATGTATTTCAACTGTCAGTGAAGAGTGGAGGGGACTGCCCCAGCCATATGGATCCATGGTCGTCCCAAAAGCAGGTTGTATCCCGAATCTATCTTGAGTACGTGGAAAGATACACAGAATGTATGAGGACCAATTTCGATTGGCAACTAAATTACTCCGATCGAATTTCGACGGGCTCCATCAAAATCTTTGATGATAGTATGGCTACTCCGAATTTGGTTGAGATTGATATTCATCTTTACCAAGGTAGCGTTCCGGAGGACAAGACCGCAATGTGAAACGGCTTGCAATGATCGGTCCCTTCGGGCGGTATGTCATCATCAGTGAAGGATATCACATTGTTGTTGAAAATGTGATCAACCAGATGTTAAAATTTTTCTGTATCAACTGATGTCGGTAGATAGGCTTCTTCTAAAACCTTCAACAAAACCTTCCTGTGATTCTCGGAAGTTAGGACCAAGTCCAAAATTGATATTTGTTGTGGAGCTTCTTTTAAGCTTAAAACCACCTTAGTTTTGTGATGACCCATAGTGCGGAGGAATTTTTCAATCTTCTCCATAGGCATTTTCCCCTTTGATTTGATGGTAGACTTCATCACCCGATGGGGAAGATACAGTGGATTTTCCTTCGACACTGTAGCAGTTGTATTTGAGGTGGATCCTTCACCTTCTCCATAATTCCATGGAACTTTGCGCAAGCTAATAATAGGATATTGTGCTCTGCACGACAAGTTGATTGGCTCGGAAGCGGCCACTTTCAAAGGATTGTTGCTTCCCTTGAGTTGAATTGTTGACATTATGAGTGATTTGATAGCCCCATCATTTTCAGTGGATATTACTGCTACCACACTCTTCCACTTAGTAGGACCTGAATTCTCACTTGCACGTAACATAGTATCGTTGTCTGCTAAGTGCAGGACACCACTGTCAATTAGATTTTGGATAAGGTGGAGTGCCCAAAGATTCTTATATATCGTGATCATGCGAGGCGGGAGTGATATTGACATACTCCATCGAAATTATACCATCCTGAACGGGGGTTGATTGGAGGTAGAAGGGAACTGATCCTTCCTTCATTGATTAACATATGAAGGATTTCCTCCATAGGTTGGCCCAAATAGGTGAATTCCCTTTTGTTGCCAAAATCCCGACGGGCCTTGGCATTTGCTCTCTTTGTTACTTTGTCTTCAAGCATTTCATTTTCTAAAAGTGACGAGGGAATATTCATGACAAGAGGTAGGAGACTGACATGCTCCTGGCTGATTAATTGACGAGTCACTTGATGCTGATAAGTCACCAATTCTGCCAATTGTTCAATTTGCTTGCCTAAAGATTTTATCTTTCGTTCCATTCTGAACTGAAACTTGGCATAATCCCATTTGTCAACACCGCCTTTGAGGGTCTGGGAGGATTCACAGTTGAAATTGGAATTCTGTCCATTACTCCAATTTATCATGTTAACCTCTTCTTCTTTGTGTTGAGTGTCGACGTCGAGATTTTTGGGTGTCCCTTTCCATTACTTGTTCTTTGGTGTTCTCATTTTAGGTGAGATTTGTTTGAAAAAACAAGTGAAAAAGGTCCGACATGTATGATGTCGACGATGGAATTTATTAAGAGTCGCCAATTGGTTTTTTAAATGGTTGTACCAACACAATCGAGAAAAGGTTTGCACATTGACCCAAATGATGTGACAATCGATATCTGGCGGTGAAACCAAGATTCGTTTAGGGTCCGGGGACTTGGTTATGCGGGGGGAAGGTGTTAGACACCCCCCGATCCGTGTTACCACGGTGACCGCCTCTTTTCAAGAAACTATTATCTGAATGTGTGTGTGTGTGTGTGGGTCAATGTACTGTTTATATGGAAGTTGTGCGAGGTCTCGTTCGAACCTATATACACAAGGTTTGAATTTATGTAAAAATTCAATTTTTAGCAAGATATGGCAGTGATGTTTTATAAAAGAGGTTTTTCAAACGCTGATGCTCAATAGGAATTGAGACCTTTTACACTCCCATTTTTATTACGTGGGCGGCTGAATTGATTTTATTTGACGGATGTGAGGCATCCGTACAAAAATAATATATACAGAAATAATGCCGACTTCCTCGTGGGTATGGAAACCATCTCGAGAAATTCGGACACATAGCATAATAATTTATAAGTCGCCATAAATTTGAAAATGTCCATCACGGAACAGAATCTAGATCAATGGGATGAATCTGTGATCACATGATTCCTAGCGCATGAGAATCTTTGCAATTTGTATGAAAGCGATGGTGGGTATATATATAAAAGCGATAAATATATATATACGAGACATGATCACCAACACACGAAGCACCTCCATGGGGATTTGAAATGTAAATAAAGCCGTAAGAAAGCGATCAATCGCCACGAAATAAACTCAGGAAGGGCGAAAAATATATATATATATATATATATATATATATATATATATATATATATATAAAAGCATTAAACGCATATAGGATGTAAAATCCAGGCTCATCTAACAGAGTTCGACCACAGTTCATATATATATAAGTATAAATATATATATAAAAGCGAATAAATGCACCGAATATAAAATTCAGGCTCATCGAACAGAGTTCGACACACAGTTAATATATATATATATATATATATATATATATATATATATATATATATATATTAAAGTAATAAATGCTCTAGACCGAAGTCTAGGCTCATCGAACAAAGTTCGACACACAGTTCATATATATAAATGTATATATATAGAAAAGAAAGTAAACGCTCCAGACCGAAGTCTAGGCTCAATCGAGACATAACTCGATAATGTTAGTCAATGTATATATATATATAGACTGGAATGAAACAACGGACCGAAGTCCGGGCAAAAGCAAGCAACACGACTCTCAACGTGTAGAAGGGTGTGTGCAAAGATGAAGAGAAAGACTCTAGAGTGTGTGAGAAGGCTTACAGCTGACTGCTAAAAAAGACTTCTATATCTTTATAATGGGTAAACACTGGCTTTTGTGGGTACAAAAGAGGCTATATATGAGCTCACAAGTGTTTGAAAGTGGGAAATACACTGTATAGGCGACTGCAGAGCGAATTGTGCAGGGTTTTCCCGTCTTTTTCTCTTAGAAAATCAGCACCCCAAGCCCTCTATTTATAGGCATATTAGCCGCAGGTGTACCTGCGGCTTAGCCGCATGTGTACCAGAGGCAACCCGGGTAGGCCCATGTTTGTCAGGTCGGGTCATCTTGAAGTACGTGAACTCAGGCACTGTAATGTCCACTCGGTTTTCCATAAGTACAATTCAGGCATCCGTTTGAGGTATACAGGACCTATTTGACCTGTGATAAACCGAGATTTGAATAATTAAAATTTTATGAATAAATTTTTTTTTTTATTAATATTGACATTATTTATTAATATTGTAGTGAGAATTTGTGAGACAAGTCTAGAGAATTAGTCGATATATGTTTTGGTGAGAAATTAGAGTAGAGTTGTGCTTATGACTTTAGAAAACCCTAACCCTAATTTTGGATAGGGATTGGTAGAAAATACAATTAAAATAATTGTATTGTTGATTATGTGTTTGGATTTGTATAGAAATGTTGATCAATAATTGATGAGATAAGGTTTTATTTAATAAACCTTAATAAGGGATTTAAAACCCTAATCTTAAATTTAGAAAATAAATTGTACAATTAAAACCCTAATTGTATCAGGAAACCCTAATTTCAAAAGCAGGAATTGTAAACCCTAATTAGGCAACCTAATTTTTATTAGCATGCCTAAAGTGTTTGTTAAACATAAATATGATTAGAAATCACTAATTATATTTTTGTAATTTAAATTTCTATTTTAGAAACCCTAATTTTATTTTAGAAAATTTATTTTTCTAATTAAACCCTAAATTTGCAAATTATGGGAATTAGAATTTTTTAGACCTAAAGGGTACAAAAAACCTAAACCCTAGATTGTCAAACCTAAACCCTAAGGGTTTCATCAAATGAGAAATTCTAGAAAATTAAGGAAATGTCAAAATGCCCTTTATGGATATTTTATTAGATTATTTGTATATTTTGCCAAATCATGAGTTGGTGAACAACTTTGTTGACTTGTGTGACTAAAAATCTAAAATCGACCTCCCAATGACAAATTAGCATTAGATCTTGCAACATATCATCATATATATAGATTTAGGAGTGAGAAAAAAGTCATAAATTTGGCCATTTTCTCTCTTGCTCTTACCAACTCTCTTCTTCCCAAACCCACGAGAATTTGTTTAGTAAATCGGTCACCAAATACATCCTCTTAAACACAAAAAAGCAGATTGAAAGATCAAGATCAAAGTTTGGTCGAGAAGGTATAAAACCTACTTTTATTTTTGATCCATGTTGCTAAGACAGAGTTCATGTTTATGTGTTTAGATTAATGCTAGAGGATGTTTTATGTTGATCTATGATGATCAAACATATATCCATAGCATCAAAGTGCTTTAATTTGGTGTTTTTCAAAAAGCATCAAGAAGAACAATATCGTGGTGCGACAAGCTAATGTCAGTGCCATAGATCGTTACTCGTGTTTGTTGTTTTGTTGTTTTAAAGTTTTTAAGTTGTAGCTTTGGCATATGGTCTTTAATCGCAAGTGGTAGAATATCCATTAGATAGCTGGATTTCAAGTTATTTTAGGTCAAACAAGCGTTAATAGAGGTTGATTGGATGAAAATCTGGGCAATGACCAGAAATTGAAACAACGTCGACAATTTTTTAAGCCTCTTGATATATTAGGCGTTTTAGTGTTTATGATGTTATTTTTGTAATACATCTTGTATTTGGTATCTTGTCTATAGATTTATGTCTTTATATCATATATTTGATCAATAGATCAAAGTGTAAGAGAAGTGGTCAAAGTAGGCGAACAACCATAATTTGAATTTACGGAAATTCGAGAAAAACTTAAGAACTTAGAATTTTACGACATAAGTTGGCCAAGCTTGATAAGTTGATTTGTTTATTTTTGGACCGATTTGTTGGTATGGTATTGTTCCTTGACATAGGACTATATGTTTGAACATTTAATATCAAATAAACAATGAGCGAACATAGATTAAATTAATCTTGAAAGTGGCGACTCGAAACTGTCGAGGGGCGGACGAAAAACCGAATTTGTCCGAAACTTTGGAGGTCTAGATCTCCTTGTTATTGTTGTTGGTTGACCAAATTGTTGATTAGATATTGTAGTGTTACATTTATACTACTGATAACAAATGTTTTAGTTAGCCGAGAACTTGATATATCTTTTGTGAATTAAAATTTGGTCGAATTGACGATGACCCTTAAACACGAAGGTTGTCGGTGTTCTTGAGCTCAAGAACACCAACAATGACGCTTTATTGTCATTATAGGCTATTAATGACGGTTTTAATTAATTTTATTTTCGAATTTAGGAAATTAATAAAAATTAGAAATAAATTCTAAAATTACCAAAAATGGTTTTAAAAATTATTTTAAATTATGAAAAATAATTTACGACCATTAATTGGAATATTTTTCTTTAATATTTATAATTATTTAAATATTAAAGGTATTTAATTTATTTAATTAGTGTATTAAATAAATTAGAGAAAAATGATTTAATATTATGAAAAATCATTTTAAATAAGAAAAATGTATTTAAAAATATTTTGAGTTATAAAATGTAACTTTTAATATTTTTGGAGAATTTTCATTAATAATTTAATATTAATGATATTAGATTTATTTGATTATTAAATTAAATAAATAAGATTAAAATGATTTAAATGATTTAAAAATCATTTTAATTGAGAATAAAGTGTTAGAAAATATTTTAAATTATAAAATATAATTTTCAATATTTTTGGAGAATTTTCATTAATAAATTAATATTAATGATATTTGATTTATTTAATTATGATATTAAATAAATGAATTAAAAATGATTTTATTGATTTAAAAATCATTTAACAATGAGAAAAATAGTTTAAAAATATTTTAAGTTATAATTAATGACTTTTAATATTTAGATAATAATTTCATTAATATTTATATATTAATGGTGGTGATTTAAAAATGATTTTAATTACTTTAAAAATCATTTAAGTGGAATATTGTTGATTTAAAATATTTTAAGTTATTGATAATAACTTTAATATTTTGACAAGTATATTATTAATATTTTAATATTATTAAATATTAATAATGATAAGATTATTTGATAATTAAATCATTTAAAAATGATTAGATGTTTGAAAAATTATTATAAATTATAATAATTGCTTGATAATTATTAAAAGCTTAGAAAAATATTATAATTGATAATTGACTTATCTAAATTAATATTGAAGCTTAGAGACCAAGTTTATTGGACAATCAATGTGTTAATTGTCGGATAGGGTGATCGAACAACAGAGAATGGATAGAAGTCCAACCAGGTGATATAGTTAGACTTGTTATGTGTTTATATAGGTTATAAACAACGATGTGGCTATGTGGTAATGTGCTAGGAGAAGTTTATTTGTGAACTACGATTGTTACGTGTTATGAATAATTGTGCTAATTGTAAGGCCGATATTATTGGTTATAGGTCTTTCAAAGAGATAAGTATTTTGTGTAGGTAAATGTAATCGGTGGAAGAGGCAAGTTTCTAACTCGACCTTGAGTTAAATTTATTCAATTATTATAGTGGTTAATTATTGCTAATTACACCACATCCGAGGAATTTATTGTTGATTATTCATGAGTTAGTGCATGCTTAATAATTCAAATTGAATTATTGATTGAAATATATATTTGTAGAATAATTGTTGTTGGATATTCATATACGTAGAAGTTAGAATTGACAACTGAGATAATTCACATTTATTGTCAAATTATCTTTGAGAAATGTCTTAGCTAATTATTACGGCTAGGCGAATATTAGTTAGAACTTGATAAGTTCGAGAAGAGAATTCAATTATTATTGATAGATCGATGCCAATTATTTTTGGCTAAGATCGAGAAGTAAATAAATTTGAAATCACACAAGTATTTCGTTGTTAAATCAAAATCTTGATTACGAGATCGAGAAGAACAACCTTTTATAAAAAGGGAATATCATTAAATCGTATATTCGATCATTCTTGTGTGACTTAAATATTATGCATAATATAGGGTATAATAAGCTGATCACTTGTTATACTTGCAGAGGGGTATGATTTAATCTTTACGGTTATCTGATACACCTGGGTATATCAAAGTATAACTTTGATAGTTATTCGAGAAGAGAAGTTCAAAGATCTTGTGTGATCACTCAGTATAAATCTGGAAACAATCCACTTTGCAAATTCGTAGAATTAATTCTTGATTATTCAATTGAATATATCGTAGAACCTTGAAAGCGTTGTACCCTTTCATCATTACATTATTGTGCAGTATAGAATACGAGAAGACTTGTTATTGAATAACCATTTGTTCAGCTATTTCAAAGTTCCCCGAACTTTGGTTTCATTCTATCAAAATAGATAGTGCGGTGATTTGAATACTTATACATTTATTATGTATTAACTTACTTGGGGCAAATTTGTTGCTCACCCTTGCTAAATAAAACATTTCATTTAGGGACGAAGTGGGAGAGTCTTTGCGAAGAAGAATAAAGGCAAAGCGTTGTAATAAACTAGTTATGATTAACATATTTATGATGTTGTATTTGTAAACCCTTTTTGTATATCTAAAGGTACGTTTGTAAAGTTAAGGTTAGAAAACACAGGTGATGTATTATAAAACTACGATAAAAACTTATGTAAGATACTATCTATATAGATTATGGGTAGTTAAATGTTATTTATATTGTGGATCGTGAACACCAAACTAAAAGTCGGGTAACCCGAATTTGGGGGCGTCATGAGTTAGTAGAGAACATGAGGTTATAAACCTTAAGTGGGGTGGGAAAAACCACAGGATTATAACCAAAAGCGAGATAGAGAATACTCAAATAGAGTCTTAAGTGAGAGATTGCCAAAAGTGCAGCGATAGTGAGAAAAGTGGACACATAGTGTGAGAAGTTTGTCTTGGTGAAGTACTAATCAAGTGATTTAAAGCTGATTGTAGGATGTATGGAAAAGACGAAATGAGTGCGGAGATGCCGGTGGGCTGTTGCACCGGTGCGATGGCAGGTGTGCCGGTATGTAAAGAATCGGTTGAGAAGTTGGGAGAAGATGAACCAATGGTTAATCTTGGGAGTGATCATGGCGATTATCTGAGATGTATCTAAGTGGAGATGAGGAGAATGAGTGCAGGCGAGTTAAGGTGGGGCGAAGAATAAGATCAAGGTTGGTGAACAAGATCGATTATCTGTGGAAGTCCGGGAACTCAAGCAAGGTATTTCTCTTGGAGGAGTTGTGGAAGGCGGAGCGGGCATTACGTGAAAATAGTGAAGAAGCGGAATGAGTGAAAGGCGCAGTGGTGGAAGATGATGAATTTGAAGGTGGAGGATAAATCGAGGGAACAATCAAGCAAGAAGAAGGACAAGAAAAAAAGGAAGAGGACAACGGCAGACGACCCTAATTACGAGAAATTCAAAGTCAGAAGAAGAAGAAGCAAGCTTGTATCAAGTGTGGAAAGACTCACATTTGGAGAATGCATGATGTGGAAGAATGTGCTTCAAGCGCAAGCGGGAAGGACATATCTCTTTGCATTGTCCTAAGCCAAATATGAGGAAATGTTTTTCATGTGGGCAAGCAGGGGCACAGATTTAATAAGTGTCCTAGCAAGAAGAAAATTTGGAGAAAGCGGTGGTCGATAGATAATTAAGATATAAAGTGTAATATCTTTTGGTAGAAGCTTTTGATATTAAGCGTTGTAATATCGAGAACAATGTGTAAACATATGTAAATATATGTTTTATGAATAAAATCTTTATTTTCTATATGAATATAAGATTAAGATAAATTTGTGTGTTCTTAAAACTCATACTTATGATAAATTAATGACTCATAATTATATGAAATGTTTTGAACCCCTCGTGAATGGCGCTTGAAAAATTCGACTAGGATAAGTTCATACACTAATATAATTGTGGCAAGTTAATGAACTCATAAGTGTGGTAAGTTTGATGAAGCTGGAAATGGTAATTTGAAAATGGAGAATGTCAACTTTTTGTGTAAAGTTGGAGAATTGCAACTTTTGTAAAGTTGTGAGCGTTAATCCTAAAATATTTTAACGAGGATAGTAAAATGTGTTAGAGTACTTATAAGTACTATGTGCTTTATTTGAATAAATATGCGATTAAATGAGAACTATGTGTTGAATTCTTATTGTGTTAAGAATTGTGTATAGAGAAAGAATATTAATATAAGATTTTCATTTAAATCGGATCATGCCGCTTAAGCGACGAGAATCGGAACCAAAGAGAAGAGCAATCTGTAAATAATGAAGGAGGTCAAGTGACCGATGCAAAATTTTGCAAATATGATGGCCCAAGCTATGGAAAATAGAACTCTCTTTGCAAGGGAAGAGTAAGGAATCGACCCGGTAAAATGAGTTGGCTAATTTCAAAGGATTTTAAAGCGGTGGGACCGCCGAATTCAAGGGACTACTGGATCGATTGAAGCCCAGACTTGGGTGAAGGAAATGGAGAAAGCGTTCATCATTGCTTGGCGTGTGGCGGAAGAAAAAAAAGCGGCGTTTGCAACATATCTAATGAAGGAGAAGCCAATTATTGGTGGGAGGCGAACCAAGCGAGAGGTGGTACATGAGAGGTGGTATTGTGGACAAGATTCAAGGAGTTGTTCTTTGAGAACTACTTCTCATAGAGAGTATCTGCTTCGGATGGAAGTTAAGTTCTTGGAACTTAAGCGGGAGAATTTATACATTTTGAGTATCTTGCTAAATTCAGCGAATTGGTACGATTTGCACCTCATCGGTGGATCTGAAGCGAGAAAAGCAAGAAGATTTGAGAGCGGATTGAAGCGGGAATATATAACAAGGTAGCGGTATTGCGATCAACACGTTTGCGGCTCTCTTTGGAGAAAGCGTTAATTCTTTGAAGGAGGAAGCGAAATTGCATCTCGTTTTTATCGGGAGAAGAAGAAGAAGACCAATGAGGGTGGAAGCATCGGTGGTAGTAATCCAAACAAGAGGAAGTGGGCGAGAATACCCAATCGGGTAGTAAAATTGAAGGGAATAGGAAAGGAGGAGAACCATGCTCGAATTGTGGGAAAGAACCACGTTGGTGTTTGTGCGAAGAGGAAGGGGTTTGTTATAGCTGCGGACAAGAGGGCCACATGTCACCCAATTGTCCCAACCCAAGAAGAAGATCTAAGGTTGTTTGCTGTGGATCGATGACCATCGGTGAAAGCTGTCCAAGAGAAATCTTTGAGAAGGAAAGTGCTGATAAGGGACACGGTGGTGGAACCTTGGCAATCAGAGGACTGCTGCGACCGGGAAGATCAATTGCCCGTACATTTAACATGGTGGTATTTGGAGGCGATGGCTACTCAGGAGGTGGCAATTGAGTAATGTGATTTTGCTTAATATTTAATTCTGTGAGTAATATTAGTTTAATATATTGAGAATTGTTTTCTTTTATAGATTCAAGTCTCGGGTTAGAAATTAAGACACAATTTAATATTGTGTTGATAAAAATGAATTGATAATACAACTTTAAAAGATTGTAGAGAATAAGAAAGCGGTGATTAGAGGCGGAATCCTTTTAGGAGAGGGTGAATGTGATAACCAGAGATTTGAATAATTAAAATTTTCTGAATAATTTTTTTTTTTTTATTAATATTGACATTATTTATTAATATTGTAGTGAGAATTTGTGAGACAAGTCTAGAGAATTAGTCGATATATGTTTTGGTGAGAAATTAGAGTAGAGTTGTGCTTATGACTTTAGAAAACCCTAACCTAATTTTGGATAGGGATTAGGTAGAAAATACAATTAAAATAATTGTATTGTTGATTATGTGTTTGAATTTGTATAGAAATGTTGATCGATAATTGATCGGATAAGGTTTAATATTTAATAAACCTTAATAAGGGATTTAAAACCCTAATCTTAAATTTAGAAAATAAATTGTACAATTAAAACCCTAATTGTATCTTAGGAAACCCTAATTTCAAAAGCAAGGAATTGTAAACCCTAATTAGGCAACCCTAATTTTTATTAGCATGCCTAAAGTGTTTGTTAAACATAAATATGATTAGAAATCACTAATTATATTTTTGTAATTTAAATTTCTATTTTAGAAACCCTAATTTTATTTTAGAAAATTTATTTTTCTAATTAAACCCTAAATTTGCAAATTATGGGAATTAGAATTTTTAGACCTAAAGGGTACAAAACCTAAACCCTAGATTGTCCAAACCCTAAACCCTAAGGGTTTCATCAAATGAGAAATTCTAGAAAATTAAGGAAATGTCAAAATGCCCTTTATGGATTTTTTATTAGATTATTTGTATAATTGCCAAATCCTTTAGTTGGTGAACAACTTTGTTGACTTGTGTGTGACATAAAATCTCGAAATCAAAATCCCTCCCAATGACAAAATCTAGCATTAGATCTTGCAACATATCATCATATATATATATAGATTTAGAGAGAAAAAAGTCATAAATTTGGCCATTTTTCTCTTGCTCTTACCAACTCTCTCTTCTTCCCAAACCTCCGAAATTTGTTTAGTAAATCGGTCACCAAATACATCCTAGAAACACAAAAAAAGATTGGAAAGATCAAGATCAAAGTTTGGTCGAGAAGGTATAAAACCTACTTTTATTTTTGATCCATGTTCTTGCTAAGAGCGAGTTCATGTTTATGTGTTTAGATTAATGCTAGAGGATGTTTTATGTTGATCTATGATGATCAAACATATATCCATAGCATCAAAGTGCTTTAATTTGGTGTTTTTCAAAAGCTGTCGAGAACAAAAAATCGTGGTGCGACAAGCTAATGTCAGTGCCATAGATCGGTACGTGTTTGAGTTTTCTTGTTTTATTGTTTGGATCAGTAGCTTTGGCATATGGTCTTTAATCGCAAGTTGTAGAATGACCATTAGATAGCTAGATTTCAAGTTATTTAGGTCAAACAAACGTTGATCGAGGTTTATTGGATGAAAATCTGAAATGACCCAGAATGTTAAAACAACGTCGACAATTTTTAAGCCTCTTGATATGTTAGGCGTTTTTTTAGTGTTTTATGATGTGTTTTTTGTAATACATGTGTATTTGGTATCTTGTCTATAGATTTATGGCTTTATATCATATATTTGATCAATAGATCAAGTGTAACAAGTGGTCAAAGTAGGCGAACAACCGTAATTTGAATTTACGGAAATTCGAAAAGTACTTTAGCTGATTTTTTCGACATAAGTTGCCAAGCTTGATAAGTTGTGATTTGTTTATTTTTGGATTGATTTGTTGGTATGGTATTGTTCCTTGACATGAGGACTATATGTTTGAACTTTAATATCACATAAATAATGAGAAATAGAAATAATTAAGCTTGAAAGTGGCAACTCGAATCTGTTTTGGCCCGAAAAAACCCGAATGGGTCCGAAACTTTGGAGGTCTAGATCTCCTTGTTGTGATGTTGGTTGACAAATTGTTGATTAGATATTGTAGTGTTACATTTATACTACTGATAACAAACTTTTAGTTAGCCGAGAACTTGATATATCTTTGTGAATTAAAAGTCGAAAAAGAAGATGATGGTGGATAAACACGAAATTTGTCGGTGTTCTTGAGCTCAAGAACACCAACAGCGACGCTTTGTGTCGCTATAGGCTATTAGCGACGGTTTTAATTAATTTTATTTTCAGAATTTCCGGAAATTAATAAAAATTAGAAATAAATTCTAAAAATTACCAAAAATGGTTTTAAAAATTATTTTAAATTATGAAAAATAATTTCTGACCAATTGGAATATTTTTCTTTAATATTTATAATTATTTAAATATTAAAGGTATTTAATTTATTTAATTAGTGTATTAAATAAATTAGAGAAAAATGATTTAATATTATGAAAAATCATTTTAAATAAGAAAAATGTATTTAAAAATATTTTGAGTTATAAAATGTAACTTTTAATATTTTTGGAGAATTTTCATTAATAATTTAATATTAATGATATTAGATTTATTTGATTATTAAATTAAATAAATAAGATTAAAATGATTTAAATGATTTAAAAATCATTTTAATTGAGAATAAAGTGTTAGAAAATATTTTAAATTATAAAATATAATTTTCAATATTTTTGGAGAATTTTCATTAATAAATTAATATTAATGATATTTGATTTATTTAATTATGATATTAAATAAATGAATTAAAAATGATTTTATTGATTTAAAAATCATTTAACAATGAGAAAAATAGTTTAAAAATATTTTAAGTTATAATTAATGACTTTTAATATTTAGATGATAATTTCATTAATATTTATATATTAATGGTGGTGATTTAAAAATGATTTTAATTACTTTAAAAATCATTTAAGTGGAATATTGTTGATTTAAAATATTTTAAGTTATTGATAATAACTTTAATATTTTGACAAGTATGTTATTAATATTTTAATATTATTAAATATTAATAATGATAAGATTATTTGAGAATTAAATCATTTAAAAATGATTAGATGTTTGAAAAATTATTATAAATTATAATAATTGCTTGATAATTATTAAAAGCTTAGAAAAATATTATAATTGATAATTGACTTATCTAAATTAATATTGAAGCTTAGAGACCAAGTTTATTGGACAATCAATGTGTTAATTGTCGGATAGGGTGACGAAAACAGAGAATGAATAGAAGTCAACGGTGATATAGTTAGACTTGTTATGTGTTTATATAGGTTATAAACAACGATGTGGCTATGTGGTAATGTGCACTAGGAGAAGTTTGATTTGTGAACTACGATTGTTACGTGTTATGAATAATTGTGCTAATTGTAAGCCAGATATTATTGGTTATAGGTCTTTTGAAAGCGAGATAAGTATTTTTGTGTAGGTGTAATCGGTGGAAGAGGCAAGTTTTCTAACTCGACCTTGAGTTAAATTTATTCAATTATTATAGTGGTTAATTATTGCTAATTACACCACATCCGGAAATTATTGTTGATTATTCGCAGTTAGTGCATGCTTAATAATTCAAATTGAATTATTGATTGAGAAATATATATTTGTAGAATAGCTTTGTTGTTGGATATTCATATCTGTAGAAGTTAGAATTGACACAATGAGATAATTCACATTTATTGTCAAATTATCTTTGAGAAATGTCTTAGCTAATTATTACGGCTGAGCGAATATTAGTTAGAACTTGATAAGTTCGAGAAGAGAATTCAATTATTATTGATAGATCGATGCCAATTATTTGGCTAAGATCGAGAAGTAAATAAATTTGAAATCACGAGTATTTCGTTGTTAAATCAAAATCTTGATTACGAGGCGAGAAGAACAACCTTTTATAAAAGGGAATATCATTAAATCGTATATTCGATCATTCTTGTGACTTAAATATTATGCATAATATAGGGTATAATAAATTTGATCACTTGTTATACTTTGAGAGGGTATGATTTAATCTTTTACGGTTATCGATACACTGGGTATATCAAAGTATAACTTTGATAGTTACTCGAGAAGAAGTTCAAAGATCTTGTGTGATCACTCAATTATAAATCTGGAAAACAATCCACTTTGCAAATTAAGTAGAATTAATTCTTGATTATTCAATTGAATATATCGTAGAACCTTGAAAGCGTTGTACCCTTTCATCATTACATTATTATGCGATTATAGAATACGAGAAGACTTGTTATTGAATAACCATTTGTTGACTATTTCAAAGTTCCCGAACTTTGGTTTCATTCTATCAAAATAGATAGTCGGTGATTTGAATACTTATACATTTATTGTATGTATTAACTTGCATGGGCAAATTTGTTGCTCACCCTTGCTAAATAAAATTTTCACTAGGGACGAAGTGGCGAGGAGAGTCTTTGCGAAGAATAAAAGGCAAAAGCGTTGTAATAAACTAGTTATGATTAACATATTTATGATGTTGTATTTGTAAACCCTTTTTATATATCTAAAAGAATGCGTTTGTAAAGTTAAGGTTAGAAAACACAGGTGATGTATTATAAAACTACGATAAAAACTTATGTAAGATACTATCTATATAGATTATGGGTAGTTAAATGCTATTTATATTGTGGATCGTGAACACCAAACTCAAAAGTCGGGTAACCGAATTTGGGGGCGTCACAAGTTGGTATCAGAGCTGTAGGTTATAAACCTTAAGTGGGGTGGGGAAAAACCCTAGGATTATAACCAAAAGCGAGATAGAGAATACTCAAATAGAGTACTAAGTGAGAGATTGCCAAAGTGCAACGATAGTGAGAAAAGTGGGCACATAGTGTGAGAAGTTTGTACTGGTGAAGTACTAATCAAGTGATTTAAACTGATTGTAGGATGTCTGGAAAAGACGAAATGAGAGTGCGGAGAGATGCGGTATTTTGTTGCACCGATGCCGATGGGCGAGGTGCCAAAGACATATAGCGAATCGGTTGAGAAGTGGGGAAAGATGAACCAATGGTTAATCTTGGGAGTGATCATGGCGATTATCTGAGATGTATCTAAGTGGTGATGAGGAGAATGAGTCGAGCGATTAAGGTGGAACTAAAGAATAAGATCAAGGTTGGTGAACAAGATCATTTATCTGTGGAAGTCCGGGAACTCAAAAGCAAGGTATTTCTCTTGGAGGAGTTGTGGAAGACCGGAGCGGGCATTACGTGAAAATGAAGAAGCGGAATGAAGCTGAAGGCGCAGTGGAGAAGATGAAGGTGAAGGTGGAGGATCATCGAGGAACAATCAAAAAAAGAAAGACAAGAAAAAAGGAAGAGGGACAAACGACGTGACCCTAATTACGAGAAATTCAAGTCAGAAGAAGAAGCAAGCTTGTATCAAGTGTGGAAAGACTCACATTTGGAGAATGCATGATGTGGAAGAATGTATGCTTCAATTTAGCAGGGGGAAGGACACTATTTCTCTGCATTGTCCTAAGCCAAATTTGAGGAAATGTTTTTCATGTGGGCAAGCAGGACGCAGATTTAATAAGTGTCCTAGCAAGAAGAAATTTGGAGAAAGCGTTGGACTTTAGATAATTAAGATATAAGTTATAGTATCTTTTGGTAGAAGCTTTTGATATTAAGCGTTGTAATATCGAGAACAATGTGTAAACATATGTAAATATATGTTTTATGAATAAAATCTTTATTTTCTATATGAATATAAGATTAAGATAAATTTGTGAGTTCTTAAAACTCATACTTATGATAAATTAATGACTCATAATTATATGAAATATTTTGAACCCTCTCGTGAATGGGACGCCAAAGGTGCGACTAGGATAAGTTCATACACTAATATAATTGTGGCAAGTTAATGAACTCATAAGTGTGGTAAGTTTGATGAGCTGGAAATGGTAATTTGAAAATGGAGAATGTCAACTTTTTGTGTAAAGTTGGAGAATTGCAACTTTTGTAAAGTTGTGAACGTTAATCCTAAAATATTTTAACAGGATATTAAAATGTATTAGGTATTATAAGTACTATGTGCTATTTGAATAAATATGCGATTAAATGAGAACTATGTGTTGAATTCTTATTGTGTTAAGAATTTGTATAGAGAAAGAATATTAATATAAGATTTTCATTTAAATCGGATCATGCCGCTTTAGCGTGAGAATCGGAACAAAAAGAGAAGAGCAATCAGAATAATGAAGGAGGTCAAGCGGACCGATGCACGAATTTTGTGGATATGATGGCCCAAGCTATGGAAAATAGAGGGCTTTGCAGAGGGAAGAGTAAGGAATCGACCGGTAAAGATTGGCTAATTTCAAGGATTTTAAAGCGGTGGGACCGCGTGAATTCAAGGGACTACGGATCCGAATGAAGCCCAAACTTGGGTGAAAGAAATGGAGAAAGCGTTTCATCATTGGCGTGTGGTGGAGAAGAGCAAAAAGGCGACTTTGCAACATATCTAATGAAGGAGAAGCCAATTATTGGTGGGAGGCGAATCAAGCAAGAAATTGAGTAAGTGATGCAGAGGTGGTATTGTGGACAAGATTCAAGGAGTTGTTCTTTGAGAACTACTTCTCACAAAGTATGCAAGTTTCGGATGGAAGTTAAGTTCTTGGAACTTAAGCGAGGAGAATTTATGCATTTTGAGTATCTTTGCTAAATTCAACGAATTGTACGATTTGCACCTCATCGGTGGATCTGAAGAAAGAAAGGCAAGAAGATTCGAGAGCGGATTTGAAACCGGGAATATTCAACAAGGTAGCGGTATTGCGAGATCAACACGTTTTATGGCTCTTGGAGAAAGCGTTAATTCTTTGAAGGAGGAAGCGAATACGCATCTCGTTTTTATCGGAGAAGAAGAAGAAGACCAATGAGGGTGGAAGCGGTGGTGGTAGTAATCCAAACAAGAGGAAGTGGGCGAGAATACCCAATCGGGTAGTAAAACCTGAAGGGAATAGGAAAGGAGCGAGAACCATGCTCGAATTGTGGAAAGAACCATCTTTGGTGTTTATGCGAAGAGGAAGGGGTTTGTTATAAGCTGCGGACAAGAGGGCCACATGTCACCCAATTGTCCCAACCCAAAGAAGATATAAGGTTGTTTTGCTGTGGGATGGTGACCATCGAAGTAAAGAGCGTCAAAGAGAAATCTTTGAGAAGGAAAAGCTGATAAGGGACGGTAGTGGAACCTTGGCAATCAGAGGACACTGACCGGGAAGATCGCCCAGTACATTTAACATGTGGTATTTGGAAGCGATGGCTACTCAGGAGGTGGCGGCGAGTAATGATTTTGCTTAATATTTAATTCTGCGAGTAATATTAGTTTAATATGGTTGAGAATTGTTTTCTTTTATAGATTCAAGTCTCAAAGTTAGAAATTAAGACACAATTTAATATTGTGTTGATAAAAATGAATTGATAATACAACTTTAAAAGATTGTAGAGAATAAGAAAGCGGTGATTAGAGGCGGAATCCTTTTAAGGAGGGGTGAATGTGATAAGCGAGAGATTTGAATAATTAAAATTTTACGAATAAATTTTTTTTTTTTATTAATATTGACATTGATTGTTAATATTGTAGTGAGAATTTGTGAGACAAGTCTCTAGAATTAGTCGATATATGTTTTGGTGAGAAATTAGAGTAGAGTTGTGCTTATGACTTTAGAAAACCCTAACCCTAATTTTTAGGATAGGGATAGGTAGAAAATACAATTAAAATAATTGTATTGTTGATTATGTGTTTGAATTGTATAGAAATGTTGATCAATAATTGATTGGATAAGGTTTAATATTTAATAAACCTTAATAAGGGATTTAAAACCCTAATCTTAAATTTAGAAAATAAATTGTACAATTAAAACCCTAATTGTATGCCGGGAAACCCTAATTTCAAAACCGGGAATTGTAAACCCTAATTAGGCAACCCTAATTTTTATTAGCATGCCTAAAGTGTTTGTTAAACATAAATATGATTAGAAATCACTAATTATATTTTTGTAATTTAAATTTCTATTTTAGAAACCCTAATTTTATTTTAGAAAATTTATTTTTCTAATTAAACCCTAAATTTGCAAATTATGGGAATTAGAATTTTTAGACCTAAAGGGTACAAAACCTAAACCCTAGATTGTCCAAACCCTAAACCCTAAGGGTTTCATCAAATGAGAAATTCTAGAAAATTAAGGAAATGTCAAAAATGCCCTTTATGGATATTTTATTAGATTATTTGTATATTTTGCCAAATCATGAGTTGGTGAACAACTTTGTTGACTTGTGTGACCTAAAAATCTCAGAAATCAGCCTCCCAATGACAGCTAGCATTAGATCTTGCAACATATCATCATATATATAGATTTAGGAGTGAGAAAAAGTCATAAATTTGGCCATTTTTCTCTCTTGCTCTTACCAACTCTCTCTTCTTCCCAAACCTCCGAATTTGTTTAGTAAATCAGTCACCAAATACATCCTAGAAACACCAAAAAACAGATTGGAAAGATCAAGATCAAAGTTTGGTCAAGAAGGTATAAAACCTACTTTTATTTTTGATCCATGTTGCTAAGACAGAGTTCATGTTTATGTGTTTAGATTAATGCTAGAGGATGTTTTATGTTGATCTATGATGATCAAACATATATCCATAGCATCAAAGTGCTTTAATATGGTGTTTTTCAAAAGCGTCGAGAACAAAAATCGTGGTCCGACAACCTAATGTCAGTGCCATAGATCGTTACTCGTGTTGTTGTTTTTTGTTGTTTAAAAGCTTTAAGTTGTAGCACGGCATATGGTCTTTTAATCTTCAAGTGGTAGAATATCAATTTGATAGCTAGATTTCAAGTTATTTTAGGTCAAACAGCGTTGACCGAAGTTGACCAGACGAAAATCTGGGCAACCCAGAAATTTAAAACAACTCCCCGACAAGATTTTTAAGTGTTGGGATATGTTAGATCGTTTTAGTGTTTGATGTTGTTTATTGTAATACATCTTGTATTTGGTATGTGTACTATAAATGGAAGTCTTTATATCACCTATAAACTCAATAGATCAAAGTGTAAAAGTGGTCAAAGTAGGCTAAACAACTCGGTTTGGCATTTTCGGGAAATTTCCGAAACTTAAGAACTTAGTTTCATCAACGTTTGACCGAATTGAAGGAGGTTGATTTGTTTGTTTTTTATCGATATGTTGTCTGGTAATTGTACCTTGACATGAGGACTACAATTTTGAATCATAAAACCACTTAAAACAATGACCGAACATAATAATTAAATTAATCTTGAAAGTGGCAACTCGAACTTGTCAGGGGCCGAAAAACCAGAATGGGTCGACAAACTTCTTTGGAGCTCTAGATCTTCCTTGTTGTGTTATTGTTTGAACAAGTTGTTGGTTTATACTTGTAGTGTTACATTTGAACTACATAAGAAATGTCTTAACTTTTAGTTAGCCCGAACTTGAATATCTTTTGTAAATTAAAAAAGTCGTCAAAGGATGACGGTGGATAAGTAGAAATTTGTCGATTGTTCTTGAGCTCAAGAACACCAACAATGACGCTTTTGTGTCGCTAAAGGCTATTAATGACGAATTAATTAATTTTATTTTTCGAATATTAGGAAATTAATAAAAATTAGAAATAAATTCTAAAATTACCAAAATGGTTTTAAAAATTATTTTAAATTATGAAAATAATTTACGATTAATTGGAATATTTTTCTTTAATATTTATAATTATTTAAATATTAAAGGTATTTAATTTATTTAATTAGTGTATTAAATAAATTAGAGAAAAATGATTTAATATTATGAAAAATCATTTTAAATAAGAAAAATGTATTTAAAAATATTTTGAGTTATAAAATGTAACTTTTAATATTTTTGGAGAATTTTCATTAATAATTTAATATTAATGATATTAGATTTATTTGATTATTAAATTAAATAAATAAGATTAAAATGATTTAAATGATTTAAAAAAATCATTTTAATTGAGAATAAAGTGTTAGAAAATATTTTAAATTATAAAATATAATTTTCAATATTTTTGGAGAATTTTCATTAATAAATTAATATTAATGATATTTGATTTATTTAATTATGATATTAAATAAATGAATTAAAAATGATTTTATTGATTTAAAAATCATTTAACAATGAGAAAAATAGTTTAAAAATATTTTAAGTTATAAATTATGACTTTTAATATTTAGATAATAATTTCATTAATATTTATATATTAATGATGGTGATTTAAAAATGATTTTAATTACTTTAAAAATCATTTAAGTGGAATATTGTTGATTTAAAAATATTTTAAGTTATTGATAATAACTTTAATATTTTGACAAGTATGTTATTAATATTTAATATTTTAAATATTAATAATGATAAGATTATTTGAGAATTAAATCATTTAAAAATGATTAGATGTTTGAAAAATTATTATAAATTATAATAATTGCTTGATAATTATTAAAAGCTTCAGAAAAATATTATAATTGATAATTGACTTATCTAAATTAATATTGAAGCTTAGAGACCAAGTTTAATGGACAATCAATGTGTTAATTGTCGGATAGGGTGACCAAAAACCGAGAATGGACCGAAGTCCAACTAGATTGATATAGTTAGACTTGTTATGTGTTTATATAGGTTATAAACACTGATGTGGCTATGTGGTAATGTGCCTAGGAGAAGTTTGACTGTGAACTACTAGTGTTACGTGTTATGAATAATTGTGCTAATTGTAAGACCGATATTATTGGTTATAGGTCTTTCGAAAGCAGATAAGTATTTTGTGTAGCTGTAATCAGCGGAAGAGGCAAGTTTCCTAACTCAACCTTGAGTTAAATTTATTCAATTATTATAGTGGTTAATTATTGCTAATTACACCACATCCAGGGAATTTATTGTTGATTATGCAGTTAGTGCATGCTTAATAATTCAAATTGAATTATTGATTCGTAAATATATATTTGTAGAATAAGCTGTTGTTGATATTCATATCGTAGAAGTTAGAATTGACAATCTGAGATAATTCACATTTATTGTCAAATTATCTTTGAGAAATGTCTTAGCTAATTATTCGGCTGATTTAATATTAGTTAGAACTTGATAAGTTCGAGAAGAGAATTCAATTATTATTGATAGATCGATGCCAATTATTTCGGCTAAGATCGAGAAGTAAATAGAATTTGAAATCACAGTATTTCGTTGTTAAATCAAAATCTTGATTCTGAGACTGAGAAGAACAACCTTTTATAAAAAGGGAATATCATTAAATCGTATATTCGATCATTCTGTTGTGACTTAAATATTATGTATAATATAGGGTATAATAAGTCGATCACTTGTTATTATACTTGCAGAGGGTATGATTTAATCTTTACTGATTATCTCGACACACTGGGTATATCAAAGTATAACTTTGATAGTTACTCGAGAAGAGAAGTTCAAAGATCTTGTGTGATCACTTTCAATTATAAATCTGGAAAACAATCCACTTTGCAAATTAAGTAGAATTAATTCTTGATTATTCAATTGAATATATCGTAGAACCTTGAAAGCGTTGTACCCTTTCATCATTACATTATTATGTTGTATAGAATATCTGAGAAGACTTGTTATTGAATAACCATTTGTTCACCTATTTCAAAGTTCCCCGAACTTTGGTTTCATTCTATCAAAATAGATAGTACGGTGATTTGAATACTTATACATTTATTGTATGTATTACTTCATGGGCAAATTTGTTGCTCACCCTTGCTAAATAAAACATTTCAAATTTAGGGACGAAGTGGCGGAGAGTCTTTGCGAAGAATAAAAGGAAAAGGCGTTGTAATAAACTAGTTATGATTAACATATTTATGATGTTGTATTTGTAAACCTTTTTTGTATATCTAAAGGGTACGTTTGTAAAGTTAAGGTTAGAAAACACTGGGTGATGTATTATAAAACTCGATAAAAACTTATGTAAGATACTATCTATATAGATTATGGGTAGTTAAATGTTATTTATATTGTGGATCGTGAACACCAAACTCTGGAGTTAGGTAACCGAATTTGGGGCTAGACACTTTAAATGCAACAAGACGAACGTGGTACTATGGGTAGTAAAATGATGCAAATGTATGATGCACGCGTATACGGGGTTGTAGCCCAACATCTTTCGGGATGATTCGGGATCCTGTTGCTTTCAACTGGGATTCGCAATCTTGACGGATCCGATGTGTAAGTTTAATCTGTTAGGATGTTGATGTTGGAGTTATCACCAAATTCCCGTGTTCTTGATAACGATTTGATCCTGAAGAGGTACCTCTTATGTGTAAGAGATCCGTGGGGATAAAGCTTGATCTGTTTTGAGGATGTGTATAACATATTCCATCATCTATCCTCTTTGATAAAATTGACCTTTCCTGGTTGATATCGCCAGGACATGTCAAGATCCTGCTGGATTTACTGCCAACAACAAATGATGTCAGGGATGCCTGACCTTCGTTGACATGTACTTCACCGACATGTGAATCAACTGCTGAGAAATCCTGTGGATATACTGTCAAGGCTGCATGACCATCGCTTATGTGTGAATCAACGGCTGAGATTCTGTAGATTGTCAAGGTTGCTTGACCTTCGTTGTCGTGTAGATCAACGGAGCATTGCGTTGTGACCCCCGCCGGGGATCCGCTGGGGGGAAATATGAGTAATCGAGCATGAAATCATCGAATAGCTCTATAGCTCTGATAGGTTTAATCGCTATCGGCTGAGATAACGTCAAGGTTGCTTGACCTTCATTGATATGTGTCTCAACGGCTTGAATGTACATTGTAATCCCCTGCCGGGGCTTCACGTTGTAACCCCCGTCGGGGACCTACTGGGGATTCATGAGTACATACGCAAATATTGAACAGTCCTCAATGCTTCGATGGGTTTACTTGTCATTGGCTTGAAATAACATCAAGGCTGCTTGACCTTCGTTGATAGAAATGTCAACGGATGAACGTGTTGTAACCCCCACTGGGGATTTATGTTGTAACCCCCGTCGGGGACCTACGTTGTAACCCCCGTCGGGGACCTATTTAGGGTAATGACCCGGAGTTGGCGGTATCGGACCTGTACGAGGTATTGCCGGATGTGATTTGTGACAAACGGGATCATTGGCATGGTATACCTCATGTTCGGGTGACTACCAATGAGTCATGTACAAGTTCAAAGTCTCATCAAAGAAGACCAAGATTGTATGCTGTTTTGCTCAATCGCGTGGCATTTTTATTCCTGATTTAACCTTTTTAGCCCGTAAGAACTCTGTTGCAACTTGAATTGGACCGAGCCGAAGGGGTGGGACCCATATAGAAAGTGAGTAGGTGCATTTCAAGAATAACAGTGCACCTACTACTGTTGCAGTAGTGGGCTCATACACAGTATGATTATAAATCCTGCAGGCTGGTCTTTATAAGTCACTTTCAACTTGTTTCACTTATAAAAAACCACGAGCCATCTTCAGATCTACTGAGTTCGGCCGTCGCAAATTTCGCCACTGCATAAGTGTTCTACACTATCCTGGTAACGTATGCATGTAATTTTTTCCAATTTCTGTCCGTTAGATTGTGAGTTATCGCACAAAATGCATCTAAACACATAGTAGTGATTATGTATGCACAAATGACTTGATAAAAAAAATATTCAACATAGTAAATGTTAGTATTAAACCATGCTAAACATAATGATGTGAAAAAATTTGACTTTTGAGACAGTCAAATTGGCACCTTTTTCTACTAATTTTTGTCCTATTTAAGGCCCAATGAGCAAAAGGTAGAAAGGCAAAGTACTCCTAGCATTGAGGTCGGTCTTATGCATGATGATTTTAATTTTTAATGCATATATTATGTATATGACTTTGGGGCAGGTGTGCTACTGAATGGCCACCTAGACATGCCTATGTGCATGTGGATAGTCCTATTTTCAAAGGGGACTATGGCAAAATTTTTCCAAATGTAGGCATTGGGTAGTCATACATTTTGACTCTATTATAGTTTAAAGTAAATGCATGCATGCATATAGTCATAAATGCATTTAAAAAGCTCCAGGTAAGGAAATACCACACCCTTTCTGAGGTGATTTAGAGACTTGTTGTCCAGATATTATGGATCCGGATCGGTGAAAGCGGCTCTTCTGGGACCGCCACGGCGTGCGATGGAGGGCTTCAAGTGCCTCGTCCCTGCTCATCGATGACCTCGTTGATTGGTGGAGGCCGTGATTCGTCCGGTCCGGGTAGATGTGCCAGACGTTGAGGACGAGGAGGCGGATATTCCGATTAAGGATCCCGGTCCTGCTGCACATGTCCCTCGTAGGGAGCTTCCGAGCATTCAGGTGGCAAACCCAGAGTTGTTGGGTGATTTGAGCAGACATCCATCGATGTACTTGCATGCTAACGAGGTATGGCGTTAGACTTTGATCTTCCTTCTTTCCTATTGATGAGAATTTAAAGGGTTTTGATATTGATCTGCATTTCATGCAGGTTCCTGGTTTTACACAGCCTCGAGGGAACTGGTTCAGCATTCACTCCATGTACCAGGTACTTCAACCTGACTATAGAGCAGTAGTTCATGAATGGGGATTTGGGGCGTTCTTCTCCATCCTTCCCCGTCGTTGTCCCTGGGGTTACCTCAGGGCATTTTCTGAGCGATGGTTTCATCAGACTCAGTCACTCCACCTGCTAGATTGTGAGGTGATGATGATGCCTATGGATTGGCGATTTATCATAGGTATGGAGTTTGGAGGGGAGCCAGTGCCTTGCATGGTGAATATCACCCCTACTACCGTCCGATCCTTACTAGGAGTTCAGTGAGGCGCCAAAGGTAGGACCGTCAGATTCGTGTCCTTTGAGCGTAGATGCTATGAGTGGGCTTTTGAGTGAGCCCATGCCTGATGATGTCAGGATCAGGGATCGCGTTCTGTGGTGATTGTTCCTGATGATCATTCGAGGTTGCTTCATAGCAGACAACTCTTCCACAGTATCTTTCGCTTTGGTCAGCGCCACACGCGATGTGGACTGTATTGGAAAGTACGATTGGGGCTCTTACACTTTTGCCTATTTCCTCCGGGGCATGCGAATGCACTCACAGGGTTTGACCGAGGCTTGGCTAGGATTTTACCCATTTCTGCTGGTGAGTATTTCTCTTGTCTTTTCCCGTTCATAGGTTAAGAGTGTTTACTGATAGCAAATGTTTTGCCATTGTGTTGGTAGTTTTGGGCCTATGAGAGACTCCCATGTTTGCGTCCTGTGAGTATGTTAGGTTTAGATACCTATCCACGAGGACGACGATGGCATCATTCTATTTTGCCGAAGGTCCCTGTATCTGAGGGATTCACTCACTGCCATATGCAGCTGGAGTTGCTGACGGTGGGTACCATTACATGGATTCCCTATTCAGGGGAGCATTTGACCATCGGCTTTGAGGATGGACACCCGACTTGAGTCGAGTATTTGATTTCTACCAGAAGGCTTCCTTTCTTCACAGATGGAGGCTGGGAGCTTTATTTAGGAGAACGTGCTATTAGAAACACCACAGGGAGATTCAGATATCGATCATGCCTCCCGCCAGCGCCATTGGTCTCAGATCACCACCACCGTCACGAATCGATATCCCATTGTTGGGGTTGACGGCTTTGCATTATCAGAGGGCCCATGTACTCAGGAGACGTTCCAGCGTTAGTGGTTCCCTCGCACTATTGGAGCCCAGTCCCGCGCCACATAGTTTATGGGGGACATGGTTCCAGGATCTTTGATGATGACGGATTGGGTAGCTTAGGTCCGAGTTCACTTCATATGACCCAGATTGATAGCTTGACCCAGCCAGTTGGACCGAGCACATGTATTTATTTGGCATTTGGGCGAGAGATCTTGCAGAGGCGAGTCATTTGTTCCTTCCAACTCGGTCTTTGGCCCCGATGACGACCCATTTGGTTTTTTGACGCAGAGATCCTCCTCTTTATAGGCCTGACATCCCTGTTGATAGAGATCCAGTGACTCAGGAGGAGTTACATTAGGTGGACAGGATTGAGGACGTAGAAATCGAGACCCTGGTTTTCTTCTGATGTATATTCTCGTTATATCTTTTGATAGGCCTCTGTTAGATATTGGGTGGATGTTCCCCATTCTTGCTATTTCTTTTGATAGGCCTCTGTTAGTAGTAGGGCGGTTGTGCCCCATTTCCCTGTATTTGTAGCTGTACAGAGCTGATGTATTAGATGATGATATATTTAGGAATGTATGCACCATTTTTCATTCCCTATATCATATTGCCATCCATTATCTGTTATGCATATATCATGTTATGCATATGTATGTATGTCCAGAGATATTCGTCATTGACCCCTGGATGGTCATATGACACGGCCCGTATAGATGTCTTCTTCGACAGTTAGCTGTATAGATCATACCCCACCGTCAGTGGTGGCATTAGGTATGCGATCGTGGTACGATAACATGTCACCACCGACATGTGGTGATCAGAGATCTCATTCTTTGCAAAGATACCATGACCCTTTTGGAATTTCGTGTTCCCGCAGGATTTGTAGACGGATGTTAGAGCATTGGCTACCGATAGGCGTGTATTCCGTTTGGCACCCATGAGTTGACTCCTACTCTGGAAGAGTATGCACATTTAACGATGTTTCCCTTAGACAGACCTTGCATGCACCTAGCTTTGGGAGACATGAGTAGGCGATTCATAACTCTCACGAGATTGAGGGCGAGTAGTGGCAGATGAGATGACATCCGCCACGTGATCTCGGCGTTTTCAGTATGATGATTTGGCGTGGAGGATGGCTACTCACGACATTCCGTGGATTTCACCGCGTCGGAGGATCATTGGCGTTTGGCGAGTTGATGTAATCGATGCTTATGTGTCTCGTCATATGTGTATATGTCATGCGTGATATATGGATGAGATAGATATAGGCGTTATCATGGCCGTGAGAGCTCTCGAGGAGGGTCGCATCACCGGTGTGCCTATGATGTAAGTAGAGACTCTGCACAAGATCCCATCTTGTCAGGCTTACCGTCAGCATGTTTATTGGGAGTTTGGCCATGTCAGATATGTGGTTTATGTCACACTTACGAATCGGTTGGTACCCTTAGACGACATGGGTATTGCTTCTCCCATGATGTGGCCATGTCATACTCTTTTTCACCATCTGAGTGTCTGAAGCTCGATCTTGGTCCGCATTTTGGCGAGATATCGAGATCCATTCAAAGATATTGCCATGCTCGGGGCTTTGCTCACCATACAGCTTCATTACTCATGCTCCGGGCATGGATTTTTTCCCTCTGGCTGACTTGAGGGGCGTGACTACTTATCACCCATTGGCCGTAATGTCGCAGTTCGACCAGTTCCAGGATTTTCATCCTTTCGAGGGGGCGATAGGTCAGTGTTAAGCTTCTCGATATCTCTCAGCAGAGGATCGATCCCGTGGGTATGCTTGCTGGGATCAGCGTGAGATAGCTTCTTTTTCTACTAGTCATCCTGGTTATTCTGCAGAGTATTCAGCATGGATGGAGACAGAGATTTTATCGGCTGCAGCAATATCTGCGGTACCGGATATTGAGTCAGACGATGCAGAGCCCACGGAGGACATTGATACCTACATCGAGGAGGAGCCCGCTGCTGGGTCGCCAACATTTCTTTCGGATTCTCCTAGTACCAGTACTTTTGTGATTCAGCACTCGGCACGGTACTTAGAGCAGAGTCTTCATCTGATGACCTTTGAGAGAGACCAGATTCGATCTATGATGTCGACTGCTCTTAACGTGAGGGATGCCGCTATATTGGAGAGAGATGAGGAATTAGATCGTAGAGATGCTGTTGTTTTTGAGCGGGATGAGGCTATATCAGCCAGAGATGCAGTGATAGTTGAGCGGGATAGTGCTATATCTGCCCGGGATGTAGCCATCACAGATAGCACTGCACTGAGGTCCCTTACCACTGACATGATTACATAGATGAACGCATATATTGATGATCATATGGTCACCATGCAGATGGCTACGGATCTCTTGGGTCGTGTGGATATTCTCATACAGGAGACCACAGCTTCGCGTCTGTCTTTTGAGAGGGATGCCATGTTGGGCCTGTTAGCTCGCATATACCCTGACTTGTAGATGAACTTGTATTTACCTGCACAGACTAGCTTAGCCATTTTGTCATGTACAGTTTACATTGTATATATATCAAACAGCATTATATATAACAGGAAATATATTTTTGGATCACTTCCCTTTTAGATATGTCCTGCTATTTGCTTGCTATTTTGCCTGCTGCTTCAGGGCTTGTGATCTTGATGTATTCTGAATTCCTCCTGGGTGGATGGACATTGAGTTGTCTCTGGATAGTTCAGAATGGATCATCGATCTATGTGTATCCCTACCATCTTTGGTGTCTTGGGACTTGTCTCTGAATGGAAATGTGTAGAGGAGTGTGGCTTTTCTCTTTGAGATTGACCGCACCACAGATGGTCGCCAGTACTTCTATTTTGGAGAAGCCTAGTTAATTCCACCTCTTATGGATTGATGTTGCTCTTCAAGGTATGACCACAGCTTAGATGGTCGCCGAATCTCCTATTTGGGAGGAGTTTAGGTAATTCCATCCCTTTGGTCTGAAGCCAAATGAAATGTAGTGTATTGAAGGATGATCCTAGTACCAACTGACAAGGTTTGTGTTTTGGTAGGGGGTGAGACCGCACCAGGAGTGGCTGCCTACATACTCCTATTGAAGAGGAGATCAAGTCTGCGTAGTTCGAACCTAGTGTAAGAGGTTCAATGTTGTGTATGGCTGACATGGTGTAGGAAGGTTTTTGGTTGTTTTTGTTTTTGTAAGGGTATAAATGTTTTTGTTATTTTTGTTTTATTGCGACCGGGCCATATGAAATGGTTGCCTACGTACTCCTATTGAAGAGGAGAGGAGTCGACGAGTTTCGCCTCGTATGCGAGAAAAAAAGTGTAATCTATGTGCGGAGTCGGGAGGAGAAAGTTTAATCCTAGGTTGAGGATAAACTGTAGGTACGAGAAGTTTGATCCCAGGTAAGGGTAGCCAAATTGCAAGTACGAGAGGTTCGATCCACGGTAAGATGACCTAAGTTGTATGAGCGCAAAGGAGAAAACCAGGCTGCTGGCTTGAAAAGTATGTTTCCCTGAGGGGCAAAGTGTAGGAAAGTTGTAGGTGGTAAAGGGTTAAAGAACCGGAATGGCTGGTGACCTGATGATGATGCACTAGGGTATTTGATGGTTACTTCAGACATAATACCGTTTCACGGTGTTTGAGTTGATGAGTTGTGGAAATTTATCGCCGTCCATTTCTTGCAATCTGAGAGCGCCTCCTGTCAATATTTCCTTGACAATAAACGGGCCTTCCCAGTTAGGAGCGAATTTTCCTCTAGCTTGATCTTGGTTGTCAAGGATCTTTTTCAAAACCAAGTCATGTTGTTTAAACTGTCGTAGCCAGACTTTTTTTTTTGTAGGATCTGGCAATTCTTTGCTGATATAACTGACCATGAAAGATAGTCGCGGTTCGCCTTTCGTCTATTAGAGACAATTGGTGATACCTGTCTTGTACCCATTGGTCTTCATCCTGCTGAGCGTCGATCAACACTCTGAGGGATTCCATCTCAACTTATATGGGGAGTACTGCTTCCATCCCATAGGTTAAAGCGTAAGGGGTTGCCCCAGTTGAAGTGCACATTGAGGTCCTGTAGGCTAACAGAGTGAGAGGCAATAGGTCAGGCCAATCTTTGTGGTTGGCGGACATCTTTTGCATAATCTTCTTGATGTTTTTGTTAGCCGCTTCAACAACACCGTTCATCTTCGGACGATAGATGACAGAGTTAAGATGTTTGATGTGGAATTTACTGCATAATTCCTCCATCATTTTGTTGTTGAGGTTTTTTGCATTGTCTGATACAATCACCTCTGGTTGTCCATATCGACAAACGACATTTTTTCTGATGAAAGCAATGATGACTTCTTTAGTGACCCTGGGAAAGGAGGCTGCTTCTACCTACTTGGTGAAGTAGTCGATCATGGTGAAGATAAATCGGTGACCATTACTGGCTTTAGGCTCGATGGGCCCGATAACGTCCATTCCCCACATTGAGAAGGGCCAAGGTGAACTCATATTGTGGAGTTCCCGTGGAGGGACGTGTATAGCATTCCCATGAATTTGGCGCTGATAGCATCTTTTGACGTGGTCGTTGCAATCGACTTTGAGGATGTGATAATAATGTCCCGGCCCCGAGGACTTTTTGACAAGGAGGGAGCCACTCATGGGGGCCACGAGATTTCGCCATGGATTTCATCTATAAGCCTTTGGGCTCGATCTTTGTCTAAACATCCGAGGAGACCAAATCTGCATCTCTTTTGTAGAGCGTATCTCCACTCGCATGTAATTTCATAGCAAGTCGATGGATCCGCTTTTCTCGAGACGGGCTCGCCTCAGCGGGTGTAGATCCATCTCGTAGATATTCCTTGATATGCTGATACAAAGGATGATGGATGGGAGGTAGCTCATCCGATACTTCTCCAACGTAATTCCCATAGGCTGGGGCCTTGTGCAGGGAAATTGTGACACTCGACGAGTGTTCCTTGTCTGAAATGAAAATCAAGGAGGCCAAAGTTGCTAATGCGTCCACAAAGTCATTCCTATTATGAGGAATGTGTAGAAAGGAGATTTCTTCGAACTCCAAAGCCATCTTCAAAACCTGCCGATGGTAAGGCAGCAAATGTAGTTCCTTGGTTTGATAGATTCCGGTGGATTGTCTAATTACCAACTCTGAATCTCCAAAGACAGTTAACCGCCTGATGCCCATTGAACGGGAAAGTTTTAGCCCCACGAGACAGCCTTTATACTCAGCCGTATTGTTGTTGTCGATAAAGCTGTAATTTGACCAAGCAACGGATATCGCTCCCCGCACCGATACTAGAAGAATCGCTCCAGCTCCGTAACCTTCCATATTAACGGCTCCATCAAAATACATCTTCCATGATTGGCGCCAGATCAAACCGATGGTGTTCTTTGACTTTGTCATTACTCCTTCATCATGGAAATATGTTTCCAAGGGTTTGAAATCCCCTGAAGGTGCGGCGGCCAGTTGATCCACGATTCCATGACCCTTGATGGACTTCTGACTCACATATACGATGTCAAACTGTTGTAGGATCAACTGCCATCTGGACAGCAGACAATTTAACATGGGTTTATTGAACACGTACTTGAGAGGATCCACGCGGGATATGAGATTGGTTGTATGACCATGGAGGTAATGATGTAACCTCATGGAAGCCCATGCTAAAGCACAACACGTCTTTTCGATCAGAGTGTACTTGTGTTCCTTTCTTCTTTGAACCTTTTCCGAGGTAATAGATAGCTCGTTCTTGGCCTCTATCGTCCTTACGTCTCCAAAGATGCACCCTATGTCATTGTCACTTAAGGGATGTACATAAACAGGGGAACCTCATCCACAGGTGGTACCAAAATGGGAGCTTTGACTAGTCAAGCTTCTTGATTGTAAAAAGGCCTTCGACACTCGTCATTCCATTTCATGGAGGAGTTCTTCCTTAATAAGCTTGAAGATTGGCTCACGGAGTTCTTTCGTGAGTTGGGAGATAAACACGCCAATGAAGTTAATTCTTCCCAAAAATCCTCGTATTTCCTTCTCTCATCTCGAGGAATGGGCATTTCGGTGATGGCTTGGATTTTTGCGCAGATCAAATTTCAATCCCTTTGTGGTCGACTAGAAATCCTAAGCAACTTGCTCGATTTAACACCAAAGCGCGACTTATTTGGATTCAACTTCAAGTTATACTTACGCAACCTGTTGAACAACTTTTTAAGATTGTCTATATGGTCATCCTCCTTCCGGGACTTAACAATGATGTCATCCACGTAGATCTCAATCTCTTTGTGCATTAAGTCATGGAAAAGAGCCATCATAGCTCGTTGATAGGTAGCTCCGGCATTGATGAGGCCGAACGACAACAGTCTATAGCAAAAAGTTCCCCAAGGAGTGATGAAAGCAGTTTTCTCACGATCTTCCTCGGCAACCATGATCTGATGATACCCCCACAAAGCAATCAGCAAAGGAGTACATGTCGTATTGCGCAGTATTGTCAATGAGAATGTGGATAAATGGCACGGGAAAGCTATATTTTAAGCAAGCTTTGTTCAAGTCCCGGTAATCCACGCAAACTCTCGCACCTTCCCTCCGTGTTTAGGCACGGGTACAATTTTGGATATCCACTCGGGATATGTAGACACCATTATGATGTTACTTGAAATTGTTTCACAATTTCTTCTTTCACCTTTAAACTCCACTCGGTTTTCAATCGCTCGAAGTTTACGCATTGACCGCTTAAATCCTTCTTTAATGGAAGGCGATGAAGGACAATATCAGTGGACAAACCCAACATGTCTTCATGAGACCATGCAAACACATCCTGGAACTGGGTTAATAGTGTAACCATGTCATTCCGTTGGTTTGGGGGTAAGGTCTGAACCAATCTGGATTAACTTAGGGCTTTCTAAGGTTCCAAGATTAAAAGAAGTTGTTTGATCAAGGTTGGGTTTGGGTTTATCTTTGACCCATTCCTCAATTTCGGAGGCACCTCAATGTCATCTCAGTATATCCATCAAGGTGAATTCATCTCTACATCAAAGGTACAATCCACGTGTAGAAGAGGCATCAGATGTCGTAAATATGTAGACACATTTAAATTCAGAGTCCTGAAACAAAATATGCTTTCATTTAGTATATATGAAATGCGTTGATCATACACAGTGTTAGCATATACTGGCAAAATAAACTACTAATACTGTACAGAAAAGTAAGTAGTTATTATATCTACAGGGCAGAAAGAGTTTCTGCCCGCTTTACCCTTGACGACCAATGCAAGGAATGCTGTCCCAATTGGCAAGGGCAAAGTCTGGATGGACCGTAGTGATGGAGGGATTGTCACCATCCTCCCTGTCCCGAATGATGGCCATTACGTCTGGGAAATCATCGTCTGGGGTGTATCTGTTGGTATGTTCATCATGAACGATGATGCGTATACCGGACATCATCCGTATGACGTCTTGCTTGATTCTTCGTTTCTCTTCTTCCACTACGGGATTTGGAACAAAGATTTCTTTCTCCTTCACCGGTACTAGCTTGGGAAATAGCATAGCCATTACATTGGCTGGCACCTTTACGGGAGGTTGTGCGGACTCAGGTTTTGAAGGCGAAGCTAAACGCCACATGGTTGAAGCTGAAGGAATCTGTTGATGCTTATGAGGATTCTTGTGACTAGAGCTGGCAGAATAGCCTAGTCCAGCGATTCCAACTTGCTTGGTTAATCGAATGGGGTACTTGATACCCTGGCAATCTTTACCCAACCCTTGTCCCGACTTATGACCTAACGACATCATTTCTTGAATGGCTGACATCACCTCGGCAGAAATCTGGGGTTCGGGCAGTGGCGTTCCTACAACATGGTATTGGATATTGCTTATTTCCAAAGTATGAAAACTAATTTGTTCAACATCCTCATTGGCATTGATGAACGGCATGTCTCCGCTTTGAGGAATCTCCTGCTTCGGCGTTATTTGTGACCGTGCTATTATTGATGATGTATTTCAACCTGTTGATGAAGAGTGGAGGGACCGCCTCACCTATATGAATCCATGGTCGCCCCAGAGGAGGCGGGTTGTATCCCGAATCTATCTTGAGCACATGGAAAGATACGTGAGAATGTATGAGGACCAATTTCGATTGGCACTCAATTACTCAACCGAAGTTCTAACGGGCTCCATCAAAAGCTTTGATGATAGTATGGCTACTCGAATTCGTTGAGATTGATATTCATCTTCACCAAGGTAGCATATGGGCGTATATTCAGAGAGGAACCTCCATCTATTAGGACTCAACTACCATATATCCAGGAGGACAAGACCCGCAATGTGCAACGGTTTGTAATGACCGGTCCCCTTCAAGCGGTATGTCATCATCAGTGAAGGATATCACATTGTTGTTGAAAATGTGATCAACCATATGTTGAAACTTTTCCGTGTCCACTGATGTTGGTAAATAGGCTTCTTCTAATACCTTTAGCAAGACCTTAGGGGTGATTCTTGAGGTTAGGACCAAGTCCAAAATTGATATTTGTTGTGGAGCTTCTTTCAAGCTTAAAACCACCGTAGCTTCATTATGACCCACAACGCAGAGGAATTTTTCAATCTTCTCCATGGGTATTTTCCCCTTTGATTTGGTGATAGACTTCATCATCCGTTGGGGAAGATACAATGGATTTTCCTTCGACACTGTAGCAGTTGTATGTGAGGTGGATCCTTCACCTTCTCCATAATTCCACGGAACCTTGCGCAAGCTAACAATAGGATATTGTGCTCTGCATGGCAAGTTAATTGGCTCAGGAGCGGTCACTTTCAAAGGATTGTTTCCTCCCTTGAGTTGAATTATTGGCGTTGTGAGTAAGGTATTAATCCCATCAGTTTCAGTGGATATGACCGCTACCACACTTTTCAACTTAGTAGGGCCCGAATCCTCACTTGCCAAGAATACAAGATCGTAAATCACCGTCTGCTAGGCGCAGGACACCATTGTCGATTATATTTTGAATAAGGTATGAGTGCCCAAAGATTCTTACGTGCTATATGCACCGCGAGATCGGGAGTGATATTGACATACTCCATCAGAGTTGTACCATCCCGAACGGGGGTTGATTGGAGGTAGAAGGGAACTAATCCTTCCTTCATTGATTAACATATGAAGAATTTCCTCCATAGGTTGGCCCAGATAGGTAAATTCCCTTTTGTTGGCGAAATCCCGACGGGCTTTGGTATTTGCTCTCTTCGTCACTTTGTCTTCCAGCATTTCATTTTCTGAAAGTGACGTGGGAATATTCATGACAAGAGGTAGAAGACTGGCATGCTCCTGGCTGATTAAATGACGTGTAATTTGATGTTGACAAGTTACTAGTTCCGCTAATTGTTCAATTTGTTTGCATAGAGCTTTCATCTTTCGTTCCATTGTGAACTGGAACTTAGCATAATCCCATTTGTCATCACCGTCTTTGATGGTCTGGGAGGAATCACAACTGAAATTGGAACTCTGTCCATTGCTCCAATTAATCATGTTAACCCGTCATATTTTTCAAAGTTAGGATTTTTAAATTTTTCTGGGGTAATGAACACCAGGAAAAATACACAGATCAGCATATGAAACACTCCCGTGTGTTCCAATTCCTTTGATAGCGCGAAGGGTCTCTTCCATTTGGAGGACTTTCTTTTTGATGTCACCAGTGTCTGGATCTCCAGTGGGATGGGTAGCATCATGAGTTTTGCTGGTCGTATCCAACTGTGGTTCAGGTATGGTAATGACCGGGATTCTCCTTTGTGTGGAGGATTCAGCATGTAAGGGTATTTTCTGACCCTGTGTAGACTGGTGTAATTCTTTGAGTAGAACAGCCAAATCTGTAATCTGTTTGCTTAATCTGTCGAATTCTTTGTGAGAAATTGGATTAAGTTTAGTCTGGTCGGATGACGACATGATTAACTGTAGGCCTGTTGCCTTTTTGGATTTTGACCGGGTAGTAGGTCCGATTGATTCCCTGTGAAAGACTTGCATAGTTTAGTCTTTAGGGAATGTATGCAATAACATGCTATGTGATGTGTCCATTTTAGGAATTTTTATCCTGCACAACGGGTGTCAGCTGTTTGTAGCATGTTAACATGTATGTGTACACATTTCTTCATATTTCTCATTACATGGAGATAGATATAGAATGAAATTACAAGTAATTATGTTTACAAGTAATTAAAATGAGAGCATGAAGAGACTTTCCTCCGCTTTGGGTTTATCAGAGGCTGACCTATCTTAGGTTACTCTCGCGGCTTTTTGGCATAAAGGTTCCCAAATCATCGCAATCTACTAGACGGGAAGTTAATCCGGTCTTTCAACTGGAGCGAATTTGGGTGGTGCCTTTCCTGAGCCTCGGAGAATTAGTCTTCTCACGAGTCCAGTAATCAAACACCGATGGGATAGCCTCCTGGTGGAGGGACCACACAACATACATTCACATACATTGCGTCTCACCGTATAAAAATGATGACATGTGCGAAGCACTAATATCACAAGCAGTTATGGTGCGAAGCACTAGCATCACAAGCAGTTATGGTGCAAAGCACTAAGTGCAATAAGGAAATGCATTCGTACACATTCATCAAATATAAATGCAACATCCACACACAAGCATATAATTGTTTTGAAAAGATTGTAATAGCGGCTTAAGTTCTCTTACTAGAGTCCCCAGCAGAGTCGCCACCTGTCCACCTGGCCCAAATAGGTGAATTCCCTTTTGTTGGAAAAATCCCGATGGGCCTTGGCATTTGCTCTCTTTGTTACTTTGTCTTCAAGCATTTCATTTTCTAAAAGTGACGAGGGAATATTCATGACAAGAGGTAGGAGACTGACATGCTCCTGGCTGATTAATTGACGAGTCACTTGATGCTGATAAGTCACCAATTCTGCCAATTGTTCAATTTGCTTGCCTAAAGCTTTTATCTTTCGTTCCATTCTGAACTGAAACTTGGCATAATCCCATTTGTCAACACTGCCTTTGAGGGTCTGGGAGGATTCACAGTTGAAATTGTAATTCTGTCCATTACTCCAATTTATCATGTTAACCTCTTCTTCTTTGTGTTGAGTGTCGACGTCGAGATTTTTGGGTGTCCCTTTCCGTTACTTGTTCTTTGGTGTTCTCATTTTAGGTGAGATTTGTTTGAAAAAACAAGTGAAAAAGGTCCGACATGTATGATGTCGACGATGGGACTGTTAAGAGTCGCCAATTGGTTTTTTTAAATGGTTGTACCAACACAACTGAGAAAAGGTTTGCACATTGACCCAGTGATGTGACACTGATATACGGGTCGGTGAAACCAAGATTCATTTAGGGTCCGGGGACTTGGTTATGTGGGAGGAAGGTGTTAGGCACCCCCTGACATTCGTGTTACCACGGTGACCACCTCTTTTCAAGAAACTATTATCTGAATGTGTGTGTGTGTGGGTCAATGTGCTGTTTATATGGAAGTTGTGCGAGGTCTCGTTCGAACGTATATACACAAGGTTTGAATTTATGTAAAAATTCAATTTTTAGTAAGATATGGCAGTGATGTTTTATAAAAGAGGTTTTTCAAACCCTGATGCTCAATAGGAATTGAGACCTTTTACACTCCCATTTTTATTAAGTGGGCAGCTGAATTGATTTTATTTGACGGATGTGAGGCATCCGTACGAAAATAATATATACAAAAATAATGCCGACTTCCTCGTGGGTATGAAAACCATCTGAGGAAATTCAGACACCGCAGAATAATTTACAAGTCACATAAATTTGAAAATGTCCATCACGGAACCGAATCTAGATCAATGGGATGAATCTGTGATCACATGATTCCTAAAGCTATAATCTCGCAATTTGTATGAAAGCAAAAGAAGGTGGTATATATATAAAAGTGATAAATATATATATACGTATATGATCACCAACCACCAAGCACCTCCATGGGGGATTAGAAATGTAAATAAAGCCGTAGAAGAGCGATCAACCCGCCACTTAAAAGAAACTCCAAAGGTGACTTAAAAAAATATATATATATATATATATATATATATATATATATATATATATATAAAAGCATTAAACGCACCGGATGTAAAATCTGTGCTCATCTAATGAGTTCGACCACGTTCATATATATATAAGTATAAATATATATATAAAAGCTTAATAAATGCAACCGAATATAAAATTGTGCTCATCGTAATGCAGAGTTCGACACACACTAATATATATATATATATATATATATATATATATATATATATATATATATTAAAGTAGTAAATGCTCCGCATCAATTCTAGGCTCATCGAACAAAGTTCGACACACAATTCATATATATAAATGTATATATATAGAAAAGCAAGTAAGCGCTCGCATCAAGTCTCAGGCTCAATCGAGACATAACTCGATCACGTTGTTAGTCAATGTATATATATATAGATCGAATGAAACCACACGGATCAAGTCCAGGGCAAAAGCAAGCAACACAACTCTCAACGTGTAGAAGGGTGTGTGCAAAGATGAAGAGAAAGACTCTAGAGTGTGTGAGAAGGCTTACAGCTGACTGCTAAAAAAGACTTCTATATCTTTATAGGCATATTAGCTGCAGGTATACCTGCGGCTGAGCCGCAGGTCAGCCGCAGGTGTACCAGAGGCAACCCGGGTCAGCCCGGGTTTGTCGGGTCGGGTCATCTTGAAGTACGTGCACTCAAGCACTGTAATGTCCACTCAATTTTCCAGAAGTGCAATCCGGGCATCCGTTTGAGGTATACATGACCTATTTCGGACCGCCGTTGTCGAGAGTTGTACGATGGCATGGGATTAGAGTTTGTACGAAGTCATTGAAGATGGGACGATGCCCTCCGGTCTTCAAGCTTCAACTTTCATCCGTTACCCTACACAATAGTCACTCGGGATTGGTTAGCCTTGTGGGACATCGTTGCATAGAGACATGATGTGGCATCGTGTTTAACGAGATGACGATGTTGCCCCTCACCGGTGTTATTGTCGGATTCAATGATAAAGCGTGACGTTACTTTCGGACTTCATTTGAGATTGATTGCTGCAATTGTTGAAAGTCCTCATTTTCATCTTTGAGGTGTGCCTGTCTTCCCGATGTTATTCTTTGGGTCAGTGCAAGTATATCTCGCCAGAGCTACCGAGATTGAAGTTGGTCGATTTGAAACAAGCATTTTCGGGGTTATCGCCAAACTCTGCATTCCTTGGGGTTATCACCAAGGTTGGTGGCTATTCCATGGTTGGACCGAGATCGGATACCTCGGGGTTATCCACGAGATTAATCGGTCTTCTCTGGTGTGTGTTCCAAAGTGTCAGATTCTGCAGCCTCGGGTTACATCCGAGGTTGAAATCGTTTCTCGTGATTGTAATCCGAGGTTGAGGTGAACTTCCAAAGAGTATCCAGTATGGATTTGGATTGTCTTTCGTGTTTCTCTATTAAAAGACGAATCTGTCCTCCTGCAATGTTAGTAACAGTAGTACAAAAAATTTCGAGTGTTTACATTGAGGAAGAAGGTTGTCTTGAACGTGAGGCTGATCTGGTTTGGTGACCACGATTTCCCCATTGTCTATCAGGTCTTGGATCTTATGTTTCAAGGCCCAACAATCCTGAGTATCATGTCCAGGTGCCCCGGCATGATAAGTACATTTTCGAGCAGCATTGAAACCCCGTCCATTAGGGCTGGCTGGTGGAAGAAGATGTGTAATTTTCTTCTGTGTTGTCAGAAGATTGAGAATGTTCTCGAGGGTGTCCCCTAAGGGTGTAAACACTCGAGGGCGTTTGACTTCTCCACCTTTTGGTATTGGAGGGTTTGCAGACTGTGCTTGAAAGGGAGTGTAGTTTCTCCTTTGAATAGGCATGTTCTGATTGCATTTTTGACCCTGTAGTATCAGGGAAACATCTTCCTCTTTCTTTTTATGGACCCTCCGGAGGTTGTTTCAATAATTTTTGGATTGGATGTGATCAGCAACAGCTTTAAGTGCAGCTAGGTCTTGAATTTTCCCGGATTTCAATCCCATCTCCCCATGTTTGACCATTTCAGAAAATGGTTTGCCGATGCCGGCTAAAACTCTTTCATAGAAATGAGCTTCCTGTATGTCTATGAAAGTCATGACCATCTCTAATTCTGTCATGGAAGGACTAACTTGGGCAGCCAGACGTCTCCACCTTTGAGCATACTCTCTAAAAGACTTGTTAGACTATTTCTTGATCTTGGTAATTTGATCCCATCGCCATGTGACCATCCGAGATTGAAAAATTTGTATTGAGTGAGGAAACCATGCGCTAGCTCTTCCCAGCTATGGATGTTTGAATTGTCTAATCTTGTGTACCACAAACGGGTTTCTCCAGTTAGACTTTTTTGGAACAATTGCATTCTGAGTTTTTCGTCCTTTGCATAAGATCCAAGTTCTCCAATAAACACCTTTAAATGTGTGTAAGGGTCTCCTAACGCGTCATATTTTTCAAAGTCAGGAGTTTTAAATTTTTCTGGATAATGAACACCAGAGAAAATGCAAAGATCAGCATATGAAACACTCCCGTGTGTTCCAATTCCTTTGATAGCACGAAGGGTCTCTTCCATTTGGAGGACTTTCTTTTTGATGTCACCAGTGTCTGGATCTCTAGTGGGATGGGTAGCATCATGAGTTTTGTTGGTCGTATCCAACTGCAGTTCAGGTATTGTAATGACCTAGGTTCCCCCTCGTGTGGAGGATTCAGCATGTACGGGTATTTTTGGACCCGGAGTAGACTGGTGTAGTTCTTTGAGTAGAACATCCAAATCTGTAATTTGTTTGCTTAATCCGCCGAATTCTTTGCTAGAAACTGGATTAAGTTCAATTTGGTCGGATGACGACATGATTGACTATAGGCCTGCAGCCTTTTTGGATTTTGACCGGGTAGTAGGTCCGATTGGTTCCCTGCGAAAGACTTGCATAGTTTAATCTTTAGGGAATGTGTATAATAACATGCTATGTGATGTGTCCATTTTAGGAATTTTATCCTGCAAAAGGGATGTCAGCTGTTTATAGCATGCTAATTAAAATATGTATGTGTACACATTTCTTCATATTTCTCATTACATGGAGATATATATATGGAATGTAATTACAAGTAATTGTTTACAAGTAATAGAAATGAGAGAGCATGAAGAGACTTTCCTCTGTTTTGGGTTTATCAGAGGCTGACCTATCTTAGGTTACTCTCGCGGCTTTTTGGCATGAAGGTTACCAAATCATCGCAATTTACTGAACGGGAAATTAATCCGGTCTTTCAACTGGAGCGAATTTGGGTGGTGCCTTTCCTGAGCCTCGGGGAATTAGTCTTCCCACGAGTCCAGTAATCAAACACCGACGGGATAGCCTCCTAGTGGAGGGACCACACAACATATATTCATATACATCGCGTCTCACCGTATGATAATGATGACATTTGCGAAGTACTAATATCACAAGCAGATATGGTGCGAAGCACTAATATCACAAGCAGCTATGGTGCGAATGTGACGCCCCCAAAATAGGTATACATCACCCATCTTGAGTCGCCAAATACATGGTACAGAATTCAAATACAAACTTATTTATACAACAGTCGTGTAAAATACGACAAAACATATGCTGTGAGTTTTAATACAAATATTATCATCTAGACAATATCCACACTCAATGGAGTCCTCATTACATTTATTATTACACTATTTCACAGAATAGTGAGGACTACTAATGCACCATCAAGGACCATCACTCTGTTCCCCGACTAGTCCCAGCTACGTTCTCATTTCCTGAATAGAACAATGAAAACAAAAGGGTGAGCTCAACTAGCTCAGTAAGAAATATTATGACTAAGATAATGCAGAATAAATTATAATTAGCCTTCAACAGTGTTAAACAAATAAAATATAACAAACATCAAGTTTAACTGCAGCGGAACAAGTGTGACACCCCCAAAACCTGGTACCTCATTTCCTCAAGACTTGGTGTTCACTTAATCAAAACATTCAATTCTAACTACCCAATTATAATAAATTGAATAATAAAACCTGCCCATACAGGATTAAATTTAAATAAAAATCTCCCAGGTTATCTAACCTTTAACAACAATCATTCAAATGCGGAAATTAAATAAACTTCATTACAATCTTTAAACCAAAGTCTAATAATAATACTATCAAATCTATTACAAGTCTTCAGTACTTGTTCATCTTTCCTTTTCTTTTCTTTGGTGCTAGGTACGTCACCGTTTCAACTTTAGTTGTAAGAAATTTACTGAAAGAGTGAGCAAACAAGGCCCACTTGAAATAACAATAAATAAATCTTTAAACTTTTACATCAATTGTCAATATTAGGCTCAATAGAACTGAACAATATATTCTATTAACTTTCTAAAAATTATAACATTCACTGAGGGTCTAATGACCATGAATCATGTCCACAGTTATAAGTAATCTTTCAACTTTAACTTTAACAGTCATAAGACTATAAGGACTCCACGTACTTAGGGGGATCAACCCTTCGTACAATGTATTGTGCACAACCATTTCAACGCTAAGCGTAACCTCTATTAAAAGAGTTGTTCATCTCAGTATTTAGAGTACAAGTCCGCATCAAAGGAAGTTTGGTTTGGATAAACTTTCAAGATAATTTGGAATTCAACGAACATCAACTAAGGAGTAGTTAAATAAGACCAATAACACTATACTACAGAATAATCGTGATTGAATCAATTATAGTAAACTAAAGTCATGCATTAGGAATAATCTAATAGCCTACAATTTGAATAACTATAACATACCTTGCTTGAACAACACTAAGTCAAGGTTAATTAGAATTGAATAATAAGCATACATAGCATATATATAGTTGTGCATGCTAAACCACAAGTTAAGTACAAGAATAACTTGCTCCAAATAACTTACATCATTATATTGTAATCGAATTGAAAATAGTAATTGAATTAACAAGATAATAGATTAGAGAACTTGTATCGTCATGAGTAACTAGATACAATGACTTACTCAATCATAGGAAATCTAGCTCTACGAAAGTGTAGAAGTAGCAACTTACAACAATTGTAATTGAAAACAATAATGTACCAAATGAAATTAAACTCGCACAATGAAGTTTTGAGTTAGATAACTTGCCTTTAGCACAAGCTAAACCTTACAACTTGAATCAATACCCTATACATATGTCATCATGACATAATTAGTCATTACCAACATTTTATATCTATATAACCAAAATATAAACTTCATGTAAGTTAAATTACCAATTCACAAAATCAAACTATGTTAATACTAATTAACTCTTGATAACATGCTCATTCATAGTTTAATAATACTGAAATCATCATTTAACATTCATAGTTTACACTGTGGTTCGTATTTCATGGCACATGAGTTAGTAGCCATACTCTGGTCACATGTCATTAGTTGGCGCTTACTGGCGTAGGCACCTACTACACATGTGAGCGAGATTTTTTATCTTCTTTGGGCGTGACTATGCAGAATCAAAATCCCATGACCAAACTAAGAACAAAGATGAACAAAAGCCAAATTGGCCTAAAAGCTCGAATCTAATAGACTGATTATCATGTAATTTACATATAAACTTCATATAAACATATTGTGAAGACTTCTAACATGTTTCTACTCATAAAATAACTTAAACATCAAATATACAACACTCAATTTAAATGTTTTTGGCAAAAAACTCTATTTTTGATATTTTCAATGAAAATTAACACTGTGCTTTTGTTTTTCAACCAAAACAGTAAATTCAAAACATCATGATTATGATTTTACATACTCTATCAATTCCAACAATCAATTTTTCAATTTAACAACTAATTAAACCTAAATTTTCTATTTTAAATTAAGCCATATTCATATATATTTTCATGTAAACACTGTAATATGGTTTTCTTCACAAAACACATACATACATGAACTAGTATATCTATAATCATATATAAACTCATGAAAACATTTTACAAATAATTCTCATATAAAGTTGTATATATATATATCAACAATTCATCCTTTAAAAGAATTTTACAGAGAACTTTTTGGAAGAAGAAAAACTAAACTTTAAAAATTAAATACAAGGATTAATATCCTACCTTTGATTAAGAAGATGATACTCTAGAGTTTAGAAGCAAATAGTTCTGATTACAATCTTCTTTTCCCCAATTTTTTTCTCAATTTCTCTAAGTTTCTCTCAACTTTTCTCTCTGTATTTTTCTTCTTCTTCTTTTTTCTTCAACTGAGCCTTCTTCTCTTCCTAACTCTAACTACGTAATAAAAATATAATGTATATGATATAATATCTATTAATGAAATAATATAAATATAGATATAATTATATCAGTTATATTTTGTTTGAAAATCAAAAGCCATAAGGCTTGTTTGGCTAAGCTAATAAAAATAACCTTTTAATCCTTACACCTTGTTTGGTAAACTGAATTAAAACAAATGGATTAATCCTTATACCTTGTTTGATAAAACACTATTAGATTAAAGACTTATTATGCAATAAGACATGTTTGGCAAAACTAAATTAAACTCTTTTAATTTATTTTAATAACTCCTTTATAGCAAGGTTATTTGTCACACTTCTATTAAATTAAATAATCAATTTAATCAATTAAAATTATTAATCTATTAAATTACTTTCACATCTAAATCATTATCAAAAACTATAATTTCTTTATAATTATAATTTTATTCAACCAACTAATACCTTATTTTAATCACAATTCCCAATTAAAATATTATAATTCATTTAATCATTATAAGCTCTCTCTAGCTTACTTATTAAATTAAATTATTATATAATCTCATAACAATTAATTTTCTTAGCTCCTTAATTATTTATTCAACAAATAATTAACTAAATCACATCAACTCAAATTGAATAATTATTTATTCAATAATAAACATATCCATTAAATATTTATATAAATCAATAAATATTTAATATTACACTTTAAAATTCGGAATGTTACATCATTCACTCCTTACAAGGATTACATCCTCGAATCACAACTCAAACAAATCATTTGTTACATTCTTCCCTACTTACAAAGATCTCATCCCTAGAATCGAAGATGATTAAACAAATAACTCTGTGGTATTCTTTCAACATTTTCTCTTGAAGTTCCCTAACGTAGCTTCTTGACGTTGTGGTTCCTCCATATCACCTTCATGTAAGGTATCACTTTATTCTGCGAGCACTTTTTCTTTCCTATCAACTATCTGGATAGGAACCTCTTCATAAGACAAATCTTTCTCGAACTCCAACGGTTCGTACTCGATCACATGTTTGTAGTCGGGTTTATATTGTCGTAATAATCAAAATGTGAAAAACATTATGAATGTTTTCCAACTCGAGGTAGAGCTACCTCGTAAGCCACTTCTCCCACTCTTCGCAAAGACTTCAAAGGGTCCAATAAACCCGGGCTTAGCTTTTCCTTTTTTACCGAAAATGAATTTTCCCTTCCAAGGAGAAACATTTGGAATACAAAAGTTCTATCTTTGAATGCACGATCTTGTCTCGTGTTGATCAAGATACTTTTTTTTGTCCTGTCTTGGGTCGCTATTAATCTTGTCCGATGAGTTTAACAACGTCGCCAGATTTGTTGTACCGATTCTGGTCCTAACAGTTGGCATTCACCGACTTCATCCCAGCATAGTGGAGTTCTACACTTTCTGCCGTACAGTTCCTCGTAAGGTGGCATGCCGATGCTCGAGTGATAACTGTTGTTGTAAGCAAATTCCACCAATGGTAATTGTTCTTCCCAGCTTCCTTTAAAGTCCATGACACATGCTCTCAGCATATCTTCAAATTTCTGAATTGTTCGTTCGCTTTGGCCATCTGTTTGTGGATGATAAGCCGTACTCATTCGCAACTGTGTCCCCATGCATTGTTGTAGTCTCTTCCAGAAATTCGATGTGAATCGCGGATCTCTATCGGACACAATTGATACTGGCACCCCGTTCCTCGAAACGATCTCTTTAATGTACAATCTTGCCAACTGATCAAGATTGAATCTAATCTTTATTGGTAGAAAGTGTGCTGATTTCGTCAGTCTGTCCACTATCACCCAAATAGCATCGCATCCTCTCTGAGTAGTTGGAAGACCCACCATAAAATCCATCGTGATGTGTTCCCACTTCCATTCCGGTATTTCCAACGGTTGAAGTAATTCGCTGGGTCTTTGATATTCGGCTTTTACTCTTTGACATATCAAGCATTTCGCTACGCATTTTGCAACGTCCCTTTTCATATTCGGCCACCAAAAATGTCGGTGCAAATCTTGATACATTTTCGTGCTTCCTGGATGAATTGAATATTTTGAGCTATGAGCTTCGGTCAAAATTTCTTCTTTCGATTCTAGCTTCTTTCTTTGAACACAAATTCTTCCCTTGAACCATAGTAATCCTTCGGTATTGACCTTGTATTTTACATCACCGCCTTCAACCAGATTCTCTTTGATTTTCCCATATTCTTCATCTTGTAGTTGAGCATTCTTCACTTTGTCCCTTAAAGTTGGACCCGTTTCTATCTGGAATAGTTGTTCGTCAGATTCTTTTGAAAATTTAATTTCTAACTCCAGTTTTGTCATTGCTGAAATGAGCTCCTCCTAAGTTGTTATCAGCATCAGCTTCTGTCGACCTTTCTTGCTTAAAGCATCTGTAACCACATTCGCTTTTCCCGGATGATAACAGATCTCACAATCGTAATCTTTAATGGGCCCATCCACCTTCTTTCGACGCATGTTCAAATCCTTACGAGTGAAAATATACTTGAGACTTTTTGTGGTCCGTGTAGATCTCACATTCTCTCCATAAAGATAGTGTCTCCATATCTTCAGAGCAAATAGAACTGTAGCCAATTCCAAATCATGAGTCAGATACCTTTTCTCATAATCCTTTAGTTGTCTTGATGCATACGCAATAACTTTACCGTTCTGCATAAGAACACAACCCAACCCTTTATGTGAGGCATCACTATACACCACAAAATTTCTTGTATTATCTGGTAATGTCAACACAAGTGCCATACTAAACTTCTTCTTTAAATCTTGGAAACTCTCTTCACATTTCTCCATCCAAACAAATTTTACAGCTTTCCTTGTCAAATTTGTTAGCGGAGTGGCTATCTTAGAAAAATCTTGAATGAATCTTCTATAATAATCGGCCAGTCCCAAGAAACTCCTCACTTCTGATGGTGTTCTTGGTTGTTCCCAATTGATCACAGCTTCCACTTTTGACGGATCCACTGAAATCCCATCTTTGTCAATAACATGACCCAAAAATTGTACACGGTCGAGCCAAAATTAAGACTTAGAGAATTTCACAGACAACTTTTCCTTCCTTAGTGTTTCCAATGTCAAACGTAAATGTTCCACGTGTTCTTCTTGAGTTTTGGAATACACCAGAATGTCAACAATAAATACCACTACAAACTTGTCTAAGAATGGTTTAAACACCCTTTTCATCAAATCCATGAACGCAGCAGGGGCATTAGTTAAACCAAAAGACATCATCAGAAACTCGTAATGTCTGTACTGAGTTCTGAATGTCGTTCTAGGTATATCCTCCTTTCTTACCTTCAATTGGTGATACCCACTTCTCAAATCTATTTTCGAGAAATATTTAGCACCCTTCAGCTGATCAAACAAGTCATCTATTCTAGGCAACGGATACCTATTCTTAATAGTGACTTTATTTAACTCTCTATAATCAATGCAAAGACGCATTGTTCCATCCGTCTTCTTAATGAATAAAACTGGCGCTCCCCACGGCGATACGCTTAGTTGAATATATTTCTTGTCCAACAACTCTTGCAACTGTACCATCAGTTCCTTCATTTCTCGAGCCATTCATGCACGGGGCCTTCGATATCGGCAGTTTGTTCCTGTGCAAGTCGATTACGAACTCAATTTCTCTGTCAAGCGGAAGTCCTAGCAAATCTTCTGGAAACACGACTTTGAATTCTCTCACTACCGGTATTTCTTCTAGTTTTACACCCTTTTTCTGAGTATCGACTCTGTAAGCTAAATAGCCCACACAACCTTGGCTTAACAATTTCTTGGCCTGCATAGTCGTCAGACATTTTATTTGTCTAGGCGACTTGCTACCATAAAATACTACATTTGACGGAGTTATAAGGTTTACACACTTCTTGTGACAATCGATTACTGCTCCATATTTGAACAGCCAATCCATTCCTAAAATTACATCAAATTCCCCGAGTCTAATCGGAATCAAATCTACCAACAAGATATTCTCCTTAATGTTCACCCTACAGTTCTTGTATACGAATCTAACAGGGATTACTTCCTTATTTGCAATTTCTATGTTCAAAGGAAAATTCAGTTCTTCTCTAGGCAATTCTAACCTCTTAGCAAATTCATCAGATATAAACGAACAAGTAGCACCCGAATTGAATAATACATAAGCATTTATATCATTGATTGGGATAATAACTGACACTACATCTTTTGATTGCACAACATCTTGCACAGTCATGTTGAAGGTTCTGGCTGTGGGTTTGATTGATGCTGCAGGTCCTGCAATGGCCCATATACTTCCATTATTACCTCCATTGCTTTTGGTTGTCACTCCTTCCCTCTTCTTAGGGCATTCACAAGCAAGGTGATCATTGGATCAGCACGTGAAGCATACATTCTTCTTCGGTTGAGTACAATTTGGGACGATGTGACCCTCCTGGCCACAATTGTAGCATACTCGCTTCCCTATCAAGCACGTACCCTTATGGAATCTCCCCTCCCATGCAATCTTTATTCATAAAATCTAGGGTCTCACAATCTCCCCTCCTTATGAAATTTCGCCCTCGAAATTTACGTACGTACCTGGTATGCCGAACAGGTGAGGATACCTTGACTTCACTTCAAATTCTAACTCTTGAGGTATAACCTTTGAGCGTCGAATATGATCCTTCTTATCCAAGATGTTAACACGTATCTTCTCATACGTTAAATCTTCTGCTATCTCGTCCGGTTCTAAATTAATAATGTGGTTCGGGTCATCCACATATTTATGTAACATTGATACATTAAAAATGTTATGAACACGCGACATACTTGGCGGTAAAACGAGTCTATAAGCCACAGTTCCTACTTGATCGAGGATTTAAAATGGGTCAATTAAATCGAGGGTTGAGATTTTCTCTCTTAAATCGATTCTTACTTCTAGAATAACGCCCTCTTGAACCTTCTTCTTCACATTCATCAGCTCTGAGTATGTAGCTTGAGCGGCTTTAACTTTATCGATTAAAGTCGATTCTAATCGTATATTCGTTATCTTCACGTGGGTTCATATATTCGCACTTGTAACCGCATACGATCTTCTACTCAACGCGTCAGCTACCACGTCGCTTTCCCACGATGTTATTGAATGGTACGATCGTAATCTTCAACAGCTCGAGTCAACGTCTTTGGCACGTTATACGTTAGTTTTAGTTAAAGAAATATTTGAGGGTTTTAGAAATGGGTTTTGTCTTTGGGGTCAATACAAAATTGATTTCACGCCTAGGGTAGGCTAAGAAGACTTCAAGAATCGTCGGAAATTTATTAACAATAGAAATATCATTCAAAGTTGTGACCCTCATCAAAGACTTGGATAAGACGTCACATTGATACCTATCAACTTGCCATCGTCATTCACGACGCCGCTTACGTAAAGTCGGATTCGATTGCATTCCACTCAAGGAAGTCAACAACGAAAGGATCGGGCTCTTTACTTATGGCTTGATATGACAATGATTGACTTTAGTGGTTTGGTTGCTTGAATTCGCATAACAAAGTTGGTTAGGAATATGAAAACTAACAACCTTCTTAAAAGCATGATGAGTAGTTAACCAATCGATTCCTAAAATTGCATCAAAGGCAAGTATTTTCGAAGAGATAAGATTGACAGGTAACGTGAAAGTGATAATTTGAATTAAACAAGATTTATAAATAGTGGACGTAATGAAGGTTTCTACTAACGGAGTTTCAACCAATAAGTCAAAGACTAATTTCTCCGAAGTCAAATTTAAACGTTGAGCGCAAGCAAGAGAGATGAAATAATGGGTAAAATCGGTATCTAATAAGGCATAGACTTTGCAAGAATTTATAATTAACTAACCCGTGATAACTTCATTCGTGTTCCTCATAAAAAAAATGCTCCCTTTTAAACTATCGATTTTGACTTGTCTGGGACATTCTTTGGCGTCACCATCCCAGCTAGACTTGACTATGCTATAGAGTACATTCCACCATTAATTGCTTCGTCACATTCCTGATCCATGATTTGAATCATTACTCCTCGAACCATATTGAATTGGGGTTGACCGCTCTGTACAGGGTAATTCCGAATTTGATGTTGGATTCTCCCAATTGTTGTCCAAAAAGCAAAATCCATTTCATCTATTTTGACTTTATTGGATCGGACGTCTTTTTCGACAATATTAACGCGTCGTGCGGCTTTTACCCACGCATCATCTATTCTCCTTCGTTTAGTTGTTTCTGTTTTCATCAGAACTTTGATCATAGCATTCTCAGATTCCAGCTCTAATATGTTATACTCTGCCAAAGAGTGCTTCTGTTCAAGCATCGCACATCGGGTAACACAATTTTGAATGGTTGCATCTCTTTGCTCCACGACCTCCTGCCGTTCTTCAGCCTGCTGTTCTAACTCATGAATTCGATTTTGTAATGCTAAATTTTGATCATAAAATTCTTCTAATAAATTCTCCTCAGGTTCCTCTTCTTCCTCACTCTCAGCTGCTACCTCTGCAACTAGCTCGGGTGCTACTATTAGTTCTTCACGCACCACGTAGATATCTCTAATTTCTTCATCGTCTGACATCACATTAACATGGTTAGTGATTAAAGGTGTCTCAACGGTCTCATGTGCTCCATTGCTATTCTCAACATTCTCGGATGTCATTTTCAAATACTTCCACAAAACAAGGGTTAATTAACATATCACATATTATCCCTATACTCTGACCGACCAATTAAATTCCAAATAAACTTAGGTAGGTCATACTAGCGAAGGAATTCCCCGTCTCTTCCCTCCTAGTTCAATTCTCACATCCTAGCCAGGGATCATATCCCTAAGCTTTGATACCAACTGTGATGCCCCCAAAATAGGTATACATCACCCATCTTGAGTCGCCAAATACATGGTACAGAATTCAAATACAAACTTAATTATACAACAGTCATGCAAAATACGACAAAACATATGCTGTGAGTTTTAATACAAATATTATCATCTAGACAATATCCACACTCAATGGAGTCCTCATTACATATATTATTACACTATTTCACAGAATAGTGAGGACTACTAATGCACCATCTAGGACCATCACTCTGTTCCCCGACTAGTCCCAGCTACGTTCTCATTTCCTGAATAGAACAATAAAAGCAAAAGGGTGAGCTCAACTAGCCCAGTAAGAAATATTATGACTAAGATAATGCAGAATAAATTATCATTAGCCTTCAACAGTGTTAAATGGATAAAATATAACAAACATCAAGTTTAACTGCAGCGGAACAAGCAATCCATTAAAAGAGTCAAGTAGAGAATAAAATCTACTATCTTTTATGATTTAAAAGGTTTTTCATCACTTTTATCGCCGAGACTCAAATTTTAATAAATAATCCACATCATCGAATCACCCACTACTTTCTGGCAAGGATATTCTTTAGTATCACGACCACAATTATCCATGCACTCACGGGCCCGGAATATTTGTGTATTCATTAAGGGTCATGATCATGCCATAAAACAATTCATCTTTCCACTACGGCCAAAGAGAATCCAGAGCCATAATCATACCAAAAATCATCCATCAATGCACTCTGGGCCAATGAGGACTTTTTCCACATCATTTGTTACATTATGGTTATGATTATACCAAGAATAATCCTCGGTCATAATCATACCAAGTCCATCTATGCACCACAGCCATGAGATGACTTTCAACATAATATAAGCATGAGGATGATGACAATGATATAATAATTCAATAAAAAACAAGTTCAAGAATTAATTTATCCAGAACTAATAACGTCCCACATTGTCAACATGATACTTCTTTGTAGAGTAAAATTCAAGAATGCTCGGAAGAATATTTCAATGAAAAGATATTGGATGAAGCGCAAATATCAAGGATATTCCACTAATTTCATGGAGTATAGAAGTCAAAGTTTTTAACCAATGGGTATAATAAAGAATGGAATAACAAAAGAAATCACCATGCATGCGATAGATCGCATAAAAAAGTTATTCCAATAGAATAATAAATAATCGGAACCAGTCCGGCGTAAAAACGCATGCATATGATATTCTAATGTAATAATAAATATCGGAACCAGTCCCGACGTAAAACGCATGCACAGACGATATATTCCAATGAATAATAAAGACCGGAACGAGTCCCGCCAAAACGCATGCAGGATATTCCACCGAATAATAAAAAGACTGGAACCAGTATGACAGAAATGCATGACCATGATATTACAACAGAATAATAAAGAATAGAATAACAATAGAATTTCACCAAGTATAGGGTAGCCCACGTATACAGGTTATTCCAACAGAATAATAAAGAATGGAATAACATAAGTTCTCTTCATGAATACAAAAGAATAACACCCCTTATGAGTACAACAAATAATATTCCCTACCTTAGAAAGAAGAGTACTGGATATAAAAGTAGTGAAGTAGCAGAACACTTTTCTTCTTTCTCTCTATAGTTTCTCTATCTAGAGTTTCAGTGAATTCGTAAGAAATAATGAATGAATGAGCTTCTATTTATAGAAAAATGGATACGCATAGTAACTAACTCATGAGCGGTCAGATTGATTTACTTTAATCTGACGGTCCATATTTAAAGCAAAATTTTTTAAATAAAATATAATATATTCTATTTATAATCTAATAAAACGAATAACTTTATAATAGATTTTACTATGCAATGCAGGCACTATGCAAACACTATGCATAATAAAATATAATATATTCTAATTATTGTCTAATAAAAATGATAACTTTATAAAAGTATTACATTTTTATATAAAAAGATTTTACTATGCAAAACACTATGCAGCACTATGCAAACACTATGCATAATAAAATATAATATATTCTAATTATTGTCTAATAAAATAGATAACTTTATAAAAGTATTATGTTTTATATAAAAGATTTTACTATACAAAACACTATGTAGACTCTATGCAACACTATGCATAATAGAATATAATATATTCTATTTATAGAATAACTTTATAAAAGTATTACATTTTATTATATTAATAATACCAATAAAACAAAACAGAGTGACTTATCACGTAAACATTAATAATCAATACTGGTATGCTACTATGCAACCATGCGCAGACATTCTTTTACTTTACTACCGATGGTAGTTCAACAAAGAATAAAGGTAAAACTTCATGCCGTTATTTTCATAAAAATATTTTTGTCGTTTTTCTCATTAAAATAATAATTCCGTTATGGGTCCACCAATGATTGTGCCGTTGCACGAATATTCCCTAATAAAACAAATATTCCCCGACCAATCGAATTTAATATGACAACTTGCATACTTTGCAAAATTTATAAATACTACCCACAACTATAACATTATATCAAATTCACACCATAATATTCAAAAAAATATTTCGAGAAAATTAAATCTTTATTCATAAAATCTAGGGTCTCACTCTCCCCTCCTTATGAAATTTCGCCCTCGAAATTTACGTACGTACCTGGTATGTCGAACAGGTGAGGATACCTTGACTTCACTTCAAATTCTAACTCTTGAGGTATAACCTTTGAGCGTCGAATATGATCCTTCTTATCCAAGATGTTAACACGTATCTTCTCATACGTTAAATCTTCTACTATCTCGTCCGGTTCTAAATTAATAATGTGGTTCGGGTCATCCACATATTTATGTAACATTGATACATTAAAAATGTTATGAACACGCGACATACTTGGCGGTAAAACGAGTCTATAAGCCACAGTTCCTACTTGATCGAGGATTTAAAATGGGTCAATTAAATCGAGGGTTGAGATTTCCTCTCTTCGTCGATTCTTACTTCTAGAATAACGCCCTCTTGAACCTTCTTCTTCACATTCATCAGCTCTGAGTATGTAGCTTGCGCGGCTTTAACTTTATCGATTAAAGTCGATTCTAATCGTATATTCGTTATCTTCACGTGGGTTCATATATTCGCACTTGTAACCGCATAGGATCTTCTACTCAACGCGTCAGCTACCACGTTCGCTTTCCCACGATGTTATTGAATGGTACGATCGTAATCTTCAACAGCTCGAGTCAACGTCTTTGGCACGTTATACGTTCGTTTTAGTTGAAGAAATATTTGAGGGTTTTAGAAATGGGTTTTGTACTGGGGTCAATACAAAATTCGATTTCACGCTCTAGGGGTAGGCTAAGAAGACTTCAAGAATACGTCAGGAAATTTATTAACAATAGAAATATCATTCAAAGTTGTGACCCTCATCAAAGACTTGGATAGTACGTCACATTGATACCTATCAACTTGCCATCGTCATTCACGACGTCGCCTACAGAAAGTCTGGCTTCGGTGCATTCCACTCAAGGAAGTCAACAACGAAAGGACTGGGGCTCTTTACTTATGGCTTGATATGACAATGATTGACTTTAGTGGTTTGGTTGCTTGAATTCTCATAATAAAGTTGGTTAGGAATATGAAAACTAACAACCTTACTTAAAAGCATGATGAGTAGTTAACCAATCGATTCCTAAAATTGCATCAAAGGCAAGTATTTTCGAAGAGATAAGATTGACAGGTAATGTGAAAGTGATAATTTGAATTAAACAAGATTTATAAATAGTGGACGTAATGAAGGTTTCTACTAACGGAGTTTCAACCAATAAGTCAAAGACTAATTTCTCCGAAGTCAAATTTAAACGTTGAGCGCAAGCAAGAGAGATAAAATAATGGGTAAAATCGGTATCTAATAAGGCATAGACTTTGCAAGAATTTATAATTAACTAACCCGTGATAACTTCATTCGTGTTCCTCGTAAAAAAAAACGCTCCCTTTTAAACTATCGATTTTGACTTGTCTGGGACATTCTTTGGTGTCACCATCCCAGCTAGACTTGACTTTGCTATAGAGTACATTCCACCATTAATTGCTTCGTCACATTCCTGATCCATGATTTGAATCATTACTCCCCGATCCATATTGAATTGGGGTTGACCGCTCTGTACAGGGTAATTCCGAATTTGATGTTGGATTCTCCCAATTGTTGTCCAAAAAGCAAAATCCATTTCATCTATTTTGACTTTATTGGATTGGACGTCTTTTTCGACAATATCAACGCGTCGTGCGGCTTTTACCCACGCATCATCTATTCTCCTTCGTTTAGTTGTTTCTGCTTTCATCAGAACTTTGATCATAGCATTCTCAGATTCCAGCTCTAATATGTTATACTCCGCCAAAGAGTGCTTACATTCAAGCATCGCTTATCGGGTAACACAATTTTGAATGGTTGCATCTCTTTGCTCCACGACCTCTCGCCGTTCTTGACTCTTTGTTCTAACTCATGAATTCGATTTTGTAATGCTAAATTTTGATCATAAAATTCTTCTAATAAATTCTCCTCAGGTTCCTCTTCTTCCTCACTCTCAGCTGCTACCTCTGCAACTAGCTCGGGTGCAACTATTAGTTCTTCACGCACCACGTAGATATCTCTAATTTCTTCATCGTCTGACATCACATTAACATGGTTAGTGATTAAAGGTGTCTCAACGGTCTCATGTGCTCCATTGCTATTCTCAACATTCTCGGATGTCATTTTCAAATACTTCCACAAAATAAGGGTTAATTAACATATCACATATTATCCCTATACTCTGACCAACCAATTAAATTCCAAATAAACTTAGGTAGGTCATACTAGCGAAGGAATTCCCCGTCTCTCCCCTCCTAGTTCAATTCTCACATCCTAGCAGGATCATATCCTAAGCTTTTATACCAACCGTGACGCCCCCAAAATAGGTATACATCACCCATCTTGAGTCGCCAAATACATGGTATGTAATTCAAATACAAACTTAATTATACAAATACCATGCAAAAAATACGACAAAACATATGTTGTGAGTTTTAATACAAATATTATCATCTAGACAATATCCACACTCAATGGAGTCCTCATTACATATATTATTACACTATTTCACGTAATAGTGAGGACTACTAATGCACCATCTAGGACCATCACTGTTTCCCGACTAGTCCCATACGTTCTCATTTTCTAATAGAACAATAAAAGCAAAAGGGTGAGCTTAACTAGCCCAAGAAGAAATATTATGACTAAGATAATGCGAATAAATTATCATTAGCCTTCAACAAAGATTGTTAAACGGATAAAATATAACAAACATCAAGTTTAAGCGCAATGAACAAGCAATCCATTAAAAGAGTCAAGTAGAGAATAAAATCTACTATCTTTTATGATTTAAAAGGTTTCTCATCACTTTTATCACGAGACTCGATTTTAATAAATAATCCACATCATCGAAATCCCCCGCACTACTACCAAGGATATTCTTTAGTATCACGACCACAATTATCCATGCACTACGGGCCAAGAATATTTGTGTATTCATTAATGGTAATGATCATGCCATAAAACAATTCATCTTTGCACTATGGCCAAAGAGAATCCATAGCCATAATCATACCAAAAACTGTTCATCAATGCACTACGGGCCAATGAGGACTTTTTCCATATCATTTGTAACATTACGGTTATGATTATATCGAATAATCCCTGGTCATAATCATACCAAGTCCATCAATTCACTACAGGCCACAGATTACTTTCAACATAATATAAGCATGAGGATGATGACAATGATATAAGAATTCAATAAAAACAAGTTCAAGAATTAATTTATCCAGGAACTAATAACGTCCACATTGTCAACATGATACTTCTTTGCAGAGTAAAATTCAAGAATGCTCAGAAGAATATTTCCATGAAAAGATATTGGATGAAGTGCAAATATGAAGGATATTTCACTAATTTCATGGAGTATAAGTCAAAGTTTTAACCAACTAAGTATAATAAAGAATGGAATAACAAAAAGAAATCACCATGCATGCGATAGAGACCAGATGCAAAAGTTATTCCAATGAATAATAAATAACGGAACCAGTCCCACAGAAACGCATGCGTATACTATATTCAAATGTAATAATAAAGAATAGAATGACAACAAAATTTCACCAAGTATAGGGTAAACGACGCATTAATTGGTTATTCCAATGTAATAATAAATAATGGAATAACATGAGTTCTCTTCAAGAATACAAAAGAATACACATTTCTATACGAGTACAACAAATAATATTCCCTACCTTAGAAAAGAAGAGTACCGGATATAAAAGTAGTGAAGTAGCGTAGAATACTTTTCTTCTTTCTCTCTATAGTTTCTCTCTAGAGTTTCGGTTAATTTGTAAGAAATAATGAATGAATGAGCTTCTATTTATAGAAAAATGGACCTATAGTAACTAACTCAAGAAACGGTCCAAATTGATTTACTTTAATCGACGGTCCATATTTAAAGCAAAATCTTTTAAATAAAATATAATATACTCTATTTATAATCTAATAAAACGAATAACTTTATAAAAGATTTTACTATGCAAACACTATGCAGGCACTATGCAAATACTATGCATAATAAAATATAATATATTCTAATTATTATTTAATAAAACAGATAACTTTATAAAAGTATTCTGTTTTATATAAAAAGATTTTACTATGCAAAACACTATACAGACACTATGCAAACACTATGCATAATAAAATATAATATATTCTAATTATTGTCTAATAAAATAGATAACTTTATAAAAGTATTATGTTTTATATAAAAAGATTTTACTATGCAAAACACTATGTAGACTCTATGCAACACTATGCATAATAGAATATAATATATTCTATTTATAGAATAACTTTATAAAAGTATTCTGTTTTATTATATTAATAATACCAATAAAACAAAACAGAGTGACTTATCACGTAAACATTAATAATCAATACCGTATGCTACTATGCAACCACGCGTATTACTGTACTTTTAGTACCGAGTGGTTCAACAGTATTAACGGTAAAACTTCCGCCGTTATTTTCATAAAAATATTTTTGTCGTTAACTCATTTCGACAATAATTCTGTTGTGGGGTCCACCAATGATTGTGCCGTTGCACGAATATTCCCTGATAAAACAAATATTCCCCGACCAATCGAATATAATATGACAACTTGCATACTTTGCAAAATTTATAAATACTACCCACAACTATAACATTATATCAAATTCACACCAAATATTCAAAAAAATATTTTGAGAAAATTAAGTCTTTATTCATAAAATCTAGGGTATCACAATCTCCCCTCCTTATTAAATTTCGCCCTCGAAATTTACGTACGTACCTGGTATGCCGAACAGGTGAGGATACCTTGACTTCACTTCAAATTCTAACTCTTGAGGTATAACCTTTGAGCGTCGAATATGATCCTTCTTATCCAAGATGTTAACACGTATCTTCTCATACGTTAAATCTTCTGCTATCTCGTCCGGTTCTAAATTAATAATGTGGTTCGGGTCGTCCACATATTTACGTAAAATTGATACGTTAAAAATGTTATGAACACGCGACATACTTGGCGGTAAAACGAGTCTATAAGCCATAGTTCCTACTTGATCGAGGATTTAAATTGGGTCAATTAAATCGAGGGTTGAGATTTTCTCCACGTCGTCTTGCTTCTAGAATAATGCCTCTTGAACCTTCTTCTTCACATTCATCAGCTCTTAGTATGTAGTTTGAGCGTCTTTAACTTTATCGATTAAAGTCGATTTTAATCGTATATTCGTTATCTTCACACGGGTTCATATATTCGCACTTGTAACAAGTGATACGATCTTCTACTCAATGCGTCAAATGACCACGTTCACTTTCACACGATGTTATTGAATGGATACGATCGTAATCTTCAACAAATTTCGAGTCAACGTCTTTGGCACGTTATACGCTCGTTTTAGTTGAAGAAATATTTGAGGCTTTTAGAAATGGGTTTTGTACTGGGGTCAATACAAAATTCGATTTCACGCTCTAGGGGTAGGCTAAGAAGACTTCAAGAATACGTCAGGAAAGTTATTAACAATAGAAATATAATTCAATGTTGTGACCCTCATCAAAGACTTAGATAGTACGTCACATTGATACCTATCAACTTGCCATCGTCATTCACGACGTCACCTACAGAAAGTCTGGCTTCGGTGCATTCCACTCAAGGAAGTCAACAACGAAAGGACTGGGGCTCTTTACTTATGGCTTGATATGACAATGATTGACTTTAGTGGTTTGGTTGCTTGAATTCTCATAACAGGTTGGTTAGGAATATGAAAACTAACAACCTTACGAAAAGCATGATGAGTAGTTAACCAATCGATTCCTAAAATCGCATCAAAGGAAAGTAATTTCGAAGAGATAAGATTGACAGGTAATGTGAAAGTGATAATTTGAATTAAACAAGATTTATAAATAGTGGACGTAATGAAGGTTTCTACTAACGGAGTTTCAACTAATAAGTCAAAGACTAATTTCTCTGAAGTCAAATTTAAACGTTGAGCGCAAGCAAGAGAGATAAAATAATGGGTAAAATCGGTATCTAATAAGGCATAGACTTTGGAAAAATTTATAATTAACTAACCCGTGATAACTTCATTCGTGTTCCTCGTAAAAAAAACGCTCCCTTTTAAACTATCGATTTTGACTTGTCTCGGGACATTCTTCAAGCGCCACCATCCCGGCTAGACTTGACTTTCCTATAGAGTACATTCCACCATTAATTGCTTCGTCACATTCCCCGATCCATGATTTGAATCACCCCGATCCATATTGAATTGGGGTTGACCGCTCTGCATGGTAGGTAATTCGAATTTGATGTTGGATTCTCCGATTGTTGTCCAAAAGAAAAATCCATTTCATCTATTTTGACTTTATTGGATCGGACGTCTTTTTCGACAATATCAACGCGTCGTCGCGGCTTTTACCCACGCATCATCTATTCTCCTTCGTTTAGTTATTTCGCTTTCATCGTAACTTTGATCATAGCATTCTCGATTCGGCTCTAATATGTTATACTCGCCAAAGAGTGCTTTCGCTCAAGCATCGCACATCGTAACACAATTTTGAATGGTTGCATCTCTTTGCTCCACGACCTCCCGCTTCTCTTCACTCGCTATTCTAACTCATGAATTCGATTTTGTAATGCTAAATTTTGATCATAAAATTCTTCTAATAAATTCTCCTCAGGTTCCTCTTCTTCCTCTTCTTCCTCTTCTTCCTCACTCACCGCTACCTCTTGCAACTAGCAAAAAGTGCAACTATTAGTTCTTCACGCACCACGTAGATATCTCTAATTTCTTCATCGTCTGACATCACATTAACATGGTTAGTGATTAAAGGTGTCTCAACGGTCTCATGTGCTCCATTGCTATTCTCAACATTCTCGGATGTCATTTTCAAATACTTCCACAAAACAAGGGTTAATTAACATATCACATATTATCCCTATACTCTGACCGACCAATTAAATTCCAAATAAACTTAGGTAGGTCATACTAGCGAAGGAATTCCCCGTCTCTTCCCTCCTAGTTTAATTCTCACATCCTAGCCAGGGATCATATCCCTAAGCTTTGATACCAACTGTGACGCCCCCAAAATAGGTATACATCACCCATCTTGAGTCGCCAAATACATGGTACAAAATTCAAATACAAACTTAATTATACAACAGTCATGCAAAATACGACAAAACATATGCTGTGAGTTTTAATACAAATATTATCATCTAGACAATATCCACACTCAATGGAGTCCTCATTACATATATTATTACACTATTTCACGTAATAGTGAGGACTACTAATGCACCATCTAGGACCATCACTGTTCCCGACTAGTCCCAAGCTACGTTCTCATTTCCTGAATAGAACAATAAAAGAAAAAGGGTGAGCTCAACTAGCCTAGTAAGAAATATTATGACTAAGATAATGCAGAATAAATTATCATTAGCCTTCAACAGTGTTAAACGGATAAAATATAACAAACATCAAGTTTAACTGCAGCGGAACAAGCAATCCATTAAAAGAGTCAAGTAGAGAATAAAATCTACTATCTTTTATGATTTAAAAGGTTTCTCATCACTTTTATCGCTGAGACTCAGCTTAATAAATAATCCACATCATCGAATCACCCCTGCACTACGGCCAAGGATATTCTTTAGTATCACGACCACAATTATCCATGCACTACGGGCCAAGAATATTTGTGTATTCATTAATGGTAATGATCATGCCATAAAACAATTCATCTTTGCACTATGGCCAAAGAGAATCCATAGCCATAATCATACCAAAAACTGTTCATCAATGCACTACGGGCCAATGAGGACTTTTTCCATATCATTTGTAACATTACGGTTATGATTATATCGAATAATCCCTGGTCATAATCATACCAAGTCCATCAATTCACTACAGGCCACAGATTACTTTCAACATAATATAAGCATGAGGATGATGACAATGATATAAGAATTCAATAAAAACAAGTTCAAGAATTAATTTATCCAGGAACTAATAACGTCCACATTGTCAACATGATACTTCTTTGCAGAGTAAAATTCAAGAATGCTCAGAAGAATATTTCCATGAAAAGATATTGGATGAAGTGCAAATATGAAGGATATTTCACTAATTTCATGGAGTATAGAAGTCAAAGTTTTAACCAACTAAGTATAATAAAGAATGGAATAACAAAAGAAATCACCATGCATGCGATAGACCGCACAGGCAGGTTATTCCAACAGAATAATAAATAACGGAACCAGTCCCACAGAAACGCATACAGAACACGATATTCCAAATGTAATAATAAAGAATAGAATGACAACAAAATTTCACCAAGTATAGGGTAGCACGCGTATACTGGTTATTCCAACAGAATAATAAATAATGGAATAACATGAGTTCTCTTCAAGAATACAAAAGAATAACACCCCTTACGAGTACAACAAATAATATTCCCTACCTTAGAAAGAAGAGTACTGGATATAAAAGTAGTGAAGTAGCAGAATACTTTTCTTCTTTCTCTCTATAGTTTCTCTCTCTAGAGTTTCAGTTAATTTGTAAGAAATAATGAATGAATGAGCTTCTATTTATAGAAAAATGGACTGCATAGTAACTAACTCAAGAACGGTCCAAATTGATTTACTTTAATCTGACGGTCCATATTTAAAGCAAAATCTTTTAAATAAAATATAATATACTCTATTTATAATCTAATAAAACGAATAACTTTATAAAAGATTTTACTATGCAAACACTATGCAGGCACTATGCAAATACTATGCATAATAAAATATAATATATTCTAATTATTATTTAATAAAATGAGATAACTTTATAAAAGTATTACATTTTATATAAAAAAGATTTTACTATGCAAAACACTATACTGTATAATTATGCAAAACACTATGCATAATAAAATATAATATATTCTAATTATTGTCTAATAAAATAGATAACTTTATAAAAGTATTATGTTTTATATAAAAAGATTTTACTATGCAAAACACTATGTAGACTCTATGCAACACTATGCATAATAGAATATAATATATTCTATTTATAGAATAACTTTATATAAAGTATTACATTTTATTATATTAATAATACCAATAAAACAAAAGCAGAGTGACTTATCACATAAACATTAATAATCAATACCGTATGCTACTATGCAACCACGCCAGACATCGTATACTTTTAGTCTTAGAAAGTAGTTCAACAAAGATAATCTGTGTAAAACTTCCGCCGTTATTTTCATAAAAATATTTTTGTCGTTAACTCATTTCGATAATAATTACATTGTGGGGTCCACCAATGATTGTCGTTGCACGAATATTCCCCTCGATAAAACAAATATTCCCACCAATCGAATATAATATGACAACTTGCATACTTTTGCAAAATTTATAAATACTACCCACAACTATAACATTATATCAAATTCACACCAAATATTCAAAAAAATATTTTGAGAAAATTAAGTCTTTATTCATAAAATCTAGGTATCACAATCTCCCTCCTTATTAAATTTTAGCCCTCGAAATTTACGTCGCGACACGGTATGTAATGGGTGAGGATACCTTGACTTCACTTCAAATTCTAACTCTTGAGGTATAACCTTTGAGCGTCGAATATGATCCTTCTTATCCAAGATGTTAACACGTATCTTCTCATACGTTAAATCTTCTGCTATCTCGTCCGGTTCTAAATTAATAATGTGGTTCGGGTCGTCCACATATTTACGTAAAATTGATACGTTAAAAATGTTATGAACACGCGACATACTTGGCGGTAAAACGAGTCTATAAGCCATAGTTCCTACTTGATCGAGGATTTAAATTGGGTCAATTAAATCGAGGGTTGAGATTTCCTCTCTACGTCGTCTTGCTTCTAGAATAATGCCCTCTTGAACCTTCTTCTTCACATTCATCAGCTCTTAGTATGTAGTTTGAGCGTCTTTAACTTTATCGATTAAAGTCGATTTTAATCGTATATTCGTTATCTTCACGTGGGTTCATATATTCGCACAGAATAACCGTATACGATCTTCTACTCAATGCGTCAAATAATTACGTTCACTTTCACACGATGTTATTGAATGGTACGATCGTAATCTTCAACAGCTCGAGTCAACGTCTTTGGCACGTTATACGTTCGTTTTAGTTGAAGAAATATTTGAGGGTTTTAGAAATGGGTTTTGTACTGGGGTCAATACAAAATTCGATTTCACGCTCTAGGGGTAGGCTAAGAAGACTTCAAGAATACGTCAGGAAAGTTATTAACAATAGAAATATAATTCAATGTTGTGACCCTCATCAAAGACTTAGATAGTACGTCACATTGATACCTATCAACTTGCCATCGTCATTCACGATGTCACCTACAGAAAGTCTGGCTTCGGTGCATTCCACTCAAGAAAGTCAACAACGAAAGGACTGGGGCTCTTTACTTATGGCTTGATATGACAATGATTGACTTTAGTGGTTTGGTTGCTTGAATTCGCATAACAGGTTGGTTAGGAATATGAAAACTAACAACCTTACGAAAAGCATGATGAGTAGTTAACCAATCGATTCCTAAAATCGCATCAAAGGAAAGTAATTTCGAAGAGATAAGATTGACAGGTAATGTGAAAGTGATAATTTGAATTAAACAAGATTTATAAATAGTGGACGTAATGAAGGTTTCTACTAACGGAGTTTCAACTAATAAGTCAAAGACTAATTTCTCCGAAGTCAAATTTAAACGTTGAGCGCAAGCAAGAGAGATAAAATAATGGGTAAAATCGGTATCTAATAAGGCATAGACTTTGGAAAAATTTATAATTAACTAACCCGTGATAACTTCATTCGTGTTCCTCGTAAAAAAAACGCTCCCTTTTAAACTATCGATTTTGACTTGTCTGGGACATTCTTTGGCGTCACCATCCCAGCTAGACTTGACTTTCCTATAGAGTACATTCCACCATTAATTGCTTCGTCACATTCCTGATCCATGATTTGAATCACTCCCCGATCCATATTGAATTGGGGTTGACCGCTCTGTACAGGGTAATTCCGAATTTGATGTTGGATTCTCCCAATTGTTGTCCAAAAAGAAAAATCCATTTCATCTATTTTGACTTTATTGGATCGGACGTCTTTTTCGACAATATCAACGCGTCGTGCGGCTTTTACCCACGCATCATCTATTCTCCTTCGTTTAGTTATTTCTGCTTTCATCAGAACTTTGATCATAGCATTCTCAGATTCCAGCTCTAATATGTTATACTCTGCCAAAGAGTGCTTCTGTTCAAGCATCGCACATCAGGTAACACAATTTTGAATGGTTGCATCTCTTTGCTCCACGACCTCCTGCCGTTCTTCAGCCTGCTGTTCTAACTCATGAATTCGATTTTGTAATGCTAAATTTTGATCATAAAATTCTTCTAATAAATTCTCCTCAGGTTCCTCTTCTTCCTCTTCTTCCTCTTCTTCCTCACTCTCAGCTGCTACCTCTGCAACTAGCTCGGGTGAAAGTATTAGTTCTTCACGCACCACGTAGATATCTCTAATTTCTTCATCGTCTGACATCACATTAACATGGTTAGTGATTAAAGGTGTCTCAACGGTCTCATGTGCTCCATTGCTATTCTCAACATTCTCGGATGTCATTTTCAAATACTTCCACAAAACAAGGGTTAATTAACATATCACATATTATCCCTATACTCGATGACTAATTAAATTCCAAATAAACTTAGGTAGGTCATACTAGCGAAGGAATTCCCCGTCTCTTCCCTCCTAGTTTAATTCTCACATCCTAGCCAGGGATCATATCCCTAAGCTTTGATACCAACTGTGACGCCCCCAAAAGAGGTATACATCACCCATCTTGAGTCGCCAAATACATGGTACAAAATTCAAATACAAACTTAATTATACAACGATCATGCAAAATCGACAAAACATATGTTTGTGAGTTTTAATACAAATATTATCATCTAGACAATATCCACACTCAATGGAGTCCTCATTACATATATTATTACACTATTTCACAGAATAGTGAGGACTACTAATGCACCATCTAGGACCATCACTCTGTTCCCCGACTAGTCCCAGCTACGTTCTCATTTCCTGAATAGAACAATAAAAGAAAAAGGGTGAGCTCAACTAGCCTAGTAAGAAATATTATGACTAAGATAATGCAGAATAAATTATCATTAGCCTTCAACAGTGTTAAACGGATAAAATATAACAAACATTAAGTTTAACTGCAGCGGAACAAGCAATCCATTAAAAGAGTCAAGTAGAGAATAAAATCTACTATCTTTTATGATTTAAAAGGTTTTTCATCACTTTTATCATTTGAGACTCGACAATAAATAATCCACATCATCGAATCACCCCTGCACTACGGCCAAGGATATTCTTTAGTATCACGACTACAATTATCCATGCACTACGGGCCAAGAATATTTGTGTATTCATTAATGGTAATGATCATGCCATAAAACAATTCATCTTTGCACTATGGCCAAAGAGAATCCATAGCCATAATCATACCAAAAACTGTTCATCAATGCACTACGGGCCAATGAGGACTTTTTTCATATCATTTGTAACATTACGGTTATGATTATATCGAATAATCCTCGGTCATAATCATACCAAGTCCATCAATTTGAAACGAAGCCACAGATTACTTTCAACATAATATAAGCATGAGGATGATGACAATGATATAAGAATTCAATAAAACAAGTTCAAGAATTAATTTATCCAGAACTAATAACGTCCACATTGTCAACATGATACTTCTTTAAGAGTAAAATTCAAGAATGCTCGGAAGAATATTTCCATGAAAAGATATTGGATGAAGTGCAAATATGAAGGATATTTCACTAATTTCATGGAGTATAGAAGTCAAAGTTTTAACCAACTAAGTATAATAAAGAATGGAATAACAAAAGAAATCACCATGCATGCGATAAACCGCTGACAGCAAAGGTTATTCCAATGAGAATAATAAATAACGGAACCGGTCCCACAGTAAAAGCCTTGAGAGATAGGATATTCAACGAGTAATAATAAAGAATAGAATAACAACAAAATTTCACCAAGTATAGGGTAGAAGACGCATTATAATGGTTATTCCAATGTAATAATAAATAATGGAATAACATAAGTTCTCTTCAAGAATACAAAAGAATAACACCCCTTACGAGTACAACAAATAATATTCCCTACCTTAGAAAGAAGAGTACTGGATATAAAAGTAGTGAAGTAGCAGAACACTTTTCTTCTTTCTCTCTATAGTTTCTCTCTCTAGAGTTTCAGTTAATTTGTAAGAAATAATGAATGAATGAGCTTCTATTTATAGAAAAATGGACTGCATAGTAACTAACTCATGAACGGTCCAGATTGATTTACTTTAATCTGACGGTCCATATTTAAAGCAAAATCTTTTAAATAAAATATAATATACTCTATTTATAATCTAATAAAACGAATAACTTTATAAAAGATTTTACTATGCAAACACTATGCAGGCACTATGCAAATACTATGCATAATAAAATATAATATATTCTAATTATTTTTTAATAAAGCAGTATAACTTTATAAAAGTATTACATTTTATATAAAAAGATTTTACTATGCAAAAAACACTATGCAGTCACGGGCATGCATAATAAAATATAATATATTCTAATTATTGTCTAATAAAATGAGATAACTTTATAAAAGTATTACATTTTTATATAAAAAGATTTTACTATGCAAAACACTATGCAGACACTATGCAACACTATGCATAATAGAATATAATATATTCTATTTATAGAATAACTTTATAAAAGTAATCTGTTTTATTACATTAATAATACCTATAAAACAAAACTGAGTGACTTATCGCGTAAGCATTAATAATCAATACTGGTAGTGCATTATGCAACCCACGCCAGTATTCTTTGTACTTTACTACCGAGTAGTTCAACAAGTAATAATTGGTAAAACTTCCGCCGTTATTTTCATAAAAATATTTTTGTCATTTTCTCATTTCGACAATAATTCCGTTGCGGGGTCCACCAATGATTGTGCCGTTGCACGAATATTCCCTGATAAAATAAATATTCCCTGACCAATCGAATATAATATGACAACTTGCATACTTTGCAAAATTTATAAATACTACCCACAACTATAACATTATATCAAATTCACACCAAATATTCAAAAAAATATTTTGAGAAAATTAAGTCTTTATTCATAAAATCTAGGGTATTACAATCTCCCCTCCTTATGAAATTTCGCCCTCGAAATTTACGTACGTACCTGGTATGCCGAACAGGTGAGGATACCTTGACTTCACTTCAAATTCTAACTCTTGAGGTATAACCTTTGAGCGTCGAATATGATCCTTCTTATCCAAGATGTTAACACGTATCTTCTCATACGTTAAATCTTCTGATATCTCGTCCGGTTCTAAATTAATAATGTGGTTCGGGTCGTCCACATATTTACGTAACATTGATACGTTAAAAATGTTATGAACACGCGACATACTTGGCGGTAAAACGAGTCTATAAGCCACAGTTCCTACTTGATCGAGGATTTAAATTGGGTCAATTAAATCGAGGGTTGAGATTTCCTCTCTTCGTCGATTCTTGCTTCTAGAATAATGCCCTCTTGAACCTTCTTCTTCACATTCATCAGCTCTTAGTATGTAGTTTGAGCGTCTTTAACTTTATCGATTAAAGTCGATTTTAATCGTATATTCGTTATCTTCACGTGGGTTCATATATTCGCACTTGTAACCGTATACGATCTTCTACTCAATGCGTCAGCGACCACGTTCACTTTCACACGATGTTATTGAATGGTACGATCGTAATCTTCAACAGCTCGAGTCAACGTCTTTGGCACGTTATACGTTCGTTTTAGTTGAAGAAATATTTGAGGGTTTTAGAAATGGGTTTTGTACTGGGGTCAATACAAAATTCGATTTCACGCTCTAGGGGTAGGCTAAGAAGACTTCAAGAATACGTCAGGAAATTTATTAACAATAGAAATATCATTCAATGTTGTTACCCTCATTAAAGACTTAGATAGTACGTCACATTGATACCTATCAACTTGCCATCGTCATTCACGACGTCACCTACAGAAAGTCTGGCTTCGGTGCATTCCACTCAAGGAAGTCAACAACGAAAGGACTGGGGCTCTTTACTTATGGCTTGATATGACAATGATTGACTTTAGTGGTTTGGTTGCATGAATTCGCATAACAGGTTGGTTAGGAATATGAAAACTAACAACCTTACGAAAAGCATGATGAGTAGTTAACCAATCGATTCCTAAAATCGCATCAAAGGCAAGTATTTTCGAAGAGATAAGATTGACAGGTAACGTGAAAGTGATAATTTGAATTAAACAAGATTTATAAATAGTGGACGTAATGAAGGTTTCTACTAACGGAGTTTCAACCAATAAGTCAAAGACTAATTTCTCCGAAGTCAAATTTAAACGTTGAGCGCAAGCAAGAGATATAAAATAATGGGTAAAATCGGTATCTAATAAGGCATAGACTTTGCAAGAATTTATAATTAACTAACCCGTGATAACTTCATTCGTGTTCCTCGTAAAAAAAACGCTCCCTTTTAAACTATCGATTTTGACTTGTCTGGGACATTCTTTGGTGTCACCATCCCAGCTAGACTTGACTTTGCTATAGAGTACATTCCACCATTAATTGCTTCGTCACATTCCTGATCCATGATTTGAATCATTACTCCCGATCCATATTGAATTGGGGTTGGTAGCTCTGTCTGTGGTAATTCGAATTTGATGTTGGATTCTCCCAATTGTTGTCCAAAAAGCAAAATCCATTTCATCTATTTTGACTTTATTGGATCGGATGTCTTTTTCGACAATATCAACGCGTCGTGCGGCTTTTACCCACGCATCATCTATTCTCCTTCGTTTAGTTGTTTCTGCTTTCATCAGAACTTTGATCATAGCATTCTCAGATTCCAGCTCTAATATGTTATACTCTGCCAAAGAGTGCTTCTGTTCAAGCATCGCACATCGGGTAACACAATTTTGAATGGTTACATCTCTTTGCTCCACGATCTCCTGCCGTTCTTCAGCCTGCTGTTCTAACTCATGAATTCGATTTTGTAATGCTAAATTTTGATCATAAAATTCTTCTAATAAATTCTCCTCAGGTTCCTCTTCTTCCTCACTCTCAGCTGCTACCTCTGCAACTAGCTCGGGTGCAACTATTAGTTCTTCACGCACCACGTAGATATCTCTAATTTCTTCATCGGCTGACATCACATTAACATGGTTAGTGATTAAAGGTGTCTCAACGGTCTCATGTGCTCCATTGCTATTCTCAACATTCTCGGATGTCATTTTCAAATACTTCCACAAAACAAGGGTTAATTAACATATCACATATTATCCCTATACTCTGACCGACCAATTAAATTCCAAATAAACTTAGGTAGGTCATACTAGCGAAGGAATTCCCCGTCTCTCCCCTCCTAGTTCAATTCTCACATCCTAGCCAGGGATCATATCCCTAAGCTTTGATACCAACTGTGACGCCCCCAAAATAGGTATACATCACCCATCTTGAGTCGCCAAATACATGGTACAGAATTCAAATACAAACTTAATTATACAACAGTCATGCAAAATACGACAAAACATATGCTGTGAGTTTTAATACAAATATTATCATCTAGACAATATCCACACTCAATGGAGTCCTCATTACATATATTATTACACTATTTCACAGAATAGTGAGGACTACTAATGCACCATCTAGGACCATCACTCTGTTCCCCGACTAGTCCCAGCTACGTTCTCATTTCCTGAATAGAACAATAAAAGCAAAAGGGTGAGCTCAACTAGCCTAGTAAGAAATATTATGACTAAGATAATGCAGAATAAATTATCATTAGCCTTCAACAGTGTTAAACGGATAAAATATAACAAACATCAAGTTTAACTGCAGCGAAACAAGCAATCCATTAAAAGAGTCAAGTAGAGAATAAAATCTACTATCTTTTATGATTTAAAGGTTTTCATCACTTTTATCATTTGAGACTCGACTTAATAAATAATCCACATCATCGAATCACCCCGCACTACTGACCAAGGATATTCTTTAGTATCACGCACCACAATTATCCATGCACTACGGGCCAAGAATATTTGTGTATTCATTAATGGTAATGATCATGCCATAAAACAATTCATCTTTGCACTACGGCCAAAGAGAATCCATAGCCATAATCATACCAAAAACTGTTCATCAATGCATTACGGGCCAATGAGGACTTTTTCCATATCATTTGTAACATTACGGTTATGATTATATCGAATAATCCCTGGTCATAATCATACCAAGTCCATCAATGCACTACAGGCCACAGATTACTTTCAACATAATATAAGCATGAGGATGATGACAATGATATAAGAATTCAATAAAAACAAGTTTAAGAATTAATTTATCCAGGAACTAATAACGTCCACATTGTCAACATGATACTTCTTTGCAGAGTAAAATTCAAGAATGCTCAGAAGAATATTTCCATGAAAAGATATTGGATGAAGTGCAAATATGAAGGATATTTCACTAATTTCATGGAGTATAGAAGTCAAAGTTTTAACCAACTAAGTATAATAAAGAATGGAATAACAAAAGAAATCACCATGCATACGATAGAGCCTTGCAGTGAAGTTATTCCAGCGAGAATAATAAATAACGGAACCGGTCCCACAGAAGCGCATGCATGTGCAGGATATTCCAATGCGAATAATAAATATGGAACCGGTCCGGCGTAAACGCATGCAGACAAGATATTCTAACGAGAATAATAAAGCGTAAATTCGGTCGGCGTAAAAGAAACGAGACGAGGATATTCCAATGAATAATAAAGAATAGAATAACAACAGAATTTCACCAAGTATAGGGTAGCACGCGTATACTGGTTATTCCAACAGAATAATAAATAATGGAAGAACATAAGTTCTCTTCAAGAATACAAAAGAATAACACCCCTTACGAGTACAACAAATAATATTCCCTACCTTAGAAAGAAGAGTATTGGATATAAAAGTAGTGAAGTAGCAGAACACTTTTCTTTCTTCTCTCTATAGTTTCTCTCTCTAGAGTTTCAGGTTAATTTGTAAGAAATAATGAATGAATGAGCTTTATTTATAGAAAAATGGGTACGCATAGTAACTAACTCATGAAGCGGTCAGATTGATTTACTTTAATCGACGGTCCATATTTAAAGCAAAATCTTTTAAATAAAATATAATATACTCTATTTATAATCTAATAAAACGAATAACTTTATAAAAGATTTTACTATACAAACACTATGCGAGCACTATGTAAATACTATGCATAATAAAATATAATATATTCTAATTATTTTTTAATAAAATGATAACTTTATAAAAGTATTTACATTTTATATAAAAAGATTTTACTATGCAAAACACTATACGAGGCACTATGCATAATAAAATATAATATATTCTAATTATTGTCTAATAAAAGCAGATAACTTTATAAAAGTATTACATTTTTATATAAAAAAGATTTTACTATGCAAAACACTATGCAACACTATGCATAATAGAATATAATATATTCTATTTATAGAATAACTTTATAAAAGTATTACAGTATTATTACATTAATAATACCTATAAAACAAAAGCTGAGTGACTTATCACGTAAGCATTAATAATCAATACAGGTGTGCTACTTATGCAACCACGCGTATTCATCGTATTTTTTACTACTGAAAGTAGTTCAACAGTAATAACGGTAAAACTTCCACCATTATTTTCATAAAAATATTTTTGTCGTTTTCTCATTTCGACAATAATTCTGTTGCGGGGTCCACCAATGATTGTGCCGTTGCACGAATATTCCCTGTTAAAACAAATATTCCCTGACCAATCGAATATAATATGACAACTTGCATACTTTGCAAAATTTATAAATACTACCCACAACTATAACATTATATCAAATTCACACCATAATATTCAAAAAAATATTTCGAGAAAATTAAATCTTTATTCATAAAATCTAGGGTCTCACAATCTCCCCTCCTTATGAAATTTCGCCCTCGAAGTTTACGTACGTACCTGGTATGCCGAACAGGTGAGGATACCTTGACTTCACTTCAAATTCTAACTCTTGAGGTATAACCTTTGAGCGTCGAATATGATCCTTCTTATCCAAGATGTTAACACGTGTCTTCTCATACGTTAAATCTTCCGCTATCTATCTCGTCAGGTTCTAAATTAATAATGTGGTTGGTCATCCACATATTTATGTAACATTGATACATTAAAAATGTTATGAACACGCGACATACTTGGCGGTAAAACGAGTCTATAAGCCACAGTTCCTACTTGATCGAGGATTTAAAATGGGTCAATTAAATCGAGGGTTGAGATTTCCTCTCTTCGTCGATTCTTACTTCTAGAATAACTCCCTCTTGAACCTTCTTCTTCACATTCATCAGCTCTAAGTATGTAGCTTGAGCGGCTTTAACTTTATCGATTAAAGTCGATTCTAATCGTATATTCGTTATCTTCATGTGGGTTCATATATTCGCACTTGTAACCGAATACGATCTTCTACTCAACGCGTCAGCTACCACGTTCGCTTTCCCACAATGTTATTGAATGGTACGATCGTAAACTTCAACAGCTCGAGTCAACGTCTTTGGCACGTTATACGTTCATTTTAGTTGAAGAAATATTTGAGGGTTTTAGAAATTGGTTTTGTACTGGGGTCAATACAAATTTCGATTTCACGCTCTAGGGGTAGGCTAGGAAGACTTCAAGAATACGTCAGGAAATTTATTAACAATAGAAATATCATTCAAAGCTGTGACCATCATCAAAGACTTGGATAGTACGTCACATTGATACCTATCAACTTGCCATCGTCATTCACGACGTCGCCTACAGAAAGTCTGGCTTCAGTGCATTCCATTCAAGGAAGTCAACAACGAAAGGACTGGGGCTCTTTACTTATGGCTTGATATGACAATGATTGACTTTAGTGGTTTGGTTGCTTGAATTCGCATAACAGGTTGGTTAGGAATATGAAAACTAACAACCTTACGAAAAGCATGATGAGTAGTTAACCAATCGATTCCTAAAATCGCATCAAAGGCAAGTATTTTCAAAGAGATAAGATTGACAGGTAACGTGAAAGTGATAATTTGAATTAAACAAGATTTATAAATAGTGGGGCGTAATGAAGGTTTCTACTAAGCGGAGTTTCAACCAATAAGTCAAAGACTAATTTCTCGAAGTCAAATTTAAGCGTTGGCGCAAGAGAGATAAAATAATGGGTAAAACCGGTATCTAATAAGGCATAGACTTTGCAAGAATTTATAATTAACTAACCCGTGATAACTTCATTCGTGTTCCTCGTCAAAAAAAAACGCTCCCTTTTAAACTATCAATTTTGACTTGTCTGGGACATTCTTTGGCGTCACCATCCCAGCTAGACTTGACTATGCTATAGAGTACATTCCACCATTAATTGCTTCGTCACATTCCTGATCCATGATTTGAATTATTACTCCCCGACCAATATTGAATTGGGGTTGACCGCTCTGTACAGGGTAATTCCGAATTCGATGTTGGATTCTCCCAATTGTTGTCCAAAAAGCAAAATCCATTTCATCTATTTTTACTTTATTGGATCGTACGTTTTTTTCGACAATATCAACACGTCGTGCGGCTTTAACCCACGCATCATCTATTCTCCTTCGTTTAGTTGTTTCTGCTTTCATCAGAACTTTGATCATAGCATTCTCAGATTCCAGCTCTAATATCTTATACTCTGCCAAAGAGTGCTTCTGTTCAAGCATCGCACATCGGGTAACACAATTTTGAATGGTTGCATCTCTTTGCTCCATGACCTCCTGCCGTTCTTCAGCCTGCTCTTCTAACTCATGAATTCGATTTTGTAATGCTAAATTTTTGTCATAAAATTCTTCTAATAAATTCTCCTCAGGTTCCTCTTCTTCCTCACTCTCAACTGCTACCTCTGCAACTAGCTCGGGTGTAACTAAAAGTTCTTCACGCACCACATAGATATCTCTAATTTCTTCATCGTTTGACATCACATTAACATGGTTACTGATTAAAGGTGTCTCAACGGTCTCTTGTGCTCCATTTCTATTCTCAACATTCTCGGATTACATTTTCAAATACTGTCACAAAATAAGGGTTAATTAACATATCACATATTATCCCTATACTCTGACCGACCAATTAAATACCAAATAAACATAGGTAGGTCATACTAGCGAAGGAATTCCCCGTCTCTCCCCTCCTAGTTCTATTCTCACATCCTAGCCAGGGATCATATCCCTAAGCTTTGATACCAACTGTGACGCCCCCAAAATAGGTATACATCACCCATCCCAGCTACGTTCTCATTTCCTGAATAGAACAATAAAAGAAAAAGGGTGAGCTCAACTAGCCTAGTAAGAAATATTATGACTAAGATAATGCAGAATAAATTATCATTAGCCTTCAACAGTGTTAAACGGATAAAATATAACAAACATCAAGTTTAACTGCAGCGGAACAAGCAATCCATTAAAAGAGTCAAGTAGAGAATAAAATCTACTATCTTTTATGATTTAAAAGGTTTTTCATCACTTTTATCGCAGGGACTCAGCTTAATAAATAATCCACATCATCGAATAACCCCTGCACTACGGCCAAGGATATTCTTTAGTATCACGACCACAATAATACATGCATTACGGGACAAGAATATTTGTGTATTCATTAATGGTCATGATCATGCCATAAAACAATTCATCTTTGCACTATCGCCAAAGAGAATCCATAGCCATAATCATACCAAAAACTGTCCATCAATGCACTACGGGCCAATGAGGACTTTTTCCATATCATATGTAACATTACAGTTAAGATTATACCGAATAATCCCTGGTCATAATCATACCAAGTCCATCTATGCACTACAGGCCACATATGACTTTCAACATAATATAAGCATGAGGATGATGAAAATGATATAAGAATTCAATAAAACAAGTTCAAGAATTAATTTATCCAGGAACTAATAACGTCCACATTGTCAACATGATACTTCTTTGTAGAGTAAAATTCAAGAATGCTCAGAAGAATATTTCCATGAAAAGATACTGGATGAAGCGCAAATATCATGGATATTCCACTAATTTCATGTAGTATAGAAGTCAAAGTTTTAACCAACTGAGTATAATAAAGAATGGAATAACAAAAGAAATCACCATGCGTGCGATAGACCGCACATGTGAGTTATTCAATAGAATAATAAATAACGAACCCGTCCCACGTAAACGCATGCAGACATGATATTCCAACAGAATAATAAATCATCGGAACCGGTCCGGCGTAAAATGCGCAGACGGGATATTCCAAAAGAATAATAAAAGATGGAACGGTCCCACGTAAAATGCATGTAGAATACCGATATTCCAACGAATAATAATAAAGATGGAACCGGTCCGGCGTAAAATGCTGCGAGACAAGATATTCCAATAGAATAATAAAGAATAGAATAACAATGAGAATTTCACCAAGTATCACGGTGGCAGCGTATCTGAGTTATTCCAACAAAATAATAAAGAATGGAATAACATAAGTTCTCTTCAAGAATACAAAAGAATAACACCCCTTACGAGTACAACAAATATTATTCCCTACCTTAGAAAGAAGAGTACTGGATATAAAAGTAGTGAAGTAGCAGAACACTTTTCTTCTTTCTCTCTATAGTTTTCTCTCTAGAGTTTCGGTGAATTAAGTAAGAAATAATGAATGAATGAGCTTCTATTTATAGAAAAATGGGTAGATAGTAACTAACTCATGAGCGGTCCAGATTGATTTACTTTAATCGACGGTCCATATTTAAAGAAAAATCTTTTAAATAAAATATAATATATTCTATTTATAATCTAATAAAACAAATAACTTTATAAAAGATTTTACTATACAAACACTATCGCAGACACTATGCATAATAAAATATAATATATTCTAATTATTGTCTAATAAAATAAATAACTTTATAAAAGTATTACATTTTATATAAAAAGATTTTACTATACAAAATACTATATCACGAGACACTATGCAAAACACTATGCATAATAAAATATAATATATTCTAATTATTGTCTAATAAAAGCAGATAACTTTATAAAAGTATTCTATTTTATATAAAAAAGATTTTACTATGCAAAACACTATGCGGAATACACTATGCAACACTATGCATAATAGAATATAATATATTCTATTTATAGAATAACTTTATAAAAATATTATGTTTTATTACATTAATAATACCAATAAAATAAAAGCTGAGTGACTTATCACGTAAGCATTAATAATCAATACCTGAGTGCTACTATGCAACCACGCGGCGTATTCTTGTACTTTACTACCGAGTAGTTCAACAAGATTAATCAGAAAAACTTCCGCCGTTATTTTCATAAAAATATTTTTGTCATTTTCTCATTCCGACAATAATTTCGTTACGGGGTCCACCAATGATTGTTCCGTTCCACAAATATTCCCTGATAAAACAAATATTCCCCGACCAATCGAATATAATATGACAACTTGCATACTTTGCAAAATTTATAAATACTACCCACAACTATAACATTATATCAAATTCACACCATAATATTCAAAAAAATATTTTGAGAAAATTAAATCTTTATTCATAAAATCTGGGGTCTCACAGCGAAGCACAAAGTGCAATAAGGAAATGCATTTGTACAAATTCATCAAATATAAATGCAACATCCACACATAAGCAGATAATAATTTTGAAAAGATTGTAATAGCAGCTTAAGTCCTCTTACTGGAGTCCCTAGAGGAGTCACCACTTGTCGACGTCAGGATTTTTAATTGTCCTTTTCGTTACTTGTTCTTTGGTGTTCTCATTTTAGGTGAGATTTGTTTGAAAAAACAAGTGAAAAAGGTCCGACTTGTATAATGTTGACGATGGACTGTTAAGAGTTGCCAGTTGGTTTTTTAAATGGTTATACCAGCACAACCGAGAAAAGGTTTGCACATTGACCCAGTGATGTGACACTGCTTAACGGGTCGGTGAAACCGAGATTCATTAGGGTCCAGGGACTTGGTTATGTAGAGGGAAGGTGTTAGGCACCCCCCGACATCTGTGTTACCACGGTGACCGCCTCTTTTCAAGAAATTATTATCTGAATGTGTGTGTGTGTGTGTGGATCAATGTGTTGTTATTTGGAATTAGTGCGAGGCCTCGTTCGCACCTATATACACAGGGTTTGAATTTATGTAAAAATTCAGTTTTAGCAAAATATAACAATGATTTTTTATAAAAAAGGTTTTTCAAACCCTAATGCTCAATAGTAATTGAGACCTTTTACACTCCTATTTTATTAAGTGTTCGGCTTGATTGATTTTATTTTACGAATGCGAGGCATTCGTATAAAAATAATGTACAAGATAATGCCGACTTCCTCATAGGTATGGAAACCATCTGAGGAAATTCAAACACCGCAGAATAATTTACAAGCTGCTTACAGCTGAAAATGTCCATCACGGGAATCGAATCTAGATCCAATAGGCTGAAACTGTGATCACATGATTCCTAGGCGCACAAGATACTGCAATTTGTATGAAAGCAGTAAGCAGGTATATATATAAAAGCTGTAAATATATATATACAGACATGTCACCAACCACGAAGCACCTCCATGGGGGATCAGAAATGTAAATAAAGTCAAAAGCGACCAACCACCATAAGTAAACTCTAGGTGGGACGCAATATATATATATATATATATAAGCGATAAACGCACTGATGTAAAATCTGGCTCATCGAGCGAGTTCGACAACAGTTCATATATATATAAGTATATATATATATATATATATATATTAAAGCATATATATATATATATATATATATATATATATATATATTGAGTAAACGCACTTTAGGATGTAAAATCTGGGCTCATCAATGCAGTCCACACACAGTTAATATATATAATTGTATATATATATATATATATATATATATATATATATATATATATATATATTAAAGCAATAAATGCTCTAGATCAAGTCTAGGCTCATCGAACAAAGTTCATATATACATAAATATATATATATATATATATATATAAAAGCAAATAAACGCTCCATACCGAAGTCTAGTCTCAATCGAGGCATAACTCGATAATGTTAGTCAATATATATATATATATATATAAACTAAAATAAAATCACGGACCGAAGTCTGGGCAAATGCACGCAACACGACTCTCAACGTGAAGAAGGGTGTGTGCAGAGATGAAGAGAAAGACTCTAAAGTGTGTGAGAAGTCTTATAGTTAACTGCCAAAGAAGACTTCTATATCTTTAAAGTGGGTAAACACTAGCTTTTGTAGGTACAAAAGAAGCTATATATGAGCTCACAGGTGTTTAAAATGAGAAAGTACACTGTATGGGGTGAGTGCAGAGCAAATTGGGCAGGGCTTCCTCGTCATTTTCTCTTTCAAAATGGCCACCCCAAGCCCTCTATTTATAGACGATGGAGTCGCAGGTGTACCAAAGGCAACCCGGGTGGGCCTGGGTTTTTCGGGTCGGGTTGCCTCGTAGTACGTGCACTCGAGCACTGTAATGTCTGCTCGAACTTTCAGAAGTGCAATCCGGGCATCCGATTGAGGTATACAAGACCCATTTCGGACCGTCGTTGCCGAGAGTTTTACAATGGCATAGGATTAGAGTTTGTACGAAGTCATTGAAGATGGGACGATGCCCTCCGGTCTTCAAGCTTCAAATTTTATCCGTTACCCCGCACAATAGTCACTCGGGATTGGTTTTCCTTGGCTCTTGTGGGACATCATTGTGTATAGATGTATGTCTGAAGTGTTGAGACGACGTGGCATGGCATCGTGTTGGCGAGATGACGATGTTGCCCCTCACCAGTGTTATCGCCGGTTTGGGCTGATAAAGCAGACGTTGATCAGGGCTTCGCTGAGATTGGACTGCTGCATTTGTTGAAGGTCCTCATTGTCATCTTTGAGGTGTGCCTGTCCTCCCGGTGTTATCGCCGGGTTGGTATAGCGTATCTCGTTGTGAGCGTCGAGATTGAAGTTGGTCGCATTTGAAACAAGCATTTTCGGGGTTATCGCCGAAACTGCATTCCTTGGGGTTATCACCAAGGTTGGTGGCTATTCCCATAGTTGGGACTGAGACTGGATACCTCGGGGTTATCTCCGAGATTAATCGGTCTTCTCTGGTGTGTGTTCCGGTATTGGATCTGCACGCCTCGGGGTTATCTCCGAGGTTTGGAATTGTTACTCCCAGAGTGTGCTACGGGGTTGATGCTGAACTTCCGGTAGTATCCGGTATGGATATGGATTGTCTTTCAGGGTTCCCTCTTAAAAGACGAATTTGTCCTCCTGCAATGTTAGTGACAGTAGTACAGAAAATTTCGAGTGTCTACACCCATGATTTTCTTTTTAAATAGTATCATGTCATTCTCCTATAAATAGGATGCTTAGTTTAGAAATGAAAATCACATCAGAATAATACAATTATTCTTCTATAATATTGAGCGTTTTTCTTTTGAGCATAAGGATACTTTGAGTGTAGAAAATAGTGTAAGTTTTCTTCAAGAATATCTCTGTTATATCAGTCAGAATTACTCTCCTACTAAGGTAAGGGATATTATTTGCGACGCCCCCAAATCCGGGTCTCTTCTAACCCAACATATGGTGCTACACGGTGCTATAGTTCACACAAACATTCAATTGAAATGCCTCAAAAGAACGAATGTCTTATAAATATTCCAAAACAATACTACCATACCCCAGGTTCTTGATAACCGTTACATTTGTTCTTGTCATAATATCAAATATTATCATTATAAACCTATACTATTACATAGGTAATCTACAGGTTTGCCTTAGCCTTCCCTTTATCCTTGTCTGATCCTTTGGTCTGTTCGGTCTTAGCTACATTCATATGGTTCAAGCAAGAGTAAGCATAAAAAGCTCAGCAAGTACAACAATTTCATTTAAATGACATGCTTAAAACATAAGAATATGCAGCTTCTTGACTGATAGTGAGTATGCAGCTGCCACATTATACACTTGTCAACATGAATGAAGTAGCGTCATACATTAAGTAAGTAGTCATAACTATATATGTCTGGTGTAATTGTGTCAAGTTTCTTTACAAACACATTGAGTATATAACTGTGTTGCAGTCAATATGATGCTAAAGTACGTGAAGTGAATTCGTGTATATCGGACGGGGATTTGCAAAATTTGAGAAATGGAGAATTTGTGCAATTGTTTAAAGATCATGTAAGTCTAACCTTTACAAGTTCAATGAATCTACCATCATAGATTTATTCTTATGGCGTAATTAACGTTAGTTAATATGTTGTGTTAATGTACATTAGGTCCTCACAGATGAGTTAGTTGACAATCGGCTAAAGCTTATAGCCGATGGCCCTGAAAGATATGTAGATACTTATACATGCTGCATTGTCAACGGTTACAGATTTAAGTGTTGCGATGTTGGGGAAGTCGCTTCTGCTGATTCTGGTGTTGTGGTGAAAGTTAGCTGCTACGATAACATTTGGGATGACTGGTATGGACGATTGCTAGAAGTTATCGTGCTCAAGTATTGGGGTCATAAAGAATTAGTTTGCTTCAATTGTCATTGGTTTGATGTTGAGTATGGAGTTAAAGTAGATAAAAAATCAGGACGGGTGACTGTTAACGTTAAGTCAAAACTAAGACTGATGAGTGGTATGGATGAGCTTTTTATTTTAGCTAGTCAACCAACACAAGTGTACTACGCGCGGAGTGTTAAGACTCCTGCAAGCCCATGGCATGCTGTTATAACCACCAAAGCCTGTGATTTTCAAGGCGCAACTCCTCATCCAGACGATGAACCTTTACAAGTCGAGTCTACTAGTGTCACACCTGCTGATGTGACAATTATTAATGAGTCTAGTGAAGAAGAGGATGATGTTGTCGTTGTCGAAAGTGAAGACGATGTTGTTGAGGAGGTAGATATAATTGAAGAAATCGTTGAGGACGATGAAGATGGTGATGACAACGATAGTGAAGACCTACTGCTCGAAGATGACGATTCTGATATTAATGGCTTTGACGATATAAATGATTAGGAGTATGTATTCTTTGTGTCCTTTTAGTTGCATTCTTTTAGTTGTATCTGTATTTTATCCTCTTTGTTACTGTTCACAAATATAGTATTTACGAATGTTTAATAATATTTTTTTATGATTTGACAGTATACATACATATGGCGCGCACACCACACGGCGATTCTACGCGTGATGATCAGGCCAGATCGTCAGGTATAATTACATATTTTATTGGGATACATCTTATTATTTTTTATTTTATTGACATTATATCCGTTTATATAAATATTGATGTATTTCACTACATAGGTGATCGACGTAGGCCTCCGCGGGGACTAGCATGTGGCTTGCTAGGGAGTCCCCCCCAGGCGCCGCTTATATGTCGTGTTGGGACTCGTAGGTAATTTCATAATCCTATATAGTATTACTATAACATAGGTATTTAGTTCTTATATATTCTTTGTAATTTGCAATGTTGTAATTTCAATTATAGTATCCTTGACGCCACGCTAAGGAACACGTTGCTTGGGATCGCACACTGATTCTCAAGCCCGTGGATGAGGTGGGCGGATGTGGATGACCGCATACGGCAGCTGATTATTGTTGAGTTTAGGGTAGGATGTCAATCATTCATATGCTAGTTTAATATTCTATTTGAATATACTGTTACCTCTTTGATTTATGTTGTCAACTAAGCTTCTTAATGTGTAATGTACAGAGACATTATCATTTTGAGGACGGGCAGGAAGCCCATGGCATGACTATTCTACACAGATACCTAGAGATGAATTGGCACAAGTGGGTCTACGACTTGAAGAAGAAGGCCCAGATGAAGATGACTGATGGATAGACACTTAAGGATGTCCGGCCAGATTTCATATCTGTTGCGGTGTGGGACCAGATGTGCAGTATTTGGGATGGTGAGGCATTCAAGAAGATGTCGGCATAGCGTTCAGCTGCCCAACAGTAGAGTCGTCTCCCACACTCCACTAGGTCTCAGTCGTACGACCTGTACCAGAAGAGACTCGAGGTGAGTTTAAAGCATGCACCCTCCCGCTTGGAGTTTTGGTGGCACGCCCACCAAAAGAAAGGTGATGGTGGTTATATCTCACCTGAGGCCGAACGCATTGTTGTAAGTTATTTAATTCTCTTATTTAGTATGTATTTAAAATTTGGATATTCTTTTGTATTATTTCTTTTTATTCTTTGTGTATCATCTACTAATGTGTTTTTTTAGCGTCGGTTTGAGGATCTTGTAGTGGCCCGGAGCAGCCAGTGAGGTGACACTCCAGTAGACGAGTCTACGCGTGCGGACGAGGAGATAGAGGACTGGTTACAGGCTACCGAGATCTCGGCGGCGCCCACCCACTGGAGGTAGTGGTGCGAGGTGGATCAGGCGTCGGCCCTTCATTATCTGACGACTTCTTTCGGCGGATCATAGAGGGGTGCATGGCGAGCGGTGTTGTACAGTCAAGCGCATTCTCATGCGAACGAATCTACCAGTTGGCTCAGGAGGTTGTCCACGACTCTATAGGTCCTACAGCTGTCGTTGACGACCTCATTGGTGTAGTACGGGAGGAGGCCATCCGCGTATGTGAAGTTGTATTGGCCAACATCTTCCCACCACATATTCGACAGGTAAAAATAATTAAATTCTATATTTCCTTAATTAATTTATGTAATTTATAATTCTAATTTGTAATTATATCTGAATGCCACGCAAACACACACATAGAATCGCGTAGGCATTAAAAACGCATTACAACTGACGGGACTCGATTTCGACATACGAAAGCCGAGTTATCGCCCAGTTTGTAAAACTCGCCAATACTTAGGCAAAAAGCTAAAAAATAGGTCAAAACCTGCCTCGACCGTCCGAATGCAACGCAAACAGAGACATAGCTCCACATAGGAATTAGACACGCGTTACAGCTGACGAGACTCGATTCCGACTTACGGAAGCCGAGTTATCGCCCAGTTTGCAAAACTCGCCAACACTTAGGCAAAAAGCCAAAAAAATAGGTCAAAACCCGCCTCGACCGTTCAAACTCCACGCAAACACACACATAGCACCGCGTAGGCATTAGACACACGTTACAACTGACGGGACTCGATTCCGACATATGGAAGCTGAGTTATCGCCCAGTTTGCAAAACTCACCAACACTTAGGCAAAAAGCCAAAAAATAAGTCAAAACCCACCTCGACCGTCCGAAAGCCACGCAAACACACACATAGAACCGTGTAGGCATTAGACACGCGTTACAACTGATGGGACTCAATTCCGACATACTGAAACCGAGTTATCTCCCAGTTTGTAAAAATCGCCAACACTTAGGCAAAAAGCTGAAAAATAGGTCAAAACCCGCCTCGACCGTCCGAACGCCACGCAAACACACACATAGCACTGCGTACACATTAGACATGCATTACAACTAACGAGACTCAATTCTGACATATGGAAGCAGAGTTATCGCCCAGTTTGCAAAAGTTGCCAACACTTAGGCAAAAAGCCAAAAAATAGGTCAAAACTCGCCTTGACCGTCCGAATGCCACGCAAACACATACATAGCACCGCGTAGGCATTAGACACGCGTTACAACTAACGGGACTCGATTCCGACATACGGAAGCTGAGTTATCGCCCAGTTTGTAAAACTCACCAACACTTAGGTAAAAAGTCGAAAAATAGGTCAAAACCCGCCTCGACCGCTCAAACACCACGCAAATACACACATAGCACCGCGTAGGCATTAGACACACGTTACAACTGACGGGACTCAATTCTGACATACGAAAGCCGAGTTATCGCCCAGTTTGCAAAACTCGCCAACACTTAGGCAAAAAGCTAAAAAATAGGTCAAAACCCGCCTCGACTGTCTGAACGCCACGGAAACACACACATAGCACCGCGTAGGCATTAGACACGCGTTACAACTGACGGGACTCGATTCCGACATACGAAAGCCGAGTTATCGCCCAGTTTGCAAAACTCGCCAACACTTAGGTAAAAAGTCGAAAAATTGGTCAAACCCTGCCTCGACCTTCCGAACGCTACTCAAACACACACTTAGCACTGCGTGGGCATTAGACACACGTTACAACTGACAGGACTCAATTCCGACATACGGAAGCCGAGTTATCGCCCAGTTTGCAAAACTCGTCAACACATAGGCAAAAAGCCAAAAAATAGGTCAAAATCTGCCTTGACAGTACGAATGCCACGCAAACACACACATAGCACCGCATAGGCATTAGACAAACGTTACAACTGACGGGACTCGATTTCGACATACGAAAGCCGAGTTATCGCCCAGTTTGCAAAACTCGCCAATACTTAGGCAAAAAGCCAAAAAATAGGTCAAAACCTGCCTCGATAGTCTGAAAGCCATGCAAACACACACATAGCACCGCGTAGGCATTAGACACGCGTTACAACTGATGGGACTCGATTCCGACATACGAAAGCCGAGTTATCGCCCAGTTTGCAAAACTCGTCAACACTTAGGCAAAAAGCCGAAAAATAGGTCAAAACCCGACTCGACCGTCTGAACGCCACACAAACACACACATAGCACCGTGTAGGCATTAGACACGCGTTACAACTAATGGGACTCGATTCCAACATACAGAAGCCGTGTTATCGCCCAGTTAGTAAAACTCGCCAACACTTAGGCAAAAAGCCGAAAAATAGGTCAAAACCTGCCTCGACCGTCCGAACACCACGCAAACACACACATAGCACCACGTAGACATTAGACACGCGTTAAAACTGACGGGACTCGATTCCGACATACGGAAGCCGAGTTATCGTCCAGTTTGCAAAACTCGCCAACACTTAGGCAAAAAGCCAAAAAATAGGTCAAAACCCGCCTCGACCGTCCGAACGCCACGCAAACACACACATAGCACTGAGTAGGCATTAGACACGTGTTACAACTGATGGGACTCGATTCCGATTTACGGAAGTCGAGTTATCGCCCAGTTTGTAAAACTCGCCAACACTTGGGCAAAAAGCCGAAAAATAGGTCAAAACCCGCCTCGACCATCCGAACGTCATGCAAACACACACATAGCATCGCGTAGGAATTAGACACGCGTTACAACTGACGGGACTCGATTCTGACATACGAAAGCCGAGTTATCGCCCAGTTTGTAAAACTCGCCAACACTTAGGCAAAAAGCCAAAAAATAGGTCAAAACCCTACTCGACCGTCCAAACGCCACACAAACACACACATAGCACCGTGTAGGTATTAGACATGCCTTACAACTGACGGAACTCGATTCCGACATACGAAAGCCGAGTTATCGCCCAGTTTGCAAAACTCGTCAACACTTTTGCAAAAAGCCGAAAAATAGGTCAAAACCCGCCTCGACCGTCCGAATGCCACGCAAACACACACATAGCACCGCGTAGGTATTAGACACGCGTTACAACTGACGGGACTCGATTCCGACATACGGAAGCCGAGTTATCGCCCAGTTTGAAAAACTCGCCAACACTTAGGCAATAAGCCGAAAAATAGGTCAAAACTCGCCTCGACCGTCTGAACACCACGCAAATACACACATAGCACCGCGTAGGCATTAGACACATATTACAACTGATGGGACTCGATTCCGACATACGGAAGCCGAGTTATCAACCCATTTACAATAATTATAGAACACAAACTATAATAATTTTAATATGCTCTATTTTCGACTTTGTAATTGATATTTTTACTTTTATAGGGTATTGTTGATGAGACTCATGGGGGTTGAGGTTGCGGCACAGGCGATGCCCGTGGCGGAGTTGGTGGTGACCGCCGAGCTGATGCTGATGAGACTATGGAGGGTGGGATCGCATATGGGACAGGCGATGGGACCGACGATCATACGATAGATGGCGGTGATGATGACACTGAAATTCCTGATCTTGGGTTGTAGTTAGTTTATGTTTATATTTGGACTTTCATGTATGTATTTATATAACTTTTTGAGTTATATGGACGTAGTTTTGTATCTAACTAAATTGATTGTTGATGGTAAAATATATGATTGTTATTGATATGCGTGCATTGTCATTACTAGTTTTTCTTTAATTTATAACAGGTACAATTATGTATATGTAAATGAACAGGGGAATTTTGCAATTTTTAATTTTTTTTAAGCAGGTCATTGGTGATTTGGGCGTCAAAGAATGGCATATGTGTCATTAAGCGACGACAATATGCACTCATTGGCGACGGCATGCCGTCGGTAATGACAGTAATTAATTTTTTGCAAAATGTCTATTAACGACAGCATGTCCGTCGTTAGTGCCGTCAGCTTTGACTCATTGGCGACAGCGGACCGTCGGCAATGACCCCGTCGACAATGACCTTCTTCCCGACAGCGAGTGACAGGAGTCACGTGCGACGACCTCTAGGGCGACCAGGGGGGGCACAGATTGTGCCGTCGCCAATGACCTCATTGCCGACGGCAAGAAGAGCATTGGCGACGACAAAGTTCGTCGGCAATGACCTTTTTTTGTAGTGATTCTATGGTAGCAAGTCACCTAGACAAATGAAATGTTTGACGATTATGCAGGCCAAGAAATTGTTGAGTCAAGGCTGTGTGGGCTATTTAGCTTACATAGTCGATACTCAGAAGAAGAATGTGAAACTGGAAGAGATACTAGTGGCGAGGGAATTTGAGGACGTGTTTCTAGAGGATTTGCCAGGACTTCCGCCTGATAGAGAAATTGAGTTCGTGATCGACTTAGCACCGGGAACAACACCAATATCGAAGGCCCCGTACAAAATGGCTCCTGTAGAAATTAAGGAACTGATGGTATAATTATAAGAACTGCTAGATAAGAAATATATTCAACCGAGCGTATCACCGTGGAGAGCGCCGGTGTTATTCGTGAAGAAGAAGGATGGGTCAATGCGTCTTTGCATTGATTATAGAGAATTAAACAAAGTCACTATTAAAAACAAATACCCGTTGCCAAGAATAGATGACTTGTTTGATCAGTTGAAAGGTGCTAAATACTTCATGAAAATAGATTTGAGAAGTGTGTGACGCCCCCAAAATAGGTATACATCACCCATTCTGAGTCGCCAAATACATGGTACAGAAACAACTACAACTTCATTAATACAATTGTCGTGCAAAATACGACAACACATAAAGCTCATGAGTTTAAATACAAATATTATCTTCTAGACAATATCCACACTCAAATAAGTCCTCATTACAATTATTGATACACTATTTTACAAAATAGTGAGGACTACTAAAACAAGCTGTCTTGAACCATCACTCCACACCCCGACTAGTTCCCTTTATATTCTCGCCTCTCACGAGAAGAAAAATGGAACAAAAAGGAAAAGGGTGAGCTCAACTAGCCCCGATAAAGAATATTATGACTAAGATAATGTACAACAAATTATCCTTAGTCTTCAACAGGGAAAAATCTGATATAATACAATAGACATCAAGTTTTAGATCAACAACTGCAGCGGAAACAACAATTCATTAGAAGAGTTAAGTAGAGAATGAAATCTACTATTGTCTATGAATTTAAAAGTCCATCATCAATATTTTATCCCTATAACATCAATCAATATACATCTATGAATCAAATAGTCATCTTTGCACTACAGGTCAAAGATATTCATCAGTTGGTCATGTTCATCTCAACACTTGTTCATCTTTGCACTACAGGCCAAAGATATTAAGTAATATCATCATTAAGACTGAGGATGATGAAAAATATATTTTAAAGAAAACGAATCCAGTGAAACAAAAGAACAAATATTAAGGATTCGTACTTTACACAATCTAAGTTCAAAAATACTTCATAAATAATCAGAGTGGAGTAAAATTCAAGAATGAAGACCAAAACATAGATCCAATCAAAGATAGGAATCATAACAGACAATCTTAGACACAGAAAAGAAAATTTAATTTTTCTGCGAATAGTGTCGTATTCGTGAATAGTGTCGTATACGTGAATAGAAACTCCGACACTAAAAGGTAGAAATTCCACAAGAAAAATCATCATGCTTCGTGAATAGTACTCATGAATAGTAATTCATGAATATTAACTCATGAATAGTAATTCGTGAATAGTAACTCATGAATAGTAATCCCGACATGAAAAGATAAGAATTTCACAAGAAAAATCTTACCAATATTCCGGTATAATGATATTGAAAGAAATAATATCATTTATAAAAAAAATAACATCTCTTACCTCAAAAAGACAGTACTTCTGACTTGAATACTGGATATAGTGCTGAAGGAACTTGCACTGTATAACAATACTCAAAGTATCTAAATACTCACAAAAATACACTCGATAATATATAGAGAGAAACGAATAACTTTATAAAAGTATTCTATTTTATATAAAAGATTTTACTATGCAAAATACTATGCAGGCACTATGCAATACTATGCATAATAAAATATAATATATTCTATTTATAGAATAACTTTATAAAAGTATTCTATTTTATATAAAAAGTTTTTCTGTTTTATTACATTAATAATACTAATAAAACAAAACTGAGTGACTTATCATGTAAACATCAATAATCAATACCGTGTGCTACTTATGCAACCATGCAAGTACATCGTATTTTTTACTACTCAATGTAGTAGTTCAACAGCTTTTAACAGTAAAACTTCCGCCATTATTCTTATAAAATTATTTTGTCATTTTTCCATCCCAATAATTATTCCGCTATGGGGTCCACCAACGATTGTACCGTCGTACAGACATTCCCCGACAAAAAGAATATTTTATATCAAATTGCTTACTTTGCAAAAAAAATTTCATATATTACCCTTAACTTTAAACTTTTATCAATTTAACAATTTACCAAAATAGAAAAAAATTTGAATACTTTTATTTCATAAAATTCGGGTTCTCACAATGAGAAGGTAGATGTACCTAGCACCAGTAAGGGAAAAGGGAAGATGAACAAGTATTGAAGACTTGTAATACGTTGACAGTTATTTATCAGACTTTAAATTTGATTGATGTAATGAAGTATTTATTTAATTTCCGCATGTGAATGATTGTAATTAAAGGTTAGATAACCTGGGAGATATTTTATTAATGTAATCCTGTATGGGAAGGTTTAATTATTCAATTTTATTATGATTGGGTAGTTAGATATGAATGTTTTGATTAAGTGAACACCAAATCTTGAGGCAATGAAGTACAGGGATTTGGGGGTGTCACAACTCATACCATAACAAAGCATATTAAATGAAAACTTCATTATATTCATATGCCTCTTCATAGTTTGAATCTATTTACAATTTGCTTTCATAGCCAAAACCTATTACATTTTCTATCCCACCATTAAAATTCACAAAAGTTGGGATTTACAAAAAGACTACCCTTTTTATACAAAAGAGGGTTTTACATCACTACACACATATTTATCAATCTAAACTTCTAATAATGCATAACAGCATCCTTGTGTTTCTCATTCGCAATCGTCGCTACAGTATCCCGACTAATAGTATGGCGGGTTTGTCCTGACTCAATGGAATAACAAGCAACTTTCAGCTTGAAATCCTTATGGGCACTCTCATGGATGTAAGACATCTGTGCCATCTTCTAGTCCTTCTCCTCCAGTTTCTTACGAAACTCTACCACCTCATTCATGTAATCCCTAGCCTTATTTATCATGAGCACCTTCTCATCATGCTCTGACTAAAAGTCTGCTTCTGCAGACTCCTTCACTTTATAAAGAGCACTAATCTCTTCATTCTCGATTACGCATAACTGTACCCGATTTGCACATTCTGTCAAATTTGCCCAGACATAATGCTCTCATTGCATCTGGAGGTGATGAATCTAGTGTAGGTACCACCGTATCAACCGATGTTACCTCAATTCCTTCCTCCATATCGTTCATCATACTAAGGTATGACGCTATATCCATATCTCCCTCGGAGTAGTTCTCCTCAGAAAAGTACTCCCCTATCTCCGACTCCTCTAGAATCACTATTGGTACCGCCGCCACTGGCATGGGTACAGGTTCTACTCTGTTCATAATTTCTTCGCTCACCGCAAGTATGTCTCTATACATCAAGCTATCGATCGACATTCTACAATAACACATAACATGTTGATTAGTACATAACACACAATAGTATAAGCACAAATCACATTTAATTTATTTAGGGTTACTTTCCATCTTTTAAATCTTTCAGTATTAAGTTTCCTCAATACCTTATTAACTCATTCGACTTAAATAAAGCTCGAGTTTACTTCCTTCGGACTTTTCCTTCCTTAACGAGGTTATTAGCCTAAGGTTCTTCCCTCCTTAAGTTTTATAACCTAATGCTTTGATACCAACCTGTGACGCCCCTAAATCTGGGTCTCTTCTAACCCGACATATGGTGCTACACGGTGCTACAATTCACACAAACATTCAATTAAAATTCCTCAAAAGAACGAATATGTCTTATAAATATTCTAAAACAATACTACAATACCTCAGGTTCTTGATAACCGTTACATTTGATCTTGTCATAATATTAAATATTATCATTACAAACCTATACTATTATATAGGTAATCTACAGGTTCGCCTTAGCCTTCCCTTTATCCTTGTCGGATCCTTTGGTCCGTTCGGTCTTAGCTGCATTCATATGGTTCAAGCATAAGTGAGCATAACAAGCTCAGCAAGTACAACAATTTCAGTTAAACGACATGCTTGAAACATAGGAATCGTATATCTTCAATGACTGGATAATAGTCACCCATATCACATTCTATATATATATATATATACACACATCACATACCTATATATATAAATTCTCTCCCCTTTACGTAACTCCCTCCCACTCCCATTTCTAAAATCAATTTTTCAACACATATGGGCCCCACATGTGGCCCCCACATGTGGACCCCACCTTTAAATAATTTTCTATCGATTATTTTGAAAAATTGGTAAATGGGGGTCCATATAATAAGCCAATTTATAACAAATACCTCATAAAAATCCCCTCAATATTTTTAACAACATTTATCATCATTATTATAATTCGCAAAATTTAACAACAAGGTCGTTCCTAGGAAAGAGGGGGTTTTCCAATAAGGATTTCTCCCTATTGGCGCGCAATTAGGTGATCAAATCTCTCCTTGACAGAACTTCTAGACATCGTCAATATTGCAAATAATAATATTAATAACTTTGTCGTCTCAATTATATATTTACTAATAAATAAAATATCGACAATAATTGAATCAAATAACGTGAGATACTATGCAGTAATTACTGTAGCAATAATTGAACAAAACTGAGTGACTTCTCACGTATGCATCAATAATCAATACCGTGTGCTACTATGCAACCACGTAGACATTATGCATACTTTAACACCGGTGTTTCAACAGTTAACGGTAAAACTTCCGCCGTTATTTTCATAAAAAGATATTTTTGTCGTTTTCTCAATCCGACAATAATTCTGTTGTGGGGTCCACCAATGATTGTGTCGTCGTACGAATATTCCCTGTTAAAACGAATATTCCCTGACCAATCGAATATAATATAACAACTTGCATACTTTAAAAAATTTATAAATATAACCCACAACTATAACATTATATCAAATTCACTCCATAATATTCAAAAATGATATCTATAGAAAATTCATCTTTATTCATAAATGTTGGGGTCTTACAACCTCCCCATCTTATGAAATTTCCCCCTCGAAATTAGGGTACGTACCTGGTATGTCGAAGAGATAAGGATACCTTGATTTCATTTCAGATTCTAACTCCCAGGTCATTTCCTCAACATCGTTGTTTCTCCACAAAACTTTGACTTGAGGTATAACCTTGGAGCGTAAAATATGCTCCTTCTTATCCAAGATTTTAACAGGAACCTCTTCATACGTTAAATCTTCCACTATTTCGTCCGGTTCGGGTCTTTCATATATTTACGTAACATAGATATGTAAAAAACGTTATCAACACGAGACATACTTAGCGGTAAAAGCGAGTAGTCTATAGCCACGCCCTACTCGTTCGAGGATTAAAAATGGGCCAATGAATCGAGGATTGAGCTTTCTTCTCTTTCCAAATCTTGTAACTCTTCTCCATGGAGCGACACGTAACAACACATGTTCTCCAATATTGAATTCCACGTCCTTTTGATGAAGATCAACATAACTCTTTTGTCGATCTTGTGAGGTTTTTATACGTTGTCGGATCATTTGAATCTTTTCCGTAGTCATACGTACCAACTCCGGTCCCAACAACGTTGCTTCACCACCTCATCCCTGCATACTGGAGAACAACACTTTCTTCCATACAACGCCTCGAATGGAGCCATGCCAATACTTGCTTGATAACTGTTGTTGTAGGAAAACTCCACCAATGGTAAGAACTTGTCCCAACTTCCCTTGAAGTCAAGGACACAGAGTCTTAATAGATCTTCAAGAGTTTGAATAGTCCTCTCGATTTTCAATAAAATGCGAGGATGATATGCCGAGCTAAATCATAAATTCGTGCCCATAGCTTTTTGCAAACTAACCCAAAATCTTGAAGTGAATCTTGGGTCTCGATCAGAAACTATAGATACTGGCATACCATGAAATCTTACAATCTCGTTTATGTACATACGAGCAAGACGTTTAAGTGTATAAGTTTCTCGTATAGGTAAGAAATGAGCCGACTTGGTCAATCTATCAACAATGACCCAAATCGCATTTATGCCTTGAGAAACTTTGGGAAGACCGGTAACGAAATCCATGGTAATGTGCTCCCACTTCCATTTTGGAATTTCAAGTGGTTGCAATGGACCTTTTGGTACTTGATGCTCCGCCTTGACTCGTTGACAAGTTAAACACCTTGAGATAAACTTCGCTATCTCTCTCTTCATATTGCTCCACCAAAATGTATGTCGAAGATCATGATACATTTTGGTACTCCCAAGATGGATTACAAACGGTGTGTTGTGTGCCTCCATCATGATTTTATACTTTAAATCAGGATCGTTAGGAACACAAAGTCTGGAGTTAACTCGAAGTATTCCTTCTTCATCGATTCTTGCTTCTGGCATAGCACCTTCTTGCACTTTTTTCCTCATACGCATCAGCTCCAGGTCTGTAGTTTAAGCATCTTTAACTTTATCGATTAAAGTCGGTTCTACTCGTATATTCGCCATCATGACAGGGGTCCCTGAAGTCTTTAACTCTATCTCCATCCTTTGTAAGTCATACCCAATGGGCCTTTGCGTTGACAATATTGCACTCGTACCCGCATATGATCTTCTACTCAATGCGTCAGCTACTACATTCGTTTTTCCAGGATGGTATTGGATGGTATGATCATAATCTTTCAACAGTTCAAGCCAACGTCGTTGCCGCATGTTTATTTTTTTTGAGTGAAGAAATATTTGAGGCTTTTATGATCCATATAGATCTCTACCTTCTCTCCATACAGGTAATGCCTCCAAATCATTAGTGCAAAAACGACTGCTGCCAACTCTAGATCATGAGTATGATAATTCCTCTCATATTCTTTGAGTTGTCGTGAGGCATAGGCTATGACTTTCCCATGTTGCATGAGAACACATCCTAACCCTTTGGCCGAAGCATCACTGTAGATGACAAATCCCTCTACGAGCGGATGGTATTGTCGAGCCGAGCAGTCTTTGAAATGAGTCTCCTCTTGAGTTCTTGAAAACTCTTCTCACATTCCTAGCTCCAACCGAATTTTGTATCTGTGACACCCCCAAATTCGGGTTACCTGACCCCCGAGTTTGGTGTTCACGATCCACAATATAATAACATCTAACTACCCATTCATATAGAAATAGTAATACACAAGTCATTAATAGAGATTGTTAATACATTAGTCCCAGGTTCTCTAACCTTAACATTATAATCATACCCTTTAGACATACAAAAAGGGTTCACAATACAACATAATAATAATGTTTATTAAAAACTAATCCAACATTTTTTGCCTTTGTTCTTCTTCGATCCGCTAACCTCTTCACGAAATTAAATTACTACTCCACGAAATTAATCATACCCACATGTTATAATTCATGCATAAATATAACCCAACATTTATAGAATGGTTTTAACCCATTAAAACACATAATCACAGAACTAAAATATGTGAATTTCACTGACTTTGATGTTCTTGAAGGTTTTGAAAATAAAACATGAAAATTGACACTACGGATTAGTTATAACACAAGAATCCAGATTCGTTTAAAGTTTGGTCTCTTCGTATCAATATGTATAATAATATACGAGTGTGAAATTTAGGGATAATATATGATCAACACATGAAATAACACGTATAAGGCCATAAGGCCAAAACCTAGACTCTGTAATTTTGTAGAAATCATATACTACGTATTTTCATGAAACTGATGTTATGGTTTACAAAATATATATAATTAAATATGACTTGACAACATCTTAACCTATATATGCACATAAGCCTTACAATTTCCCATCATAGAGACTTTATAGAAAACTGTGAAAGCTATTTTGTAAAACTCAAACAACGTAAAATAGAAATTGGGTTCGGAGAAATTACCCAGAGTATAATTTAGAAGAGATGATCACAGATGACTCTTTCACAACAACTTGTTGATTACACACTCCCAATATCTATAAATCTCCCAATTTTATCTGACAATTTCTCAAACTCTTTCTCCTCTCTGCTTTTTGGACTTAGAAAATGAATAGAAAAAAATGCATTATAATAAAGGAAAAGAGAATCGACGGCAAGCATCTTGGTCGATTAACTTGATCATGGGTAACTGCTAGTAACTCCTACTAAGGCCATGTTTGGCTAGGCTTAATAGATTTCAAAACCATTTAATTTAATAAAGCTTTATCATATAGTTTAATTAATGTCACACTCCTTATAAAATAAATCCAATATTTTATTTAATTTACTTTAAATAAAATATAATAATTTCTCATAAATAAATAATGTCAAATTATTAACTCTCTAATTAATAATTAAATTAATTAAAATACCAATAGGCTTATTAAATATTTCTTTTAATACAATAAGCTCACATAATCACATACTTCGATAATAAAAATTCTCCACATAATTTAATAAATGTAATACATATAATTAAATTAATCTACCACAATTGCATCAATTAATTATTTAATCTAATAATTAAATCATCGAAAATATTTATTTAATCCAATAAATATTAAAATTAATTTACAAAATTCTCGTTCGTCACATCTTTCCCCCCTTAAAAGGATTCTGTCCCTAGAATCACGACTCAATAAATTTTGACCCGTTTCATTCTCCACCCTTACAAAGATTATGTCCCCAGAATTGCTTACACATAATTAAGTAAATAAATGAGGGTAGTTCTTCATCATATTCTCTTCGTGTTCCCACGTAGCTTCTTCAGCGTTGTGGTTCCTCCAAATTACCTTAACAGAAGGTATTACTTTATTTCTGAGAACTTGTTCTTTTCTGTCGACAATTTGAATAGGAATTTCTTCGTAAGATAAGTCTTTTTCAAAATGCAGGGGTTCGTATTCAATTACATGCTTGTAATCGGCTTTGTAGGGTCGTAACACAGAAACATGGAAGACGTTGTGGACATTCTCGAGTGATGGATGTAAAGCTACCTCAAACGCGACTTCTTTGATTCTTCGAAGTACTTTAAAGGGTCCAATGAATCTTGGGCTCAATTTTCCTTTTTTTTGGAACCTGATCTTCCCCTTCCAGGGAGAGACCTTCAAGAAAACATAACTACCTGATTCAAACTCGATATTTTTACGATGTGGATCAGCGTATTTTTTCTGTCGATCTTGAGCCGCTACCAGTCGTGCTCGGATAACTTTGACTATTTCTGCTGTCTGTTGTACCAATTCTGGCCTTAGCAATTGTCTTTCGCCAACTTCATCCCAATAAAGCGAAGTTCTGCATTTTCTGTCGTATAACGCTTCGTAAGGCGGCATGCCAATACTAGCGTGGTAACTGTTGTTGTAGCCGAACTCTACTAACGGTAGGTGATCATCCCAATTTCCTTTAAATTCCATCACACAGGCTCTTAGCATATCTTCTAATGTTTGAATCGTTCTTTCGCTCTGTCCGTCTGTTTGAGGGTGGTTTGTTGTACTCATTCGCAATTGCGTACCCATGCATTCCTGAAGACGTTTCCAGAAATTCGATGTAAAGCGCGGATCTCTATCAGAAACAATTGAAACTGGCACTCCATGCCTCGAAACAATCTCTTTCACATATAACCTTGCCAACTGATCTAAGTTGAATCTGATTTTGATCGGAAGGAAGTGTGCGGATTTCGTCAGTCGGTCAACGATAACCCATACTGCGTCGTAGCATTTATGAGTCATCGGAAGGCCAACCACGAAGTCCATTGTAATATGTTCCCATTTCCATTCTGGGATCTCTAACGGTTGTAGCAATCCACTCAGTCTTTGATGTTCCGCTTTCACTTTTTGACAGGTCAGACATTTGGCAACACATTCTGCAACATCACGTTTCAAATTCGGCCACCAGAAATGTTGTCTAAGATCTTGGTACATCTTGGTACTACCAGGGTGAATCGAATATCGTGAACTATGAGCCTCGCTTAAAATATCTTCCTTAATCTCTTGTACTAGCGGTACCCAAATTCTACTCTCAAATCTCAGTATTCCTTCCTTATCCATTTTAAATCTTGGTTCGGTTCCTTCAGATATCTTCTTTGTCACCTTTTTGCATTCATCATCCTGAAGTTGAGCCTCTTTAACTTTATCTAGTAGGGTTGTACCAGATTGCATCTGAAATAGCTTCTCATCAATCTCCATAGGATACTTCACTTCTAACTCCAGTTTCTCCATTTCTACAATTAGCTCCTCCTGAGCAGTTAACATCGTCAATTTCTCCCGACCCTTTCTACTTAAGGCATTGGCAACCACATTTGCTTTACCCGGATGGTATAAAATCTCACAGTCGTAAGCGTTAATTAAATCCAACCATCTTCTTTGACGCATATTCAAATCCTTCTGCGTGAAAATATATTTCAGACTCTTGTGGTCCGTATATAGTTCACACTTCTCCCCGTAGAGATAGTGCCTCCAAATTTTCAAAGCAAAAACAACTGCAGCTAACTCCAAATCATGGGTCGGATATCCCTTCTCATAATCCTTCAATTGTCGTGATGCATACGCAATGACTTTACCATTTTGCATCAGCACACAGCCAAGTCCTTTATGCGACGCATCACTATAAACAACAAAATTTCCTGTATCATCCGGAAGAGATAACACAGGGGCCGTACTCAACCTCTTCTTCAATTCTTGAAAACTTTCCTCACACTTATCCGTCCAAACAAATTTCACAGCTTTTCGAGTTAAATTCGTTAACGGAGGTGCGATCTTGGAAAAGTCTTGTATGAACCTTCTATAATATCCTGCCAATCCAAGAAAACTTCTTACTTTCGACGGCGTTCTCTGCTGATCCCAGTTAATCACGACTTTTACTTTTGATTGGTCTACCGAAATTCCGTTTTTATCGATCACGTGACCAAGAAATTGTACCCGTTCAATCCAAAATTTGCATTTCAAAAACTTGGCGTACAACTTCTCCCTTCTCAATACTTCCAATGTTAATCTCAAATGCTGTTCATGCTCTTCCTTGGTTTTTGAATAAACCAAAATGTCGTCTATAAATACCACTACGAACTTGTCCAAAAACGGCTTGAACACACCATTCATTAGTCCTATAAATGCTGCAGGAGCATTCGTTAGACCAAATGACATTACCAAAAATTCGTAGTGCCCATATCGCGTTCTGAATGCTGTCTTCGGTACATCCTCTGGTCTAACCTTCAATTGATGATAACTGCTTCTCAAGTCTATCCTGGAAAAGTATCTCGCTCCCTTCAATTGATCAAACAGGTCGTCGATCCTCGGTAATGGATATCTTTTCTTAATCGTGACCTTATTCAGTTCTCTATAGTCAATGCAGAGTCACATCGATCCATCCTTCTTTTTCACGAACAACACCGGCGCTCCCCACGGCGATACGCTTGGTTGAATGTACTTCTTATCCAGTAATTCTTGTAGTTGTAGCATTAGTTCTTTCATCTCTACTGGTGCCATTCGGTATGGTGCCTTCGATATTGGAGCAGTTCCGGGCGCCAAATCGATGACGAAGTCTACCTCTCTATCTGGTGGAAGTCCTGGAAAATCGTCTGGAAATACGTCGACGAAGTCCCTAACAATCGGTATCTCTTCTACCTTCGGATTCTCTTTTCGACTATCGATTATGTAAGCTAAGTATCCTATACAGCCTTGTCTTAATAACTTCCTGGCTTGCATCATCGTCAGACAACTCGCTTGTCTAGGCGACTTGCTACCATAAAACACAACCTTTGACAGAGTCATAAGGTTAATACACTTCTTTTGGCAATTAATTACAGCTCCGTAATTGAATAACCAATCCATTCCCAATATAACGTCGAATTCCCCAAGTCAAATAGGGATAAGATCTACATTCATGATATTACCCTTACTATCCACTCTACAGTTCTTATACATGTACTTAACAGGGATTATCTCTCTATTCATAATTTCTATGTTCATGGGATATTCCAACTCATCCTTAAGTAAATCTAAACTATTAGCAAAGTCATCGGATATAAAGGAACAAGTAGCACCCGAATCAAATAAAATATAAGCATTAATTTCATTGATTGGAATGATACCTGACACCACATCACGAGACTGAATTGCATCCTTCACCATCATATTGAAAGTCCGGGCGGTCGGTCGATTTGTTGCGGTTGGTCTGGTGATGGTTAAGGCATTTCCACTGTTAATTCCCCGGATTCCTCCTGATCCTGACCCTCTTGATCCCTTCTTGGGACAGTCTCTTGCCAGATGGTCCTTCGAACCACAAGTAAAACAAGCACCCTTCTTTGGGTTTGGACAGTTTGGTGCTATGTGGCCTTCTTGACCACAATTGTAGCACACTCTTTTTCCTTTCATACAAACTCCCAGATGGGCTTTACCGCAAGTCGGGCATGCTTCGATTCTTTTCTTCAGATTACCTTGCTGATTTCCCAATGATAAGCTGTCGTTCCACCTTTTCTTCTGATTGAAATTTCCACCTCCTGTGCCACTTCCACTGGCCTTGTTATTAATTTCACCTTCACTCTTCTTCTTCTTCTGATCTTGATTGTACTTGGTCACCACATCGCTTCCTCCTTCAGCGAGGATGTCCTTTTCTAGTACTCCAGCAAATGTGTTTATCTGAAATATTGAAATTTTACTGTATACCCAAGGCTTTAGTCCTTGTTCGAATCTTCTGGCCTTTCTCTCGTTAGTGTGTACTTGGTACGGGGCGAACCTTGCCAACTCGTTGAAGTTAGCCGCGTAGTCAGGTATGCTCATGTTTCCCTGCTTCAGTTCCAGAAATTGAACCTCCATCTGATTCTGTGAACTAGTTGGGAAATACATTTCGAAAAACATCTCTTTAAATCTCTCCCACGTAATTACACCTTCACTTCCTCGAACTTTGTTTTTGCCACGGTAGCTAGCCTTAGACTTGAGCATAAACGCGTTAAAAAGCGGTCTTACGGTCTTCTCTAACCCTAGCAACGTCGAAAACCTTCTCCATTTCCATAACCCACGTTTGAGCCTCGATTGGGTTCATGGAACCTTTGAATTTTAAGCGGTCCCATCGCCTTGAAATCTTTAAAGCGTTGTGTTTGGTGGAGCTTGAGGTTGATTGTTCATTGCTCCCGGTCGATTAAGTTAACTAAGCTGTTGAGCGAGATTAGCGTTGGCATTATTGTTATTATTGGTTGACTCTTTCTGGTAGGTTATTATTGTTGTCTTTTCCTTAGTGGCATATTTACATTAAATAAGCGCTTATTAGAACTTTATTTATTTTTGGCGCCCCCAAAATAGGTCCATTCCATCCAACCCATTACGAGTCGCCAAATACATGATGCGAAATAACTACAACTTTATTATTACAATATATAAAGCTGTGAGTTTAAATACGAGATATTGCCATCTAGACAATATCCACACGCAAATAAATCCCCATCATAATTATTGATACATTATTTTACAAAAATGGTGAGGACTACTAAACAACTCTCTCTAGAACCTTCATTCCATACCCCGAGCTAGTAATCATTTACATTCTCGTCTCACGAGAAGAAAAATGGAACAAAAAGGAAAAGGGTGAGCTCAACTAGCCCGATAAAGAATATTATGACTAAGATAATATACAACAAAATTATCGTTAGTCTTCAACAGAGGAAAAATCTAATAGAATACAATAGACAACAAGTTTTAAATCAATATTATGCGTGAAATAATAATTCATTAGAAGAGTTAAGTAGAGAGAATGCAAACTACTATCTTACATGTATGAATTTTAAAGTTCATCATCTATCTTTTATCTGTAACATCAATCGATATATATACGGAATCAAATATTCATCTTTGCACTCTGAGGCCGAAGATATTCATCGATTAGTCAGTGTTCATCTAAACACTGTTCATCTTTTGCACTCTGGGCCAAAGATATTCATCGAAATCATTCATCTTTTGCACCTCTGGGCCAAAGATATTCATCATAAATCATTCATCTTTCCACTACTGGGCCAAAGATATTCAATAATATCATCATTTAAAGGCGAGGATGATGAAAAATATTTTAAAAAGCGAATCGATTGAAACAAAATGACAAGGATTAAGGATTAAGGATTCGTACTTTGTTTTATCCATGTCCAAAAATACCTCAAAATAATCATAGTGGTGTAAAATTCAAGAATGATCAAAACATGGATACAATCAAAGCTAGTATCCGAATAGATATTTTTAGACGAAAAGAAGAAATTTCATTTTTCGATGAATAGTGTAAAGTATTCGTGAATAGTTAAAAGTATCGTGAATAGTCTTGTATATCGTGAATAGTAACTCAGACACCAAAAGATAGAAATTTCACAAAAAAAACATCTTCGCACTTGAATAGTGAATAGTACTCGTGAATAGTACTTCGTGAATAGTAACTGTGAATAGTAACTCATGAATAGTATGACACAAAAAAGTTCTAAATTTGATAAAAATTTCAACCAATATTTTGGCATAATGATATTGAAGAAATAATATCATTTTGAAAAAAATAACATCCCTTACCTCGAAAAGGCAGTACTTCTAGTTGAAACAGGATATAGGCTATGACTTGAACTTGCCTTAGTATAGCAATACTCAAAGTATACTCAAAATACTCACAAGAATACGCTCGATAATATAGAGAGAAAACTTGAATTTTGGTGTGATTTTCAATTATAACCTAAGCACCTATTTATAGGAAAATCTTTAGAACACTAAAAGCGAGAAAATTTAATAAATTAATAATATATATATTAAGTTTTCTCTCCAACCTTCCTAGATCTGAATTCACAACATGACACATTTATAACATGTGGAACACTCACCAAAAAGCGTTTTTTATTTAAAATAATTAAAACTTCCAAAAATCAATTATTTTGGAACTCAAAACTTCAATAATTCATAATAAATAGCCCTTTTGCGGAAAATTTGAATCTCTTGAGTTTTTATAGGAAATTCAATTCTCTACAACTTTGTAGAAGAAAGTTTTCCAAATTCAAGCAGAAATTGACCGAAATCCACAAGCGAGGCGATTTTACGTGCTATAATCAAATTTCGGTCGAGAAATGGGTCTACAAACACACAAAATCATTTTTAATATTTATTGCAACAAAAATACTCTTTCTCCTCATAAACTCATATATCCTCCATTCATTATAAAAAAATATCACCATTATTATATTATTAAAATATAATAATATATTTAAATGAATTATTTTATCGAGAAAAAGATAAAATATCAATTTTCAACAATTGTCACATTAAAAATTTTCTCCATCTATATCCACATAAAATCAATATTTTTCTCATCATATAAATCAATAATTAATTATTCACAAATAATATTCTGAGAATCACGATCTTGTGACGGTAGTTCTAGGAAAGAGGGGCTTTCGATAAGAATTTCTCTTCTTTGGCCTTGATTAGGTGACCAAACCTCTCCTTGAAGCGAGAACTTTCTAGACATTGCCAATAATGTTATCTAATAATATTATTGAGGATAATATGAATTATTGCCGATAATGAAAAATCTTTGTGTAATGACAATTATTGAAACAACGATAATATAAAATATCAATGCGACAATTATTGAATCGATAAAATAAAATCTTTGAGCGATAATAATTTGTAACAATTATTGAGGAATGCCTTCTTACGTAAGAATCAATAATTGATGCAATCTGAGTGTCTTTCTTGTGCAACAACAGCGTATTCTTGTGTTTTAACTTTTTGGGTATTCCAGCGGTATTACTTGGTAACAAGCTATGTAGATTATTTATAAACAACTTATTCTTGTCGTTTTCTTCCTCCGATCGCTTTTTTAGTTATGGGGCCCCACATGGCATTTTGGCGGTCGTAAATACGAATATTCCCAAGCGATCTGAATATTCCACGACGAAACGAATATTCCCAAACAATAATGAATATTATATCACCACTTGCTTATTTAAAATATTTGCGCATTTTACCCATAACTAACCACATTAATCAAATCCACCCTTACTATTTCAAAATAATAAATAAAGGAAATTCCTTTTATTTTAAAAAATTTTGGGTCTTCTGACTCCCCCTCCTTATGAAATTTCGTCCTCGAAATTGGCGTACGTACACAGTGTTTGAAAAGATGAAAATACCTCGCTTTCATTTAGTTTCCAACTCGAGGTCATTTCATCGATAGCATGGTTTCTCCACAAAACTTTAACTTGTGGTATAACCTCGGTACATAGGACATATTCTTTCTATCAAGATCTTGTGGTACCTCCAAATACGTTAAGTCTTGATTATATCTCGTGCGGTTCTAACTTCGATAGCGTGGTTGAATTCGTCCACATATTTACGTAACATCGTCACGTGAAAAGCGTTATGAACACAGCGTCATACTTGGCGGTAAAAGCGAGTCTATAGGCCACGGTTCTATTCGATCGAGAATTTCAAATGGATTAATAAATCGAAGGTTTGAGCTTTCCTCACCTCCAGATTCTCGCTTTTGAAATAACAACTTCTTGCAACTCCTTCTTCAAATTCATCGACTCCGGTGTGTAGCTTGAACGACTTTAACTTTATCGATTAAAAGTCGATTATACTCGTATATCATCACGTGGGTACTAGAGTTTTCATCTCCATCTCTATTATTTGTAAATTATCTGAAATGAGTCTTTGACAATATCGTACTTCGTGCTTGTACACGATCTTCTACTCAACACGTCGGCTACCACGTTAAACTTTTCGAGGATGGCATGGTGAACATGTCTTTGAAATGAGTCTCTCTTGAGTTCTTGAAGCTCTTCCCACATTCCTTGCTCCATTTGAATTTTGTATCTCTCTGAGTCAATTTGCGTTAATGGAATAGCGATTCGAGAATATCCTTGACGAATCTCAGATAATAACCAACTAAGCCTAGAAAAGCTCGTATTTCGATTCTGAACTTAGGTTGTTCTCAATTGTGACTCATATCCCAACCTTGGATATACGTCACAATGGCACCTATCGGTTCTACTACCGCATGAATATGGCATCCTCTCTGAGAATGCGGCGGCGGTATTCCACAAAGGAAGTCACCGAGATAGAGGCTCGGGTATCAACTTCTACGGTTGGGTTTTAACTCACGAAGTTCAATAGGAGCCATTCGATATGAGATTTTAGAAATGGGTTTTATCTGGGATTTAAAAGTCGATACAAATTCAATATCACGCTCTGGGAGTAGGCGAGAAATTCTTGAGGAAATCGTCGGGAAATTTACTAACAGCGAAATATCATTCAAATCGGCGTATTTTGTTCAAGTCCATGACATGGCTAAGAAAGCTTGACATCCAGTTTTTCAATAAGCGAATGACTTTATGGCTTGATATGAAAGAGTTTGACTTCAATGGTTTGGTTGCTTGAATTCAAATAACGAGAGTTGCTTAGGAATATGAAAAATAACAACCTTACGAAAACAATCAATTTTGGCATGATGAGTAGTTAACCTTAAAATCATATCAAAAGCAAATATCTTTAAAGAAATAAAGTCGGCGGGTAATGTGATAGTGCCTGACTGAATCAAGCAAGATTTCTAAGCGATCGATGTAATGAAAATTTCTCTAACAGAGTCTCCACGAGATAGGTCAAAGTCTAATTTCTCCGTAGTCAAGTTCAAGCGTTGGTATGAAGCAAAGAGAGAGAAAAGGATGGGTAGAAGCAGGTATCTAATAAGGTATAAACTTCGCAAGAATTTATAATTAACTAACGTGCGTGCTAACCGTTCGGGTTCCTCGCATTTTGATGGTCACGACAAAGCGCTCTTCGAGAACCATTGACTTTGACTTTTACGGGACATCCTTTTGAGTCACCATCCCATTGGACTTGGTTTTTCTCTCTGCGTACAATCTCGGCGATATGTCCTTCTTTTCCATAATTATAGCATACCTTAAGCTGTTGTGCAAGCGGTTTGGGTGATATATCCCTCTCTCTCGCATTTGTAACATCTGATAGGTGGTCTTTCTCCTCCTTGGAACCCGGTTACTTCTTTGGCTGGCGTCTTCACATAGTCGTTGTTGAATCTCCTCTTTTAAAATCTCCTCGACTCGCTTCTTCTATTTTCATGGCCACGATTACCACGAGTGGTTACCGCCTTTCTGTCGTATTCTTCTTTCTCATTTGGTTATCGTTATTACGATATTTGCTATCTTGGTATGATCACTGGTTATGGTCCCTCGGTTGAGCGTTACTCGTTATCTCATTTCTAACAATTTGAGCCACATTGACAACATCTGAATAGAGAGAAAATTTATGAGAAATGAGATCTTGGCGTATCTGGGTTTCAAACCTCTCGAAACATCCGCGTCATCGTTCCTCATTCTCTCCAAATGAGGTCTGAACACTGGATAACTCATGAACTTCGCCTCGTCTTGGGGACCGTCGTGTTATTACTGCTCGGTCTAATAAACTCCACTTCCTTCATATAATGAATACTTTCGGGGAAGTACTTGTCATTGAGTATTTGAAAGCGTCTCCCATGACATCTTTGAGTGCAAATTTGGATGGAGTGCAACTTCTGATTCCCACTAGTATGTCTGCCTCATTACGGAACATAAAAGTAGTGAATGGAACTTTACTGTTCTCTGTGCATCCCAAGACATCGAATATCTTGGTAATTTGTTTGACCACGTCTCGCCTTAATCGGATCCGGCTTTCCCCAAAATTACGGTGGTCCCGACTCTTTGAGCTTGCTTGCATTTGTGACCACGGTGAATTGCTATCATTTCCTCACATATTTTGAACACGAGTCTCCCTAAATGCGATTTTGCATGAACTGCAAAAAACTTCTAAACATCCCTGTCGTTCATCATACGCTTTCGATTGGTGTTGTTCGCGGGAGGTACATTGCCCTAACTTTGTTGCACGTTCTCCTCGTTGGTAAAATCTGAGGCATCTCCACGGTCTCATTTCCTTTGTTAATATTCTCGATCGACATTCTCAAAATCTATCATAAAACAAGGGTTAATTAAGGAAATCAATATATCACATAATATCCTATATCTTAACCAACTAACAAATAAGCTTAGGTAGGACACTTTAGCGAAGGATTTACTCGTCTCTCCCTCTAGTTCTATTCCCAGATCTCATGGAGATCATATCCCTAAGCTTTGATACCAGTACTTGGCGCCCCCAAAATAGGTCCATTCCATCAACCCATTACGAGTCGCCAAATACATGGTGCGAAATAACTACAACTTTATTATTACAACATATAAAGCTGTGAGTTTAAATACAAATATTGCCATTTAGACAATATCCACATGCAAATAAATCCCCATCATAATTATTGATACATTATTTTACAAAAATGGTGAGGACTACTAAACAACTCTCTCTAGAACCTTCATTCCATACCCAGGAGCTAGTAATCGCTACATTCTCGTCTCACGAGAAGAAAAATGGAACAAAAAGGAAAAGGGTGAGCTCAACTAGCCCGGTAAAGAATATTATGACTAAGATAATATACAACAAAATTATCGTTAGTCTTTGACAGGGAAAAATCTAATAGAATACAATAGACAACAAGTTTTAAATCAATATTAGCATGGTGAAATAATAATTCATTAGAAGAGTTAAGTAGAGAATGCAAACTACTATCTTCATGTATGAATTTTAAAGTTCATCGTCTATCTTTTATCCTGTAACATCAATCAATATATATACGGAATCAAATATTCATCTTTGCACTCTACGGCAAAATATATTCATCGATTTGTCATGTTCATCTAAACACTGTTCATCTTTGCTACTCTGGGCCAAAGATATTCATCGAAATCATTCATCTTTGCACTACTGAGCCAAAGATATTCATCATAAATCATTCATCTTTGCACTTCTGGGCCAAAGATATTCAATAATATCATCATTTAAGGCGAGGATGATGAAAAAATATTTTAAAAAGCGAATTCGATTGAAACAAAATGACAAGGATTAAGGATTAAGGATTCGTACTTTTGTTTTATCCATGTCCAAAAATACCTCAAAATAATCATAGTGGTGTAAAATTGAGAATGATCAAAACATGGATACAATCAAAGCTAGTATCCGAATAGATATTTTAGACGAAAAGAAGAAATTTCATTTTTGATGAATAGTGTATAGTATTCATGAATAGTCAAGATATCGTGAATAGTTAGTATCGTGAATAGTAACTCGACACCAAAATATAGAAATTTCACAAAAAAAATATCTTCGCTTACGTGAATAGTACTCGTGAATAGTAACTCGTGAATAGTAACTTCGTGAATAGTAACTCGTGAATAGTAACATGAAAAAAGTTTCAAATTTGATAAAATTTTCAACCAATATTTTGGCATAATGATATTGAAGAAATAATATCATTTTCGAATAAAATTGCATCCTTACCTCGAAAGGCAAGTACTTTTAGTTGAAACAGGATATAGGCTATGACTTGAACTTGCATGCAGTATAGCAATACTCAAAGTATACTCAAAATACTCACAAGAATCGCTCGATAATATAGAGAGAAAACTTCAATTTTGGTGTGATTTTCAATTATAACCTAAGCACCCTATTTATAGGAAAATGCTTAGAACACTAAAAGCGAAAATTTAATAAATTAATATATATATATTAAGTTTTCTACGCCAACCTTCCTAGATCTGAATTGACAACATGACACATTTATAACATGTGGAACACTCACCAAAAAACGTTTTTATTATTTAAAATAATTAAAACTTCCAAAAATCAATTATTTTGGAACTCCGAAACTTCAATAATTTATAATAAATAGCCCTTTTTCCAGAAAATTCTAATCTCACGGGTTTTAATAGGAAATTCAATTCTCTACAACTTTACGAGAAGAAAGGTTTTCCAAATTCCAAGCAGAAATTGACCGAAATCCACAAGCAAGCAGGCGATTTTACAATTTATAATCAAATTTCGATCGAGAAATGGGTCTACCTGAAACACACAAAATCATTTTTAATATTTATTGCAACAAAATACTCTTTCTCCTCATAAACTCATATATCCTCCATTCATTATAAAAATATCACCATTATTATATTATTAAAAATATAATAATATATTTAAATGAATTACTTTATCGAGAAAAAGATAAAATATCAATTTTCAATAATTGTCACATTAAAAATTTTCTCCATCTATATCCACATAAAATCAATATTTTCCTCATCATATAAATCAATAATTAATTATTCACAAATAATATTACGAGAATCACGATCTTGTGACGGTAGTTCTTAGGAAAGAGGGGCTTTCAATAAGAATTTCTCCTTCTTGGTAGCATGATTAGGTGACCAAACCTCTCCTTAGAGCAGAACTTTCTAGACATTGCCAATAATGTTATCTAATAATATTATTAGGATAATATGAATTATTGCCGATAATGAAAAATCTTTGTGTAATGACAATTATTGAAACAACAATAATATAAAATATCAATGCAACAATTATTGAATCAATAAAATAAAATACTAAACAGTAATTGATGTAACAATTATTGAGGAATGCCTTCTTACGTAAGAATCAATAATTGATGCAATACCGTGTGCTACTGTGCAACAACGCGTATTACTGTGTTTTAACCACTGGGTATTCCAACAGTATTAACGGTAACAACTGCGCCGTTATTTATAAACAACTTATTCTTGTCGTTTTCTTCCTCCAATCGCTTTCCGTTATGGGGCCCACACATGGCATTTTGCGTAAATGCGAATATTCTAAAGCGATCGAATATTCCACGACCAAACGAATATTCCCCGACAATAATGAATATTATATCACCACTTGCTTATTTAAAATATTTGCGCATTTTACCCATAACTAACCACATTAATCAAATCCACCCTTACTATTTCAAAATAATAAATAAAGGAAATTCCTTTTTATTTAAAAAAATTTCGGGGTCTTACAACTGCTATTTACATCAACTATCCTGGAATAAAGAATCCACAGGATTTAAAACATTAAAATATTCCTTCGTTCATAAACATATCGGAATTTACATATAAAATTAACTAAGTCTTTCACATAATTAAACAAATCATATCACTGTCGGTCAATGAATTACAGAAATTCATTTCTTATAACTCGATAAGAGTTTTCCATCACAATCTTATTTTTATAATGCTACTACCTAAGGTTGTTCCCCCACCTAAGTTTCATAACCTACAGCTTTGATACCAACTTGTGACACCCCCAAATCTGGGTACTTCAATTCCACAGGATTTGGTGTTCATTGTACAAATATCATCTATCTATCTACCCATAATAAATGCAAGCCATGCAACAGATAGAAATAAAAATCTTCCCCTTAAGGGTTACAACATCCGAATAATAATAATACAATCCCGGGTTAAACTAACCTTAAACATCTGTGCGGAATTATAAACAAATAAGTCTTAACAACATCATTATATCAAGTCTTAAACAAAATACATCATCATATAAACAACAAGTCTTCATCACTTGCTAACTTTTCCCTTGCCTTTACTAGTGGAAGGTTCATCAGTTCTTTCGTTCTTAACTGCAATGTTATTATTAAGCAAGAGTGAGCACGATTGCCCACAAGTATAACAATATAACAATGAATAACAACATGCGAGAGAAATAATAACTTATGAAATAAAAGCTCAATTTCTGAATCAAGAATGAATAACAAGAATCAAAAGATTTCTGAGGGTCATAAGACCTCGAACTATGTCCTAGGTTATCAAGGGTTATACTTGAAACCTTTAATGATCATAAGACTATGGACCTTCTACTCGTACTTAGGGGATCGACCCTTAGTACCATACATGCACAATATCTTAACGCTAACGCATAAGTAAAATCCTTTGTAGGGTTGTTCATCCGAGTTTGACATTCCATCCGCGCACCAAAGGAAGTTTGGTTTGGATAATTCATCAAGGGTTCTGAAATTTAGAACGCTCATCAACTATGGACTAGTCGAATCAATAAGGGTTCGCTAGTCTAATAAGGTTCAATAATAATGATATTCAAATTGAATATTAATCTCAAGAGGTATACAATAGGACAATTATTGTATAACTGAATCATGCTTTGAAAAGATAATCAATCTTTAGTATAACATTTGAACTTGAATAATAGTAATGATAATTTACTCGAGGTAAATAATAAACTTGAACAATAATGACAAGTAGGGTTAGGAAACTTGCCTCGTGCATAGATTACACTTTAACTAAGCACGTTCTTTGAATTTAGTCCTACATACCATTCACATTCACAATACCAGTTAATTATAACTTAACTAATCATCAATGATCATTCTTTTTGTCTTAACTTTGGTTATGACTATACTTAGTCAATTTATCACATTTACGGTCATATAAAATCACTACATGAATAATAATTTAATTATGTATTCCATAACTCAATCTACATGTAATTATGTTATTTACATGTTAAACATCTTATCATCACATTATACTTCTAACATGTTTACATGTTCATTAGATTAAGTTACTAACACACTGCTAGACTTAATCTTTTTTAAAATTCCATTTTGAGGCTGGAGAGTGGCGTTCATGCCTTTGTTATATGGTCTTGTCTTCTTGTGGTATGATGGCGGCTATGACAGACTCTTATGGCCATGACTTCTCGAGACTTAGCGTTGCTTACGCATGGAAATAAAACATTAAGTCCAGCATGCGTAATGAATCTGAAGAAGCTGCTCGCAATTCGCGAAAATTGCAAAACACAGTCCAAAAACTCCAATTAAATTACTACTACATGAAATTAATCATACCCATATGTTATAATTCATGCATAAATATAACCCAACATTTATAGAATGGTTTTAACCCATTAAAACACATAATCACAGAACTAAAATATGTGAATTTCACTGACTTTGATGTTCTTGAAGGTTTTGAAAATAAAACATGAAAATTGACAGTACGGATTCGTTATAACACCGAATCCGTTCGTTTAAAGTTTGGTCTCTTTGTATTAACATGTATAATAATATACGAGTGTAAAATTTAGGGATAATATATGATCAACACATGAAATAACACGTATAAGGCCATAAGGCCAAAACCCATACTCTGTAATTTTGTAGAAATCATATAATACGTATTTTCATGAGACTGATGTTATGGTTTACAAAATATATGTAATTAAATATGATTTGACAACATCTTAACCTATATATGCACATAAGCCTTACAATTTCCCATCATAGAGACTTTACAAAAAATTGTGAAAGCCATTTTTGTAAAACTCAAACAACTTAAAATAGAAATTGGGTTCGGAGAAATTACCCAGAGTATAATTTAGAAGAGATGATCACAGATGACTCTTTCACAACAACTTGTTGATTACACACTCCCAATATCTATAAATCTCACAATTTTATCTAACAATTTCTCAAACTCTTTCTCCCTCTCTGTTTTCAGACTTAGAAAATGAATAGAAAAAGAGTACGTATAATAAAGGAAAAGAGAACTGACGCGCATACTGGTCAGTTAACCCAGTCATGGGTAACTGCTAGTAACTCCCACTAAGGCCATGTTTGGCTAGGCTTAATAGATTTTAAAACCATTTAATTTAATAAAGCTTTATCATATAGTTTAATTAATGTCACACTCCTTATAAAATAAATCCAATATTTTATTTAATTTACTTTAAATAAAATATAATAATTTCTCATAAATAAATAATGTCAAATTATTAACTCTCTAATTAATAATTAAATTAATTAAAATACCAATAGGCTTATTAAATATTTCTTTTAATACAATAAGCTCACATAATCACATACTTCGATAATAAAAATTCTCCACATAATTTAATAAATGTAATACATATAATTAAATTAATCTACCACAATTGCATCAATTAATTATTTAATCTAATAATTAAATCATCAAAAATATTTATTTAATCCAATAAATATTAAAATTAATTTACAAAATTCTCATTCGTCACAAGAAGAGTATTCCAACTGGTATAGCAGGGATATTCTTGAAGAAAACTTATAATGTTTTGTACGCTCAAAGCTTTCTAAAACTCAAAAGAAATACGCTCAATATTATAGAAGAAGAATTCTCTGATACTGGTGTGATTTTCAATTCTAACTAAGCATCTTATTTATAGGAGAAAGGAAAGGATACTATTTAAAAATATCACGAATGCAACAATTTTATAACTCACGGACGTCTTATGCAATATTCGGGCGTCTGAATTTCAAAGCAATCATCAAGTAAAACAAAACAAAATACAATATATATATATATATAACACATGTTGTTTTGAAAAACTTCCCACAATAATCCACCCACCAATTTCTACATCAAACACACACACACACACACACACACACACACCTTCCCTTATCTCCAAGGCATCTTCCCCCACCCCCCCTTTCTTCCCACCACATACACACACTCACACACTAAATACAACCAACATATCACATTATATATATATATATATATATATATATATATATATATACACACATCACATACCTATATATATAAATTCCCTCCCCTTTACGTAACTCCCTCCCACCCCCATTTCTAAAATCAATTTTTCAACACATATGAGCCCCACATGTGGCCTCTACATATGGGCCCCCCTTTAAATAATTTTCTACAGATTATTTTGAAAAATAGGTAAACGGGGGTCCATATAATAAGCCAATTTATAACAAATACCTTATAAAATTCCCTCAATATTTTTAATAACATTTATCATCATTATTATAATTCGCAATATTTAACAACCAGGTCGTTCAAAGAAAAGAGGGGGCTTTCCAATACGGATTTCTCCCTATTGGCGCGCAATTAGGTGATCAAACCTCTCCTTGACAGAACTTCTAGACATCGTTAATATTGCAAATAATAATATTAATTACTTTGTCGTCTCAATTATTAATTTACTAATATATAAAATATCAACAATAATTGAATCAAATAACGTGAGATACTATGCAACAATTACTGTAGCAATAATTGAACAAAACTGAGTGACTTCTCACGTAAGCATCAATAATCAATACCGTGTGCTACTATGCAACCACGTGTATTACTGTACTTTTAACACCGGGTGTTTCAACAGTTAACGGTAAAACTTCCGCCGTTATTTTCATAAAAAGATATTTTTGTCGTTTTCTCAATCCGACAATAATTCCGTTGTGGGATCCACCAATGATTGTGTCGTCGTACGAATATTCCCTGTTAAAACGAATATTCCCTGACCAATCAAATATAATATAACAACTTGCGTACTTTGCAAAATTTATAAATATAACCCACAACTATAACATTATATCAAATTCACTCCATAATATTCAAAAATGATATTTATAGAAAATTTATCTTTATTCATAAATGTTGGGGTCTTACATTGTCCATAGTGCATGGATAATTCGTGGATGTGAGACTAACCAATATCCTTGGCCTGTAGTGAATGGATAATTCAGTTATGTGGATTATTTATTGAATTGCGTTGCAGAGATAAAATATTGATGATAAACTTTTAAATCATAGAAAATAGTAGACATCATGCTCTACTTGACTCTTCTAATGGATTGCTTATTCCGCTGCAGATGTTGATCTAAACTTGTTGTCTATTGTATTCTATCAGTTTTTATACTGTTGAGTGTAGGGATTTTTGCACATAAAAGCAGCAGAAATTAAAATTTTCAAAGACAATTCTGAAACCCTAAAACAGGATCCATGCAAAAACATATTAATTTAGTGGTTTAGATTTTATACCGATTATAGAAAATTCTGAAATGGCTTCGAATCTCCAAGCAATCCGATAGAACTAAGTCTCTATGGTATCCACACGAACGTCTCCAAATTGTCACACGATCTGTAGTAAAGAGAGCCGCGGTACTAGCCACCAAGGATATGGATTTGGTGAAGCTATTCTCTTTAGTCTCTCTCTAAGAGTGAATAGGGTTTTAGGTTAACGATCTATTCCCAAAATGGCTGATATATCATATATATAGCAGTCAAAAGGAATTAATCAAAACCTAATTTAATTAGAAAAGTAAAATCCGAATTTATATATATTATATCTTAATTAAGTCTTACTTAATTATATATATATATATATATATATATATTATATATATATATATATATAAATTATCCTATTAATTTAAATTCTATAAATTCTATCAATCATATTGACATATTTAAAACTTTACAATTTAAATTAATTCCCTTTTTTAATTGCGTTCTATGTGTGTGACCCTATAGGTTATTATTACGTTGGCAATAATTTTAAAATCATATTATAAAATTATAAACAGTGAGTGGCATCTAGCAATGCATCACTGCTACCTAAGTAATAATAAGATCGGTGATTCGATGTAACCTTTTTGTGACCAATGTTTCAATGTAATTTAATCCTTTTAACCTTGACATCCTAGATTAAACTCGAGTCATGGAATGTGTCATACTGTGACGCCCCCAAAATAGGTATACATCACACATTCTGAGTCGTCAAATACATGGTACAGAATACAAATACAACTTAATTATACAACTGCCGTGTAAAGTACGACAAAACATAAGCTGTGAATTTTAATACAAATATTGTCGTCTAGACAATATTCAAACTCAAATTCAATATTATTACATTTATTTTCCACTATTTCCTTTGAATAGTGAGGACTACTAATGCTATCATCAAGTTAGTCACACCCGTTCCCCGACTAGTCCCTACTACATTCTCATTTTCAAGAGAACAATAAAAGTAAAAAGGTGAGCTCAACTAGCCCAATTATGAAATATTATGACTAAGATAATGCGAGAATATATTATCGTTAGCCTTCAATGTTGTTAAAGCGATACAATATAACAACCATCAAGTTTAACTACAGTGGAACAAGCAATCCATTAAAAGAGTCAAGTAGAGAATAAAATCTACTATCTTTTATGATTTAAAAGGTTTTCATCACTTTTATCATTTGGGACTCGAACAATAAATAATCCACATCATCGAATCACCCCTTACTACTACTAAGGATATTCTTTAGTATCATGACCACAATTATCCATACACTACGGGCCAAGAATATTTGTGTATTCAATAATGGTCATGATCATGCCAACAATCGTCCATCAATGCACTACGGGCCAATGAGGACTTTACCACATCATTTGTAACATTACGATCATGATTACAAGAATAATCCACGGTCATAATCATACCAAGTCCATCTATGCACTATAGGCCACAGATGACTTTCAACAAAATATAAACATGAGGATGATGACAATGATATAAGAATTCAATAAAATAAGTTCAAGAATTATTTTATCCAGGAACTAATAACGTCCAAATTGTCAACATGATACTGCTTTGTAGAGTAAAATTAAAGAATGCTCAGAAGAATATTTTCATGAAAAGATACTGGATGAAGCGTAAATATCAAGGATATTCCACTAATTTCATGGAGTATAGAAGTCAAAACTTTAACCAACTGAGTATAATAAGGAATGGAATAACAAAAGAAATCACCAGGAATGCAATAGACCGCACATGCAGGTTATTCCAACAGAATAATAAATAACGGAATCAGGTCCGGCGTAAAATGCACAAACAGGATATTCCAACATAATAATAAAGACAGAATCAGGTCTGGCGTAAAACGCACAGACAAGATATTCCAACAGAATAATAAAGACGGAATCAGGTCCGACGTAGAACTCACAGACAAGATATTCCAACAAAATAATAAAGACGAAATCGGTCCCGGCAGTAAAAGCACGCGGACATGATATTCCAATGAGAATAATAAAAGGCGGAACCAAGTCGGCGTGAGAACTTATGACATGGATGTTCCATCAGAATGATAAAGAATGGAACAAAAGAAGAATTTCACCAAGTATAGGGTGAGCATGGCGTTATCTGAGTTATTCAATAGAATAATAAAGAATGGAATAACAGAATTTCTCTTCATAGATAAGAAAGAAATAATACTCCCTACCTTTCAAAAAACTGGATACATGAATAGTGAGGTAGCAGACTTCTCTTCATTTTTTTATAATTTCTCTCTATAATAATCGCTCTAAAGCTTTTGTGAATTGGTGAGAAATGAAGGAAGAATGAGCTTCTATTTATAGAAAAATATAGTTTCGATAATTGCACGTTTTGGGGCTCGAAAAATTTCAGTACAATACCTCTAACTTTTCCTGTATTTTTAATTTAGTCATGGAAGTATTATCAAAGTTGCACCACCTCCCCTAATAGTAAATAATGTGATTCAATAATAAATTATGTGAATCAATAGTTCTAGACATGTGAAATTAAAAATTACAGTATAATACCTCCATCTATATCTCCATTTTTAACTTAGTCATGCAAGTATTATCAATCTTGCACCAACTCCCCTAATAGTAACAAGAATGTGAAACAATAGTATACACATTTGAACAAATAGTTATAATCATGTGAAATAATAGCAATCAATTGCTTATTTATACGGTTAAATACCCGATTGGTCAATATAACCTCCAAACATCAATTATTATCGAAATAATTGTCGATTTTTACTAACACAAATAATTCCAACACAATGAAACCATTTTGATAAAAAATATAAATTTTGAAATTTTGAAGTTTGACTTTTTCTGAAAAAGTCAACTGTTGACTTTTTGACCAAATAGTGAATTCCGGAAAATTTTGTGTTTATAGACTATTTTTACTAATTGCATCATTCCAGACTCAAATATCACGTCCGCGTCTCCAAATTCAACTTCGAACACAACTTCAATTTTAATAACATTCATCATTAATATTATAACTCACAATATATATCAACCAGGTAGTTCCCAGGAAAGAGGGGGCTTTCCAATAAGGATTTCTCCCTATTGGCGCGCAATTAGGTGACCAAACCTCTCCTTGACAGAATTTCTAGACATTGTAAATATTGTAATTTAATAATATGAATAACTATGTCATCTCAATTATTGATTTAATAAAATAACATATTATGCAGATGATAGTATGACAATAATCGAATCAATAATATGAGAGATATGATGCAACAATTACTATAGCAATACTTGAGTATAACTGAGTGACTTCTCACGTAAGCATCAATAATCAATACCGTGTGCTACTATGCAACCACGCCAGATTCTTTGTACTTTACTTTCTAGGGTAGTTCAACGAGCTTAACGGTAAAACTTCCGTCGTTATTTTCATAAAGTATTTTTGTCATTTTCTCAATCCGACAATAATTCCGTTGTGGGGGTCCACCAATGATTGTGCCGTTGTACGAATATTCCCTGTTAAAACGAATATTCCCCGACAAATCGAATATTATATAACAACTTGCGTACTTTGCAAAATTTGTAAATATTACCCACAACTATAACATTATATCAAATCCACACCATAATATTCAAAAATATATTTCGAGAAAATTTAATCTTTATTCAAAAAGTTGGGGTCTTACACATATTCTTCATAATTTAGTATGAGTTTTCTTGATCAATGAGTAGACTATATGAAACAAATCACTATTTGAGCATGGCCATGCATTTCATAGTCCTACTCAATCAAGAGGCCTATGGATATAACCTATAATATATAGGAGGGTTAAATTCCATCTAGATCATTCATATTCCTCACACGATTCATGATGTACCCAATAATCATCTTTATTGTCCACCCTATTAAAGGTGACCTTTGATGATATCAAAGTACATAAATTCACGTGTAATAATATAGCGATTTCAGGTCGGAGGATCATTACATCATTGTCACTATGAGAATCACTAATGACACTTTGCATAATGTTCCACGTAGAATTCTCATGGTGGGTATGTCCAGTACATCGTTCTCTAACATGTACCTATGCATTGACTCAATATCTCATATATTTATGACTAATTAGATTTAGTCATCAGTCAATCTACATATTAGTCTCAATGTATCATTATTGTCCCATTAACAATGATACTCTACTAGGGATATTTAAAAGCAATGATACTAATTGTAATTATATAATCTCATGTTCAAGTCACATACTTGAAGCTATATAATTTGTATCACTAATCTAAGGACTTTTATTATTTTAACATTTATATAACGCAATAAATGAAACCATATTAAAATAATTCATTTATTCAGTCAAATATAATATCAAAAATATTAAGCAATTATATCAAATAATTGGCCTCTAGGGCATAAACTCTAACATTGAGGACTAATGATAATTTATTCTATATTATCTTAGTCATAATATTCTTTACTGGGCTAGTTGGGCTCACCCCTTTCTTTCATTATTCTCTTCAAGAAATGAGAATATAGTTGAGACTAGTCGGGGAATGGAGTGACGGTCCAAGATTGTTGCTATAGTAGTCCTCACTATTCTATAAAATAGTGTGAAAATATTTGTAATGAGAACTTTATTTTAGTTTGGATACTGTCTACGAGATAATATTTGTATTGAAACTCAGTTATTGTGTTGTCGTATTTTGCACGACATTTGTATAAATTAAGTTTGTATTTAAATTATGTACCATGGATTTGGCGACTCAGAATGAGTTATGTATACCTATTTTGGGGGCGTCACACCATTAACTTCACTAATTAAATTATTTAATTAAATTAGAATACTATCATCACATTAACATACTAAAATACGCACAAATTAAAAAATTATTTATCATCAATTTATTTAATATCATCATACTTAAACAAATTATTCCATATTAATTTCCATCGAATATTTATTTATTCCATAAACATTCCAACTAAGATATTTATTTTATTCAAGAAATATTTTAACTATTTACAAAACTCACAATCGTAACATATTAACATATTACATTTATATGTAACATACATTACTCTCTTATTTTATTAAAACACGTCATAATAAGAATTTTATTAATTAAATTCTTATTTTAATTATTTTACATTAATTCACTATTTTAATTAAGTGAATTAGTCACATTATTTATGAGATTTATTTCATAATAAATTCATTGTCACAAGGCATAATAATCAAATTATATTATTCCATAATATATTTTTCAACTTAATTAAATTAACTTAATTCTCGTTTCGAAAAAATTTCATTTACCTTCTTCAATAGTTAAATTAAATTAACTACTAAACCCCATTCTCCGACATATGAAGATATATATATATATATATATATATATATATATATATATATATATATATATATATATCTTTCGCATTCAAACCAAATCACATATTTCACAATATATAACACATATATACACATACTCAAACTCAAAACATTTTATAATAAGAATTTTATTTATTAAATTCTTATTTTAATAATTTCAGAAATTTCGGGTTATCACATCGTCTCTCCTGATCCTCGAGTGCAATGGATAGTTGTTGCCTGAGTATCCATCCAAGAGACAATAATATTCATGTCCTGGAAGCCTGTCCAATATCTGATCTATGAATGATAGATGAAAATGGTCCTTACGAGTGGCATTGTTCAACTTTCTGCAATCCATACAAACTCGCTAACCCGTAACTGTCCGAGTAGGGAACAATTCATTATGTTCATTCGCAACTACTGTCATACCCCCTTTTTTGGCACACATTTAACCAGACTTACCCATGAGCTATCTGAGATAGGGTAGACAATTCCCTTATCAAACCATTTAATGATTTCCTTTTTGACAACTTCTTTCATGATAAGGTTAAGTATTCCTCGTTGTTCAATAGTTAGTTTCGCTTCATCTTCCAACAGAATCTTATGCATACAAATTGATGGGATTATCTGTAAGAACCTGAATTTTCAGAAATTATTAAAATAAGAATTGAGTAAATAAAATTCTTAAAGCATAAGATAGGTTCAAACAAGAATATTTATGTGATACGAGGTATGTAGTATTGTGTTACATATGGTAATATGAGCTATGTAATAAGTGATGTTGTGTTTAATAAATACTTATCATTATTAGATATTTGTTATAAATTTTAGAGATGAATTAATAAGAAGATGGATGATGAGTGAGATTTATAACCGCGAATCGGATACTTTATGACTTAAATAATTGCCTGAATTTGTAGTTTTTATGTAGTTTTATATAAATATAGTGTTATTGTGCTTAATCGTTGCATTGCAGAGCTTTATAGTGATTTTCCAGCTTTAAAGGGGCAAAATAGACAATTTATACATAAGCCGTGTCATGACGCTAAAGTCTGACTTAAAAAAGCGGGCCATGCCCACCTCTGAACCTTGATGACATCGACCATGGCGCATGGTACCACTACTTCTTCTTTGGCTCGCGCCCGCACGTCATGAACTCCGTAATCCATGTCACTAATGTGGTATTTGCTGTATAGCCATCTAATGTTGGTGTCCCGTGGCCATGCCACCTCCGATGTGGCGAGAGAGAAGTGATTTTTGACCTAGCAAAGGAAGGATACTGATATAAGAAAAAGTGAGGCTCTGCATAATACACACATAGGAGATCTGAGATAGAAAGAGGGCGTAGATTAGTTTTCTCTGTAATTTCTCTTCCTCTCTTAGATAAATGTTTGTAAATATAGTTAGCTTAGATTAGGGAGAAGTTTTGGTATTTACTTGGAGCATCGAGAGCAATGAGAGCTACACTTGAATTTGGAGAGCTTGATTTGAGCGAGAATGCTTAGAGATTGAAGGGCCTTGATGAGTTTCTTCTTATCTATTTATTTTCTCTGATTTTGTAATCCATAAATGTTGTCTTTATTGCTACTTGTATTTTGTTCAATGGCTATGAACTGAATATTTTATCTAAGGTTATAATGGAACTATTTGTTATTTAAATTGACTGTCTTGTCTCTTTGATTGGCACCATATGATTTGGTTCGATATATTTATGCTTAATGATTCTCACTAAGATATTAGTGATGATTTTGGTAATTTACATGATATCAACAGAAGAATTGTAGATTTACACCTAAATATATTGGCACGTGATTGTGGGTTTCGACTGCATAAGTTGTGCGTAGAATAGACATAACTCTGTGCGCCACGTGCGACCTAATTGAGAACCTTTTCTTAAATCCTTGTTATGATTGATTCGCATAGACATATGTAGGATTGCATCTAGCTTGGACGTTCCTTTCTGTTCTATTCCCTTTTGGGTAGATCTGGAGATGATATGTTTGTGCATACCTCGACAGAGGTGCATAGGCACCTATTAGTTCTCGATCGACGAATTGTCGTGACCATTAAGACCAAAGAGAGAAGGGTAGCTAGTTTGATGAAACATAACATGCAGGTGTTCGACAGAATGCCTGTGTGGGGGTAAGTTATGACCTTAGCTTATATTTCCTTAGATTACCATTCGTTATCCATTTACTTGCTTTGTTAATTAGTTAACTAGATAAATCACACTTCCATTTACTGTTATTCGAATAAGACGTTAGCGATACATAGTCGGTATTTGGTAAATATTAGTCATAGTTCCTCGTGGGTACGACACTCTCCTTATCACTGTATTACTTGTTAGACCGCGTATACTTGCGCGTATTTAGTGATCGGTTTTCCGACCAACAAGTTTTTGGCGCCGTTACCGGGGAACTGTTATTCTAATATTGTCCAATATTGATTTCAATCAATTTGTCTTACTTTTAACGTATATATATTTATTTCTTTTATTTGTTTGATCTTCCTTTCTTTTGTTTTTAAGTTTACAGATTATGGACGATCATAGTTATCAACGGCCTTATGTGTGGACGACGCCACCAAGCTCAGAAGAAGGACTCAAGAAATTGAAAGTTCAAATTTCCAAGTCCTTGAGGTTTTCTGACAATCTTGAGTGTCAGTCTACTCAGAATGCCTACTGTCAGGAACAAGCTGGCTTTGAACCGAGCTCCTATCATCGAAACTGTTAGGGTTATCCAAACTCTTGGGTCTACATTTAAGAACAATATCATGATCCAAATCATGCCTCTCAGTTTGAATATCAGTCTTCGCCGCACTATGAGTGGACATCTCAGCCGAAAGAGAACTTTTCTGAGTCCTCAACACGTGAAGAATAGAACCGGCTTGAAGAGCTTCTCACCATCTTTATCAAAAAAAATGAGATTCGGATGGCAAGCCAAGAAGTCGCATTACACAACCTTGAGAATCAATTGGGGCAACTCATCAATGCCATCACAAAACCACCGCAAGGCAACCTTCCAGTCTTTATTGATCTCGACGATGAAGCGATAGAGTATTGCACGGTGGATACGCAAGGAAAATGCGATGAGTCTCCCACAGTTGTCGAGGGAGATGTCATAGTGCAAACTAACCAATCGGTGGAGTCTGAAGTTGAAGACAAGCTAAGAAACGGTGGTTGTCTAGTCATTACAAATTTACAATCAGAAACCACGCTCCCGACCGTGAAAATCCTTGAAGGCCCAAAAGAGCATAAGGAACACTTTCAATTTAATGAAACAGGCGAATTAGTGGATAATTACAGTGGCGAGAGATTCTATGTGCCGCCTGATGACTGGATGGATGAAGGACAGAAGAATGGCCAATCACCCTTGTCAGCCAAAAAATTAAAAGAATTGACGAATAGGCGGCATGAAATGGTCATTTTCGTTTATGAGTTGGATTAAACATCGTCAGTATAGTCAAGCCGACGATTTTAAAACAAGCACTTGGTGGGGAGGCACCCCCATCTCGGTATAAATTTTATCAGTTTTCCTTTACCCATGTCTAGTTTACTCCGTAGTTAGTTATTCTATCATTTGTAATATTGCATATTTGCTTCGTAGTGTTTTCTGTTATACCTCTTAGCGGTCTGGAGATAATGAGTGCGGATATAGAGATGCAAAATTTTAGAAATTGGCTTCGTCTTTCTTGGCGCCATTATTTACAATGTATCTCGTCTTGTGGCCTTGCCGGCCTCGCTCCATTTCGAATTTTCGCGCCCTAATGCCATGATCTTGCCTTCTTACGCTACACCTACAGAATAGCCGAGTAGCGTGTCCTTGTTTTTTTAGTAGCGTTTTGTGCAGCAGTGTTGGCCACTTCACATCCCATTTTCTCAGCAATTAGCCAGCAAACGCCCCAACCATCACCTCACAGCCCTAAACACCCTTGGCAGTCGTTCGTGTAGAGATCAAAAGCCCTTAAATATCTGCTAATCACCAAGCCAAATCTAAGAAGTCACCTACATGTGCCTGTCAGAGTGAACGCCAACACACATTCTCAACTAGGTTTTTCTCATTCGAGGTATTCTTAAGATTTTGTTTAATTGGTGGAGGATATTTGTGCAATTTCGTGTTGTATTCTTCTTCTATTTGATTGGGTGATTTTCGCTTCCAAAAATCTGGATAAAGCAACAAAAAACAAAGGCTGCCCAAATTGGTTCTGAAGAACGCACCCCAAGTGTTTGATAAAATTCTTGAAAGAAGAGATTGTCTGTTTTGGGGTTGTTTGGCGTTGGCTATTTGTTGGGGTCTTCTTGGCCTAAGTTTGGGGGAAGTTTGGGCATTGTTAGGACAGTTTTTGATTCAACTCTACTGAAATTTGACATGGCTCCAAAAAGGCAACGCTTTAGTATAGGAGGATCTTCATCGTCCGCCGCACCACCACCCACGGATTGGGATAGAGCCAAGTTTATCAATAAGGAGGCCTGGAATAGGTACAAAAGTTCTTTTGGCTCGCGAAATCTGATTCCTGAGCGGGGGTTCAGGCCTGACAAGAAGGATGGTGAGCTATACACCATGATACTGGAGCGACAGTGGATCAACTTCACAAAACCACCTGGGTCAGCTGTTATATTTGTGGTTCGGGAGTTCTAAGCCAACGCCAATCCCGAAGGCCCTGCTGTTGTTCAATTTCGGGGGAAGCAAGTGGCGTACAGTAGTCAGTCCATCAATGCCTTGTTCGGAACACCCAACTATGCGTGCAATGATTATATGCAGACGGGACTTCGCGGTTATGATCTTGAGGATATCATTCGGCGGCTTTGCAAATCCGGGACTGAATGGAAGAAAAATGATTACACGGGGGAAAAGACCAGTTTCCCGGCTTCAGCACTCAGTCGCTATGGGAAGGCATGGTTTGGATTCATTTGTGCCAACATGATCCCCACCCGTCATTTGAGCGACGTGACTAAGGATAGGGCGATCCTACTATTCGCCATTATCACGGGTCTACATGTGGATATTGGCGTGCTCATTCATGACTCCGTTCGGAAGGCAATCAAGAGTAACATTCTCGCTGGACTTCCTCATCCATCATTGATCACTACATTGTGCAAGCAGGAAGGTATCCAGTGGGGGCCTGAGGAGATAGCCTCACCACCGATGACAGTCATTGACCACCTAACTATCAAATGCTACTATGAGTGGGACGGAGCAGAATCTCACATTAGAGGCGAGGGCTACGGGCCACCTAAAGTTCCACCTCCTACATCAGAGGCCGAGCCTTCAAACGCCGCTCCAGGGCCGGTGCACAAGGCCTCTTGGACCGACATCATGGCATCCCTCACCTCTTTGCATCGGAGACATGGCCAGGAGCACGAGCCAGCGTGAGCACATAGCAGTCGTGGCTCAGAGGTAGGATATAGCGTTGCAGTACCAAGTTGAGCTGGTGAACACCATTCAGAGCATCTACACGGATTATTGTGGCGAGAATGCCGAGTTCACACCATATCAGTTTTTAGAGCCTCCTGTCTTCCCGCCATACCCTCCACCATCACCGCCTCCGGAAACTAATCGGGCGCAATTGATGAGGAAGAAGCCGATCTTGCATTCTTGAGTGAAAGCGATCTTGAGAAAGCCTCTTGTATACAATTGCTTTATGTTTAGCATTGAGGGCATTGCTCACCTCAAGTTTGGGGGTGTTTTTGGATATTATCTGTTTATTTCCGTACTGCCATGCTAGGTTGCCAGACTTTAGTATTATTATGTTTTTATTATCAGTATTGTGGTGCAGTCGTTTTGAACTGCGGGATTATGTTTGAATTTTTATCATTATGGATGCCATGAACTATTTTTGGTTTTATTTCGATTTTATTAGCATGATTGTGGTTTCTAGCCATCTTTTTGGGGCTAATACAGATTTAGATGCTTGTGCCATGTAAATGGCCTTTTCACCCTATTTTGAGCTGCTATTTAGCAAGGGTGTTATATTTATCATTACTGATTTTTGATTGTGGTTATGTCTAGCGCCAAATGAGTATGTCTCTTGTAGAGTTGTGTCAAGCATGCCATGTACTAGGGGTTTATTAGTTGATAAGTTTAGACTGCTATTGATCCGTGCTTCTAGCAAACATCGACCAACTGTGTTAACTAGTTATTTTTCGAATTTAGTTCGTGTGTTTATTGTTTTGACAATTTGTTCACTCTAATAAACTTTCATTTGTGCAAGGTAATAAAAGACTTAGATGTTTATACAGTTTTGGATCTTGGATTCTAGTTTATCGACATCTATATATATATATATATATATATATAAATGGGAATAATAATAGAAAAGAAGTGTTGATATCGAAAGTTTTGCGGTGGATAGAGATGGAGCGTAAAACGCACTCGCCCATAAACGCAGGACCGATATTGAGATGGAGCATAAAATGCACTCATTGAATAATCTTCGTTTTTGTTGTGAAGTCTCAGTTGGCGTATGTTGCTTACGTGGCCTTTATTGCTCGAGTTATTAGATTCTTAGGGGTGTTCTACACCTAGTGCCCTAAAGTCGTCTGGCTTGGGAGTCACTGATCAAAAGCTCATCCATGGTTAGTTCTCAATAGCCTAAGGTAATTAAGTACTGTCCGAGTCTGATTTTACTATCGGCATTCTAGAGTCTTTTGATCTTTTCTTGCATTTACGTCTTATTCTTAATGCTTGTTGAATGTTTAAGTTGCGGAGTTTGCTTGGTTTTAGCAATCGACTGTGCGAACTTATTTGAGCTATGATTAGTCAGGATGGTTGGTCTTCACACACGCACATAGAATGGATCGAATACAGTCTTATGCTTGAAATAGAATGAACCCTTACGCATGCCTGTGTTTGCCTTATTCTTTGGGAGTAGCTTAGATAGAGATTCGTAGCCACAATACTAGTAGATATTTTTATATTCCTGTCGCGTTCTTAATTTCTACTGTTATTATTGTGTTAGATAGTTTGCTCGAGGACAAGTAAAGACTTAAGTTTGGGGGTATTTGATGAGTGGGATTTATAATCGCGAATCGGATACTTTATGACTTAAATAATTGCCTGAATTCGTAGTTTTTATGTAGTTTTATATAAATATAGTGTTATTGTGCTTAATCATTGCATTGCATAGCTTTACAGTGATTTTCCAGCTTTAAAGGGGAAAAATAGACAATTTAGGCATAGCCGTGCCGCCGCGCCAAAGTCCAGCTTAAAAACCGCGCCGCGGCGCCACCTCCTAAACCTTGATGACATCAGCACTGCGCCGCGGCGCCACCTCCTGAACCTTGATGACATCAGCACTGCGCCGCGGTGCCACTACTTCTTCTTTGGCTCGCACCACAGCGCGAGCTCTGTGTCCATGGCACTAATGTGGCGTTGCAGCGCCATCTAATGCTTGGTGTCCCGCGCCGCGGCGCCACCTCCGGTGCCCAGGCAGAGAGAAGTGATTTTTGACCTAGCAAAGGAAGGATACTGATATAAGAAAAAGTGAGGCTCTGCATAATACACACTTAGGAGATCTGAGATAGAAAGAGGGCGTAGATTAGTTTTCTCTGTAATTTCTCTTCCTCTCTTAGATAAATGTTTTTAAATATAATTAGCTTAGATTAGGGAGAAGTTTTGGTATTTCCTTGGAGCATCAAGAGCAATGAGCTACACGGACTGGAGAGCTTGATTTGAGCAGAATGCTTAGAGATTGAAGGGCCTTGACAGAGTTTCTTCTTATCTATTTATTTTCTCTGATTTTGTAATCCATAAATGTTGTCTTTATTGCTACTTGTATTTTGTTCAATGGCTATGAACTGAATATTTGCTCTAAGATTATAATAGAACCATTTGTTATTTAAATTGACTGTCTTGTCTCTTTGGTTGGCACCATATGATTTGGTTCGATATATTTATGCTTAATGATTCTCACTAAGATATTAGTGATGATTTTGTTAATTTACATGATATCAACAAAAGAATTGTAGATTTATACCAAAATATATTGGCACGTGATTGTGGGTTTCGAGTGCATAAGTTGTGCGTAGAATAGACATATCTCTGTGCGCCACGTACGACCTAATTGAGAACCTTTTCTTAAATCATTTTTATGATTGATTTGCATAGACATATGTAGGATTGCATCTAGCTTGGACGTTCCTTTCTATTCTATTCCCTTTTGGGTAGATCTGGAGATGATATATTTGTGCATACCTCGACAGAGGTGCATAGGCACCTATTAGTTCTCGGTCGACGAATTGTCGTGACCATTAAGACCAAAGAGGGAAGGGTAGCTAGTTTGATGAAACATAACACGCCAGGAGTTCGACAGAATGCCTGTATGGGGGTGAAGTTGTGACCTTAGCTTGTATTTCCTTAGATTACCATTCGTTATCCATTTACTTGCTTTGTTAATTAGTTAAATAGATAAATCACACTTCCATTTCATCGTTGTTGTTGAATAAGACTTTAGCGATATATAGTCATGATTTGGTAAATATTAGTCATAGTTCCTCGTGGGTACGACACTCTCCTTATCACTGTATTACTTGTTAGACCGCGTATAATTGCGCGTGTTTAGTGATCGGTTTTCAGACCAACAATGGATAAGATTTATCTATTGATATTAAATAATTTATGTGAAATTATTTTATCATAGTAAGTTGGTGACATTAAATATCTTTGATAATCACCAATTCCTTGAGTATATGTACGAGTAGGTATCAAGTCTAAGGCAGTGCAGCCATACCCTTTAATGATGGATGTATAGGAGCTGGGCTAAACGATTCATTCAGAGAGCGGAGGTATATCTGAATTAATGGCGATCTAACTCATCGTGAAAGCAAAGTGTAGGAGCGAGATGGAAATTAATTTATTGGTTATTTGTGGGAAACCACTCAGTGTACTATATTGAATACCATTAAAGACTCGATGTGTGCTAGGTTTGGACTTGTATATATGCACGGTGTTAACGAGAGAAGAAAGTCGATATATCTTTAGATAAATATTGGTTAGAGATTCATTGACTAATATTGGGATATGGGTAAATGTATAGATTAAAGAAAGAAGAGTTGAACTTGAAGTTTAATCTCTAAATTATTGAAGAATGTAGTCATTGGAGATTCATTTAGGTTAGTATAATGAGATATAATGTATGGAGCATGTTAAAGGATTTGCGAGTTAAGTTCTGTTTCTGTTGAAGCATAACATGTTTGCGTCCTAAGTTAAGGTGGCGCGACCGCGCCACTCTCAAGCCTAAGACTAATGCGGCCGCGCCGGTCTGTAGATATTTCATGATGAGTTTGTGTAATCTGATGAGTTGTGTAATTTGAACTATAGGAATTGTATATTAGTGACAAATATGCTATCATATGGGTCATATTTGATATTTATAGTGTCCATGAATGGATTAAGATAGCAAAGCATGAATTGAATGATAGTTAGTTATGGAAATTAACTAAACAAGAATAAATATTAGTTAACTTAAATTAAGTGAAAAATTATATTATGGAATAATATAATTTAAGTATTAAAGCATTATTATTAAGCGATGGCGTGATATTAAATTGAATAGAAAGGATTAATTCACTTTCATAAGACGGTGAATTATTATATGTGTTTAACATAAGAGGATGGAAGAAATATGTTAATTAATATTTCATATTTTTAATATATTATATAATATTATAATATATAAAAGGGTTGATATTTGAAAGATAAATGATTAGTAAAAGAAAAGAACCAATATAGTTATAAGTAATTATTGGTTAGAGATTGATGCATTAAGTTATTACTTTATGTGGTGGTTAAAGAAAATTGTGTTGGGACAATTTGTGGGAGAAAAGGAATTGATGAATTATAATATATTATTGGTATTGTACATATTAATTATTTTGTGGAAAATGATGGATTGAGAATATCCAACTAATTTATATTTAGCCCAATTAAAATATTATGTGGACTAATGTACATGGAGTATATGATATGAGTACATAAATAATCCCTAATTTTACTTGGTGTAGTAGCATTAACACATTAAAATTTCATTTTGGGAATTAAAAGGAACTAGACTAAGCTTCAGTTGCTGAGTTATAAGTCGTGTCCCAATTTCACAGTCATTTCTCCTTACTCACGTGACTAAGCCATTGGCCTAGTCTATTTCTTCATGCTCAAAACTAATTGAAATCAAAAGCTAGAAGATAGTGATGATGGCTACGGGAATGGTGGGGAGGGAGTGGTTAGCCACTTTCAACCAACTCCTTCTTGTCTAATGGATTCTTCTTCCTTCCACTAGTTTGATTTCTAGGGCAAAGACAAAAATTTGGTAATGTTTTGGCTATATATAGAGAGCTTGCCTTTCAATTTCCAATTACTAGTTTTCTGTTAGCACAACATATGGAGTGAAATGGATGAATAGAGAGAGTCAGTGAGTTGAGAGTGAAGAAGAATTTCAAGAATAGCTCTTGCATTGATTATTGCAGTAAGAAGGAGGAACACTCTATTAATTGAGAAAAATCATCAAAGGTACCTAATTCTAACTGCTCAATGTTTCTGAAAACATAAATCAAGTATAGAATGGTGAACACTTGATGATTATGTGATTATAATGTAAGAGGGTATAATATTGAATTTTCAAAGAGTTCATGAATTTCTTGATTAATTGAATTGTGAATTGATGTCATCATGTTGTCTGAGATATATGTATGTTATGAAGTTAGTGTAATTAGCCTAAGCATTCTAAATTAAAGAGAGTATAAGTTCTTGATTCCTAAGTTTAGCATTTCCATAGAAATGTCAAGAAATAGTTACTTTTGAGTCACATATTTGATGGCTAAGGGTTGTTGCAATCCTTGTATTGTTGCTAGATGTTGTTAATACAGTTAAAAACGAAAACAACAAGAGTTAAACGAACCAATTTGGTTGAGAAATAAATTTGTAGTGAATGAATTCGTTAAAGTTGTCAAAACATGAAACTTTAGTATAAACATGAGTTTTGGATTAATATTTGGGTTAGTTAATGTTTTGAAGTGTTATAATTTGTCTGTAGATGAGTAGCTAAGAGTTTAACGAGTTCAACGAATCAAAAACCAACTGATTCGGACTTAAAATGAGAAAGTTTTGTCAATAACTATAATCTGGGCGAGGCCTTGCACGGCCGCATTGCCCAGGGGTGCGGGGGAGCAACTGGGCACTACCTTATAGAGCGGGTGCACTGGGTTGGTGAAGGAATTGGGTGCGGCCGCGCCCAATGTCTGTTAAGTGTGACTACTTTGATTTGTTTTGGTAAAATGGCCATAACATTTGCATACGAACTCTGATTGAGGCAATTCAAGATGATCCGGAACGAGAACAAATAGACCTAAAACCTTTGTGCTTTACTTTTTCAATTTGAGGTCATTAGGAAGGGTCAAAATAGTCATCTTTGTGACTGTTACGTATTCGGAGGCGATCGGAGGGCGTCGAACGAGCACATGCGCAAGTATAGTGCTCCCGACAATGAAATATGTTATTCTAAGTGATATAACATGAAAATACATGATATTAGACATGGAATATAAGATTACCTTACTCATAATAGAATGTCTTGAATGGTTAGGCCAACATAACATGGATTTGGAGAAAAGAAAACTTAGACGTTTTGAAACCAATATTCATGAGCATTGTGTTGTCTAACATCTGAACTTTTAGTATGGCATGCTAGTACTATTTATGTCTTTAAACATGACTGTGACGCCCCCAAATCCGGATATCTTCCAACCCGACAGATGGTGCTACACGGTACTACAGTTCATATAAACATTCAATTGAAATACCTCAAAAGAACGGATATGTCTTATATATATATCAAACGAATATTTACATTCCCCAGGTTCTTTACAACCAATACATTGTCTTTGTCATAATATCAATATTATTCCTTACAAAACCTATACTATTACATATGTAATCTACGGCTTTGCCTTCCCTTTATCCTTGTCGGATCCATCGGTACGTTCGGTCTTAGCTGCATTCATATGGTTCAAGCAAGAATGAGCCTAACTAGCTCAGCAAGTACAACAATTCTAGGAAAATAGCATGCTTGAAACATAGGAATCGTATATCTTCAATAGCTGAACAATAGTTACGAAGTACTATCGAAAATTCAAAATAGCACTTCTTTTTATTCAAAACGTTTTACAACAACAATATTCAGTAAAACATCAATTCCGGTTCAAGACCGTAAGCATTTCATAAGTATTTTGAAAAGGACATCCCGACACGAAGTCTGTAAGTCTGGCATAGCTTACGAGCACGTCTAGGTGATCAGCCTATAGTACTATATGTTGATCAACGCTACATTAATTAAACGTGTATACGTTTAAGTTGTGGCAACCTCACGTGCCTGTCGTTTGATGACAAAACAGTTTAGCATATTCAGTCTACTTTTGAAAACCATAACAATATTAGTTTGGTAGATCCTTATCAACACTTGATAGAATAACATAGCATACGTCTAGCCGAAAGGATTGGCTTTGACTTCCTCAGATACTAACTCATGCGAAGAATACATGAATCACAAAAACTTGTCCAGATCGAACTGGAACAAGGGTTAGAGTACTTGCCTTTAGCGTCTGCTTATAGATATAACATGTGAACTTTATGTCTTTAAGGTCTCTACATTAGATAATAACATCACATAGCACATTAGGTCATGAATGATCACACATGGTTCCTAAAGAATCTTACCCTTCTTCTCAATATAAATACGTATTAGATTTGTTATTATAGGTTCTGGCTTTCCATTACGTCATTCTTACGTTCATAAGTAATTGACTTAATCTTAACCCTAAGTGTGCATACTTAAGGTTTAATATATCTTAATAATGTTTCTTTAATATCCTTAATTAAGTGTTCATTCATTACCATCCATGCTCATCCTGTAAACATTCTTTATTGTCTATGTCTTGAGGCTAGTATTTGCTGGCCAAATTTATTACACTTGGAGCGGCTAAATGACTTGGAGTGGCCATAATGACACGGACTCGTGTCACGTAAACTTTGGATGATTTTTCAAAAGTTGAGATTCCCGGACTCGTAACTTCTTCGTTATAAGTCCGAATTGACTCGTTCAAGAGCCTACGGGTCACAAATTACGTACTCTATGCATTTATGCAAGAATTTTATCTATTTTATTTCATTTGCTAAAATTTCACATATTAGTCCAATTTAACAAAAACGATAAACGTTCGTGAACGTTCAACGCTCGTTTCTTCGTTCTAAGTCGGAATCCGACCATTTTTGATTACGTAACTCTATAATGCCAAATATGACTTGTCTCCATCGAAAACCAATGTTTATGACTTCAAACACAAAATACGACTTCCATTCCGAGAATTTCATGAATTCGACGATTATCGTCCAATCGTGTAAATTCCGGCAAAACCTCATTACTAATCATTCTAGGTGGATTTTAATCAACATATAGACATTTCAAGTTACTTATTACACCAACTTATTATCAAAGTAGGTTTTGACTTATTCTCATAAGTCAATGTCTTGTTCATCTATTAACTACAAATTCTCATGCTTATAACTTACTATGAACTTAAGTCCATCAATCAACGTTTTCAAACTATTTTGAACATACTAACATCATATGACAACATATGGCAAGTTCTTCCCAAGTTCATCAACTTATTTAGGTTCAAGTTGCTTATTCAACTAATTCGGCTTAAGTTTATTCATCAATGACTTATGACATGTTCTTAGTATCTAACTTCATTAGATTACACTTCTCTTATCATCCTAGTATGATAGAGATAGAAGAGATAATATTAATTACCTTTGAAGACTACTTGTACTTCTTTTCTCTTGAAAATCTAGCAAAGGAAAATTAAACTTCAAAGTGCTTATTGGCTCTAACAAATAAGTTGTTTGAGAGAGAGTTTGTTGGATGAAATAACAAACCTCAAATGAATTAAAGGGCTTGAAATTTATAGAACTTTCAAGGTTAGTGCAATTAGGTCATTAGGCAACCCACCTCCTCAACTAACCTCCTTACTATTCCTAACTTAAGCCCTAATTAATCTTGTTTATCACTCATTTTCCTTGCTCACCACATAAAGGTCTTGCTCTCCAAGTTCACCCATGGGTTGCACCATGGATCATTGTTTTACCCATTGGATCATTCTTTGGGCTTAGGTTTGACTAATTAATCTAGATAATTCCTTGTTGGGCTTGCATTATAATAAATCACTTGGGCTTAGTATAAATCCCACATAGGTTCACACCTTTAAGCTTATGGACTTATATTTTATACCAAGTTACATTAATTCATTTCATTAGATTTTAATACATACATTCTCAATTTAAGTCCGCATGCGAATTATTGCATTTTCCATACTTAGATTATTTTTACATAATCCATCTCGCTTCGATATTCTAACGTTACGTATTTCTCGGAAGTTCAAAAATAATTCCCGAGAGATAAACTGTGAATAGTGTTTTTTGTAAACTTTCTCGAAAAACATTTATTTTCGTCTTGGAAATTCAAACACTTTAATTCATTCACGTGGTTCAAATACTACGATATCCCGGTGTTTCTAGGTTATGGAACGACATGCATCTTATTAACACATATAATAACAAATAATATTATTTTATTCATTATTTAATTCTTTTAAGTATTTTACAAAGGATCCGAATTTCTCGGTCGTTACAATGACCTATATATACACTTATCTAGTTTGACAATAGAAGTCATTAAAGCATGTTTTGAGAGTAAAATTTCAAGTGATAAACAATGCTAACTATGAATAAAAGATATGAACACATATGAGCATGCATAGTACAACTTATGTGATCTATTTATATGGACATAAGATCAATTTAGTAGGCATTATGATTACATGACCCTATTTGGCCCTAATTCCGTGGGAATCCTAAATTAAGTCCCTAATATGAGAAGTTAATCATGAAGTAGTCATGAGAGTATGTAAAGTCCTCTAACATGGGTGCCAAATAATTGTTAATGTCTTAGTATGCAAAGGATTTAGTTGAGACCAAGAGAGCATAAGCTTAACTTTGGTCAGGTTAGAGGACAGTAGCAATTGCTGCGTCAGTCCCTAGAGCCTAACAGGTGCAATGATTGTGTTGTGCCTTGAGGCGATGATGCCCAAACTATTTTAACTTTGATCTGAACCTTTATACATATGTGTAATGAATGTCTAAAGCTATAATACTTGACATAGATGATGTTTAAGCATAAGAGCATGTAATGGTTATATAAAACAAAGAGTTGTTAAATTTTATTAAAGTTTGGAAAATGTAAGAACGATATAGATCGCGTATCTATAAACTTTAAATATATGTCAGACACATAGAGAGTCAAGTGTGTGATAAAGATTTATGAATATTGATATGAAGCATGTGAAGCTATGGTTTACTATATATACATAGCTATTCTAAGAGTTTACTAAGAAATCAAAGGGAAGGTCTTAAAAACCAAGATAGAGAACAATGTAACATTATTATTACATTAAGAATGCATGAAATATATGACTAATGAATGTGAATCCATGATTATATTACTGTGTAGGAATACACGAAGTGCGATAACTATAAGCAGTTAAGTCGTAGTTGATAAACTACGAATCAGGCAAGTCTTTCAGTTCATATTTGATATATGAATGTGATAACTGTTAGTTGAGCTATATTATGCTATGAGAATGTTGATATATATATATATATATATATATATATATATATATATATATATATATGAAATGTATATGAGATATGTATGAAATTGAAAGTTGATATTTGATGATATGCTTGTGAAGTAAATCTCTATGCCTATTATGTGTGAAGTAACATGCATAGTAAATATTAATTGATTGTGAATGCATGAACTAAGTATGATATTATATGCTATGTGCTACATGAAAACTATTAAAATTGTTGGGCTGTCGAGCTCACCCTTGCAAATAACCACTTTTGCAGGTTAAGGACTCATGGTAAAGTTACGTGCTACTTGATTGATAAAGTTCAATAACGTCAAAGGAGATTGATTTATTTATTTAAATATATGTTCTTGAACCATGTTTAGGTTCTTGGAGATGTACATGATAGTAGTTTACTATGTGTAGTACATGTTAAGTTGAAAAGTTGTATAATGTGATACATAGAGGAAATCAAATCGAAATATAAAAATTTACATAGTAATTCGAATAGAATGAATCATAACATAATTTGATTCAAGGATATGTAATTGATTCAAGTTAAGATATCAATAAAAGATTTTATTTTCAAAGGAGATTGAAAAAGTTTAAATTATTCCGCATATTTTTATAACATCAAATATGATGTAAGACAGGAATGGTAAATGACCAAGATTTAAAACTTATAAAAGTTTGGGATCATTACACAGATCCTGGAAATGAAAAGAATTTATATTCTAAATTGTAATAAGCTAAGTTATAATCATTCAGTTATGAATAAAAGAAATAAATAGTTGAACGATAGCAGTATCGTGGCGGACTGGATCCGAGGTTCGAAGGGACCTGAATTTGGGGGCGTCACATTATCCCCTTAATATCAGCAAGAGTCACCCAAGAGCTGTCTTATATTGCCGAAGTACCCTTAATAACTTTTCCCCTTAAACCTCATTAAGTGCTGCAAAAATTATAACTATTAGAGTCGAAGAAGAACCAAGGTAAGCATAACGTAGAAGGTTAGGCAATGGCTTAAGTTCCAAGGTGGGAAGTTCTTCCAAGGATGATTTCAGCTTTTCAACTTGTTTTCCCCAATAATCCAAAGGTTCAAATTTTTGCATACATCATGTGAACTTCAGAGCTGAATCTACCATTTGAACCCATTCTACCACAGATGAATCATCAGATCTATTTTTACTTACCATTGTTTTTTCTAGGGGGTCTTCATTCATTTATTTAATAAATACCTCCCTAATTGCTCCTTCAATCGGATCAACTCTAAAGCACTCCTCCTCTTCCTTTGGAAATTTTATAGCCTTGAAAATGTTAAAAGTTACCTCTTCATCTTGGACTCTCATCATTAACTCTCCCTTCTGCACATCAATCAGTGTCCTTCCCGTGGCTAAAAATGGTTTTCTAATAATAATAGGTATGTCTTTATCTTCTTCATAATCCAACACAATGAAGTCTGATGGAAATATGAAGTTGTCCACCTTAACTAATATGTCTTCCACAATGCTTCTAGGATATGTCACTACTCTATCTTCTCGCTTTAAAGAGATGTTCATTGGCTTTGGTGTTGGTAGTTCCAAATGAGTATAGATCGAACGAGGCATCAAGTTAATATGTGCACCCAAATCACACAAACATATGTTAAAAAATTGGGGTCCAATCGTGCACGGTATGGTGAAGCTATCCGAATCCTTCAACTTCGGTGGTAACTTCCTTTGCAAAATTGCGCTACATTATTCTGTCAACACTACAGTTTCGAACTCCCCTATCTTCCTTTTCCTTGCTAAAATATCTTTCATGAATTTTGCATAGCTAGGCATTTGTTCTAAAGCATTTGCAAATGGAATGTTGATTTGCAGCTTTTTGAACACTTCTAAAAATTTCAAAAATTGTCTATCTAATTTCTGCTTTTGCAATCTTTGAGGAAACGGTACAAATGATACGACTGATTTTTACTTATCTTCTTGCTGCTTTTTCACAACTTTTTCCCCAGATTTACTTTTTGAATTTCCACTCTTTTTTTCATCATCCTCAGCCAAAATTATTTTCTTTTATCCTTCTGAATCTGTAGTCAACTCCCTACCACTTCTGAGTGTAACTGCTTTACGTTATTCATTGTTATCATTCCTCAAGTTTTTCTCCGTATCACTAGGTAAAGAACATGGAGTTCTAGTATTTAAAGCACTAGTTATGTGCCCAATTTTGTTCTCAAGGTTCTTTGTTGCAGCTGAGTGGTATTTCGTTGTGGCTTCAAACTAAGTTGTCCATCTTGCTAACAATTCTTCCATCTGTGATAGCTTATCAGGTTGTTGAGGTTTTGGGTGATGTTAGGATTGTTGATGAGGATGAAATCCAAGTGGACATGATTGCCTTGGAGCTTCTGTCTGATTATTTCTCCAAGAAAATTCGGGTTGTTTCTCATTCCTAGATTATAACTGTTTAGATAAATTCACTGCTACCCGATATAACTAGAAACAAACTGGACTGACTCAAGATTTATTGCACATTAATCACTTGAGTGGTTACCCGCACATATTTCACAATTTCTTTCCATTTTTTGAACTGGATGTTTCCCAAGTGCATTTATCTTCTTTGTAAGAGCAGAAATCTGAGTTGTCACTTGAGTTGATAATGTTGTCATCGCATCCACTTCATAAGCCCCGACTATCCTTGGATGAGCCATTCTTGCAATTGGTCACTGATAATTATTAGTTGCCATGGTTTCAAGCAACTGATACCCCTCATCACAATTCTTGGCCATAATAGCTCCACCCGTTGCAGCATCTATACTCGGTCTCACTGTGCTGAATAAATCGTTATAAAAAGTCTGCACCTGAATCCATTTAGGAATCCCATGGTGTGCATATTTTCGCAATGAGTCTTTGAACCTCTCTCACGCTTCATATAGTGATTATGAGTCATGTTGAACAAAAGAAAAGATATCGTTCCATAACTTTGCTATTTTTACAGGAGGGAAAAAACTTTGCAAGAAATATTTGGGCTAGGTAGTTCCATGTAGTAATCGAGCTTGGTGGTAGTGAATGGAGTCAACTCTTAGCCTTATCTCTAAGAGTAAATGGAAATAGCCTTAGCCTTATTGCATCTTCTGACACATTATTATACTTAAAAGTATCTCAGATTTTTATGAAGTTAACTATATGATCGTTCGGATCATCATTCGGTAACCCTCCAAACTGACATGAATTCTGAATCATCTGTATTGTCCCCGATTTTATCTCAAAACTTGTAGCACTAATAGCAGGCCTTGTAAAACTCGACTAAATTTTAGTAACCCGCAGTGTAGAATAATCCCGCAGTGGTTTTTGCTCTTCAACCATTTTATCTTTCTTATCAAGTGCCTCTTTGGTTTCTTTAACCCACGTACGCAACCGTTGAAACCGTTTTTCGATGTCATCCTCGTAAGGCAATAACTATAATACCCGCGAATTTTAATAAATAATATTAATACTGAGAATAATAATTGTGTGAATATTTATTTGAATATATATATATATATATATATATATATATATATATTATTGGTGGCATGAGTTTGTGATCATTCATTTAATTGAATAAGCATATGATAATTGAGTAATATGGTAGAATTGATGAAAAACTTAATTTAAAGCTTATGATAATTGCCTAGTGTGGGATAAAGAAAGACTAAGAAATTCATTAAGTAAATTAATGAAGGAATGAGTTAATAATGTGATTAATTAGTATTATATTAAATACTGCGATAGACTAATTTCTATTAATTAATTGCTATGTGCAATGACATATAATGTGTAGCCTTTTATACTAAAGTTTCTTCATTCATTAGATAATATTAGGTGTGACATTAATATATGAATGGGAACATATGATATAAATGAATGAAATTATACAATTCACTAAATTGCATAAAGTAGCTCATGTGACAATATGATGTGTGGTGGGGAAATTAAATGAGTATTTTAAATATATGGGAGAAAATGAATTTAAGTAAATAAATATTTATCATAACATTTATGTGAATTTGAAATAATATAGTTTTGTTGACATAATGGATTGTTAATACCCAACTAATTATATTCCAACCCAATTTAAATATTATTTGGACTAACCCAATGTACATGGATTATATGATTTTGTGTATATGTAACCATAACTAAACCTAGGAAATAACATTTAGTCATCAAATGTGGAATTATAAGCCAAAAAAAAAACCCTAAGTGTATTAGTAACCATTTTGTTACCACAAATCAGAACAAAGTTTTATGTCCCATATTAAGTGACCAAACAGTACTCAACAGTAGCCTAATCTCCATTTGCTTGAACTCAAGCTTGCTAGATAGTTGTGATGTTGAGCTGAGAAATGGGGGAGGAGGAGTTGGTGAAATCTTTTCACCAAATCCTCTCAATCCAATGGTTTCTTCTTCTTCTTCCTTGGTTGAATTCATTGAGCAAAGACCCAAATTTGGGTAATAGTTTCCCTATAAATTTAGACTCTCCTCTTTACAATTCTTGTTGTTAATTTTTCTGATAAGTACAATTAGAGAGTGAGTGCTGCAAATTGAGAGTGAATTCTGAAGTTAGAGGTATAATCAGAAGGTAGAAGCAAAGAAGTTGATAATTTAACTGCAAGAGGTAATAATCATGTTCTATGTTCTTAATATCCAAGTTAGTAAATTTCTATAATTTAATCTTTGTGAATTGGGTTGGAAGTTGTTAGCATAATGTTAGTTAAGGTTTTATGTAAGACCCCAACTTTTATGAATAAAGAATAATTTTTTGGAATTATATTTTTGAATACTATGGTGTTGATTTCATATAATGTTATAGTTGTGGGTAATATTTATAAATTTTGCAAAGTAAGCAAGTGGTTATATAATATTCGATTGGTCGGGGAATATTCGTTTTTATAGGGAATATTTGTACGACGACACAATCATTGGTGGACCCCACAACGGAAGTATTGTCGTAGTTAGAAAATGACAAATTATCTTTCTCTTAAAATAACGGCGGAGGTGTTACCGTTAAAACTGTTGAACTACCCGGTAGAAAAAGTACAGTAATACGCATGGTTGCATAGTAGCATTACGATATTGATTATTGATGCTTACGTGAGAAGTCACTCAGTTATACTCAATTATTGCTACAAGATGATTCTTTGCATCATATCTCTCATATTATTGATTAAATTATTATTACAAAGATTATCATGCATAATATGATATATTATTAAATCAATAATTGAGACGACAAAGTTATTCATATTATTATTTGTAATATTGACAATGTCAAGAAGTTACATCGAGGAGAGGTTTGGTCACCTAATTGCTTGGCGCCCGATAAGGAGAAATCCTTATCGGAAAGCCCCTCTTTCCAGGAGCGACCTAGTTGTTAAATATTGTGAATTATAATATTAATGATGGATAAGTTCGTGTTGATTAAAGATTAATTTTATAGTTCCATTGTGTTGGACTTATTTGTGTTAGTATAATTGATGTCTGGAGGATATATTGGTCAATCGGGTATTCGGGACACTTTTCATGTTAGAGTACTATTCACGAGTTACTATTCATGAGTTACTATTCACGGGATACTATTCACCCGTAAGATATATTTCTTTTCGGTCCAAATCATTTTTGGGTACAATATTATTCCATGAGGAGATGTGCTAATTTTTCAGACCATTGGTTGAAGATATAATAGTAAATCAATCTGGACCGTTCATGAATTAGTTACTATTCAGTCCATTCTCCTATAAATAGAAGCTCATTCCTTCATTATTTCTTACAAATTCACTGAAACTCAAGAGAGAGAAACTATAGAGAGAAAGAAGAAAAGTATTTTGTTACTTCACTTTTCCAAAATCCAGTTTCTTCTAAGGTAGGGAATATTATTTGTTGTACCCGTAAGGGGTATTATTTCTTTTGTATTCATGAAGAGAACTTTTGTTATTCCATTATTTATTATTCTGTTGGAATAAACTGTATACGCGAGCTATCCTATACTTGGTGAAATTATTCTGTTATTCCATTCTTTATTATTCTATTAGAATATCACATGCATGCATGTTTTCTGCACGGAACATGGTTCGATCTTTATTATTACTTAGAATATCTTGTCTGCATGCGTTTTCTGCCGGACACAGTTCGATATTTATTATTCACATTGGAATATCCGTGTGTGTGCATTTTACGCCGGACACGGTTCCGTTATTTATTATTCATTGGAATAACACGTCATGCTGGTCTATCGCATGCATGGTGATTTCTTTTGTTATTCCATTCTTTATTATACTCGGTTGGTTAAAACTTTGACTTCTATACTCCATGAAATTAGTGGAATATCCTTGATATTTGCGCTTCATCCAATATCTTTTCATGGAAATATTCTTACGAGCATTCTTGAATTTTACTCTACAAAAGAAGTATCATGTTGACAATTTGGGCGTTATCGGTTCCTAGATAAATTAATTCTTGAACTTGTTTTATTGAATTCTTATATCATTGTCATCATCCTCATGTTTATATTTTGTTGAAAGTCATATGTGGCACTGTGGTGCATAGATGGACTTGGTATGATTATGACTAGGATTATCGATTGTAATCATGATCGTAATGTTACAAATGATGTGGTAAAGTCCTCATTAGAATAGTAGTGCATTGATGGACGAGTTGATGGCATGATCATAACCATTAATGAATACACGAATGTCCTTGGCGTAGTGCATGGATAATTTGTGGTATTGATACTAAAGAATATCTTTGGTGAAGTAGTGCGGGGTGATTCGATGATGTGGATTATTTATTGTGAGTCCTAGCGATAAAAGTGATGAAAAATCCTTTTAAATCATAGAAGATAATAGATTTTATTCTCAACTTGACTCTTCTAATGGATTGCTTGTTCCGCTGCAGTTAAACTTGATATTTATTATATTTTATCGGTTTAACATTGTTGAAGGCTAACGATAAATTATTCGCATTATCTTAGTCATAATATTTCTTCTTGAGCGAAGGCTCACCCTTTTGCTTTCATTGTTCTCTTGAGGAAATGAGAAGCGTAGCGAGGACTAGTCGGAAGCAGGTGATGGTCCTAGATGGTGCATTAGTAGTTCTCACTATTCTCGTGAAATTATAGCATGAAGAATTTTGAATTTTCAATGAATTAAATTTTTATTTGATTATGTGGATTAAATGAATTTAATTGAGTTATTATGTGAGTAAGATGTTTGAAGGTGGATTCTATGACCTAGAATGTGGCGATAGTTAGTATTATGGTTTTGTGCTAGAATTAATTGTTGTGAATTATCAAGAGATAAGGTTTTTTGAGATTGTTTGCGTAAAAACACTATTCATGGCGTTGAGCTAGGGTTGAAATTCGAGAAACACGTAATGTTATAATGTGACGATATTATGGAATATCCAATAATATTTAAGTTATGGCAAGCGAAGTTTGACTTAAAAACCTAAGGGTTTGTGAAAAGGTTTCAGAAAGGAAATGTAATGCATATAGTCGTTTAGATTATTATACATAAGGAATATGAGTATTATACTAGTATGTATATGAGTATGGTATGAAGAATAGTCTGACGTATAATACGATTATTATATGAGTATTATAAAAGAGAATACGTGAGTAATCTGGCGTATAATACGAGTTGTATTATTAGAGTATGAGTTAAGGATTTTATCTAATCAATTGGACTTGAATTAATAAACAAGCCCAATGAATTAAGTATACAAGCCCAAGTCAAGGCCCAATATTAGATTGGTTAAAGCCCAATGTCTTTATGTCAAGCCCAATCCAAAAAGTAAACCGCAGGTCGAACCAGTGGGTCAAGGGATGGGTAAAACCCATATGGAAACCCATGGGGATGACCCATGTGTATGGTGGGCCGGCCACTTGGTGTGCAAGCCAAGTGTATCACTTGGTCACCAAGTACTTTACTTGGTGACAAAGTGGTAATTAAGTAAGGAGGTGGAAAATTGGACATTTTTGCCCTCATTTGGTTTTCTATAAATAGAAAGCTAAGAGTTGGATTTTTGTTATTTTACAAAGTTTGTCCAACATATTTGAGAGAGAGAAAAGAGCTAGAATCCTATAATCCTTCTACTTCCAAACAAACCAAAAGATGTTTATCAAGAATGTTAACTACTTCAAAGGTAAATTCCTATAAACCGTAATCTTCATCCTTTTCAATTTCTTTCTCATAGAAGAATCGTAGATGAGTGGAGAATGTTTATACATAAGATATAAGAATGCCTTTTAATAACCAAATCATTGATAGGTCATGACCAAATAGAAATCGTAAGTGTTTACGTGAGTTAAAACCATAGAAAGTCTTGAAAGTTAACATAGTTATAATTGAACGTTTTGGAAACTGTTGTAGCTAAGATATGTGAATCTTGATTGGTTAGGATGTAGATATGAAGTCCATGGAGTATTCCATGTGATTTGGCTTAGAGAACATTAGTAGCGAAGTTATGGTGGATTTTGCGGAAATAGACGTTAAACGTCAAAAACGCATAAAGTCCAGATTAAAGGTCAAAAGTTGTCGTGTGACTTGAAAACGTCGGTTTCAAATGTCAACACGTGAGATAAGATAATTAAGAGTAGTTGGCGAAGGAATCGTCGCATTCCAACTTATAACGAAGAAAACGAGTATTGCACAGGCGAAAACGTTAAACGAACGCTTAAAAACGAACTTAAAGGTGAATTTTGAGTTAACGGATTAAAAAATATGAAATTCTTATATGAACACATAAAGGATGTAATCCCTGACTTATAGGAATTCGAATGGGTCAATTCGGATGTAAAACGAACAAATTAGGAAATGGGAGTTTCGTTAAGAAACCAAATCTGTTTTGGCTAAGTTGGGTGCACTGCCATGAGACTCGGCATGGCGCCGATTATGGTAGAGAAAATAAAAGCGCTGTGAGGCTCGGTGAAAGTACTGCTAACTCGCGCATGCATGGCAAAACTAATATATAAAGGATGATGTGGCATATCACCGGTGCCGTGTGGAAAAAAGTTGACCAAGTTAGGTTTAGTTCCCTTTTGAATGTAGACCTAAAATAAGATGATAAAGGTACTTAATGTACATTATAAGACTTACCTTAACTCACTTGTAAGGTGTTAATGTAAGAAGATCTAGTAAGGTTTAATAGTAATTAAACGACGAACACAAATATGTAATGAATGAACCGCGAATGACGTTCAACGTTGGTAATTAACCATTTATGATCGAGATATACATTAAGGGCGTAAAACGTTAATAAAAGCGTAGCGAAGTATAGAAAGTCGAATCGACATTAATAACGAAGTTAAAACAAGTAAGACATAGAAGAGAAAGAAGTTGGTTAGAGCAAGTAAAGATAGTTTATGTGATAACTAATTATAGTGTCTATGTGAATATCTCATGTAGATCACTGTAAAGGCTGTGAATAGTTGGAATATATATTTGAAGGCGGCTTTGAAGGCAAGTCTTTCTTAACTCTTGTCGACCTTCGTGTTAGCCAAGTTTTTTACGTGATTCATGATATCTGATGCATGAATGGAAAATAGAAAAAAGTCGATGCCTATTTTATCCAGGGCTAGACAAGTATTGAAGGATAGATTGAATTGTTTACAAGTCATTGATATAGAAGCTATTAACACTATCCTATGCCAAGTATATTTGATGCGGATGAGAAGGTAAGTTTGTCTATGAACAAACAAAAGTATTTTCATCGATTATTCGAATTAGACACGCGAGGTTGCCAAATGTTAAGCGTAAATCGTTTAACGTGAAGTGTTGATCAACATAAGTACAATAGGTGATCACTAGAAGTGCTCGTAAGTAAAGATGGGTGGATGGCCTTAGTGTGGGATATCCTTTTCAAGTATGAAAATGAAAAGAGTATGTTCATGGTCTATTGATGGGTTCATCATTCTAAGTTATTATATATACTCTGGAATTGTTGTAGTAGAAGTATTAGTCAAATGATTGAGGATGCTTATTAAATAATTGTTACGATATTGATATAAAGCATGTACTTATTGATGTGATATTCATATGTTTCGTTGTTAAGACTTCTTGAGCTAATTATGCTCATTCTTGCTTGAACCATATGTTTTGCGACTAAAAGTAAAACGGCGAGAGTTCTATGAGAGATAAAAGCAAGGCTAAGATGGACAATTAATAAATCTGTAATAGACTAGTATATTTGTATGTAATATACTTATGAAGAACAACGAATGTATTGATTTATGAACACAGGAAAGGATTTATTACGGATGTAATAACAAGATAGTAATTACACTCATTTTGTTGTTATTTCAATGGAATGATTGTATGAAATGTAGTATCGTGGAGCACCATCATCGGGTTGAAGAATATACGGATTTGGGGGGGCGTCACGAGGTTGGTATCAAAGCATTAGGTTATAAAACTTAAGGGGGGAAGAACCTTAGGCTAATAACCTCGTAGGAAAAGGAAGAGTCAGAAGAAATCTAACTTCGAGTCAAATGAGTTAATAAGGTATTGAGAAACTTCGGTACCAAAAGATTTAAAAGATGGAAAGTAACCTAAATGGATTAAATGTGATTTGTGCTTATATTATTGTGTATTATGTACTAATCAATTTGTTATATGTTATTGTAGATGTCGGTTGATAGCTTGATGTATAGGGATATACATGTGATCGTGAGGAGTCAAGTGAACCAGAGTTGAGGCGAGTACACATGCCTATAGCGAGACATACTGTAATGATTCTAGAAGAGTCGGAGCTCGAGGAATATTACTCGGAGGAGGATTATTGAGGAGGAGACCATGGGGATAACATCATATTTGAATATGATGATTGATGTGGAGGATGACATGGAGGTAACATCGATTAATACGGTGATGCACGCCCTAGAGTCTACACCTCACAGAGACTATGAGGGCAATGTACCTCTCGGTGCTTGGCCAAGTAGCGTGCTGTTGCACAATATGGTGCGACACCGGAAGGAAGAGATCGATGATCTCTATGGGGAGAAAAGAGTGTGAGTGGGACTATGAGATGAAGCATGATGAGAAAGTGCTCATGTTGACAAGGCCGGGACTATAAGAGCGAGGTCATAGAACCCAAGAAAGCTGGTTGAAAAAGACCGGAAGATAGCACGAATGTCATATATAAATGACAGTGCATACGAGGATTTCAAGCTTAAGATAGCTTGTTATTCTATTGAGTCGGGACAGACTCGACATACTATAAGTCGGGATATTGTGTCGATTTTGGCAAACCAGAAGCATGAGAATCCTTGTTAAGCAATATTAGGAGTAGTATAATGAATACTTTTGTGTAGTGACGTAAAACCCTCTTTTGTATAATTAAAGGGTAGTCTTTTTGTAAATCCCAATTTTTGTAGAAGTCAATCACGGGATGTATATGTAATAGCTTTTAGGCTATGTAAAGCAACTTGTAAATAGTTTTGAACTATGAAGAAGCATTTTAATATAAGGAAGTTTTATTTTGAATTGCTTTGTTGAGTATGAGTTATTGTCAATTGTTTGACGACTAATAAAGTAAGTAAGTAAATAAGTAATACGGAACTTTATTTATTTAATAGAAATGCCTTGAAGAAGAAACAACGTAACAAGAGGCGGAATCGCATAATGATAATGAGGGGCCCCTAATAACCCAATGCGAGAGTTCGTTAATTTATTAACTATTGCATTTAACCAATCGAGGTAGAGCACCCATGAGGACCTAAAATAGCCGAGAATGACTACTTTTAAGGAATTTAAAAGTGTAGGTCCACCAATTTAAAGGAACAACGGACCCAATGGAGGCCCAGACATGGGTCGAGAAATAGAGAAGGCGTTTTTGTTATTACAAAGCGTGGTGAGGCATAAAAAGACCTCTTTTGTGACCTATATGATGAAGGGGAAGCCAACTCTTGGTGGGAGGCTCACCGGGGTGAAATTTGGGCGGAAGGCATTACATGGGAGCAGTTTAAGAAGGTATTCTTGAGAACTATTTCCCTACTAGCATCTGAGGAGAATGGAGATTAAGTTCTTAGAACTAAAGCGAGGGGGACATATTTGTTCCCAATCATGCGCCAAATTCAATGAATTGGCAAGGTTTCGCTCCACACCAAGTGGACACGGAGGAGAGGAAGGCTCGTAGGTTTGGCGGGGCCTAAAACCACAGCTCTATAGTAGGATATATCGGTTTTTGAGAGTGCTTTCTTACGGGACCATTCTAGAAAAAGCGATAATAAGCGGAGGTGGTAGCGAGGCGTTGACCCGATACCACAAAGATAGGAAGAATAAGAGTAAGGAGAGGGAGGAAATAAGGCGGAGGTTGCCGGTGGAAGTGGCAATATGCCGAAGAGGAAGAATTTTAACCACAGGAATATTGGGGCAAAAACAAGGGATCCTAAGCGGAGGATGGAGGCATGTAAGACATGCGGTAAGACTCATCTGGGAGTCTGCCTGAAAGAGAAGACTGGTTGTTATAATTGTGGACAGGAGGGTCATATATCTCCCAACTGTCCTAATCCTAAGAAAAGCGGGGATGTTTTGTTTGTGGGTGGTGAGACCATATGGCAAGAAATTACCCAAAAAGAAAGGCGGAGGGTAGTAAGGGTTCTAGTAGTGGTAATTTAGTCATTCTTGGACCAACACCATCGATGGGTAGACCCTCGGCCGAGCGTTTAATATGATGATCAAGATGCGGTTGCATCAGCGGATGTAATGTGAGGTATCATTTCGGTCGATGAAATAAATGCTTACGTGTTATTTGACTCGGGTGCTACTTGTTCTTTTATAGCATGTGGATTTGCTCAGCGATTGGGATTAAATCACGAAAAGTTAGAAATACCTTTAGGCGTTAAGGTAGCAAGCGAGGAGATAATTCCCATTGAACATATTCATAGGAATTGTTTACGTAGATATCAAGGGTAATAGATTATCGGTAGATCTTTTCTGGAAATAAGGTTAAGAGAATTTGATGTGATTCTCGGTATGGATTGGTTAATTAACCATAAAGCAATAATAGATTGTCATAGAAAGAGTGTGAACCTAAGGCTTTCTAAGAAACTTTGAGGTGGTGTTTTATGGAAATAAATCACTTGGGGACGTTCTTGTTGTCTAACCATGACACAAGCTAGGAAGATGTTGAAGAAGGGGTGTAAGGGTTATACGTGTCACGTGGTGGATACCCGAGAGAATGGGAACATCATTGGAGCAGATAGCGGTGGTTAAAGAATTTGCGGATGTATTTAGGAGGAGTTACAGTATTCCTCGGATAGGGATGTAGAATTTGTAATTGATTTGTTGTTGGGAGCGGCACAGTTTCAAAGGCACCATATAGGATGGCGCCGATTGAGATGAAGAGTTAATGGTTGATTCTGAGGAACTATTAGATAGAAAGTACATTCAACCAAGTGTGTCGCAGTAGGAAGCACCGGTGTTGTTTGTAAAGAAAAAGGACGGATCGTTACGACTTTGTATCGACTATCGGGAGTTGAACAAGTTAACGATTAAGAATAAATACCGTTGCCGGGATCGATGATCTATTTGATCGAGTTGAAAGGGGCAAAGTATTTTCTAAGATAGATTTTGCATGCGAGGTATCATCAATTGAAGGTGAGGAAGGAAGATATACCTAAGGCGGCGTTGAGAACTTCGTTATGGGCATTACGAGTTTTTGGTTATGTCGTTTGGGTTGTGAATCATGACCGCATTCATGGATATGATGAACGAGTGTTCAAAGCGAGTATTTGGACGGTTCATCGTAGTGTTCATTGATGATATTCTAGTCTATTCAAGGCGCGGAAGATCATCTTTGAACATCTAAGAATAGTGTTGGAAACCCTACGAGGGAGAAGTTGTATGCGAAATTCACTAAGTGTGAATTTTGGCTCAAAAAAAAATGCGATTTCTAGGACATGTTATAGACAAAGATGGCATATCAGTAGATCCGGTGAAAGTAGAAGCGGTGAATGAGTGGGAACAGCAAGAAAATGCCAACAGAGGTTAGGAGTTTTTGGGGTTAGCGGGATACTATAGAAGGTTCATTCAGGACTTTTCTAAATTAGCTACTCCGCTGAAAAATCTGACAAGGAAGTCGGTGAAGTATGAGTGGACAGAAAAGTGTGAGCATAGTTTTCGAGAACTAAAAAGGAGGTTGAGTGAGGCACCTGTATTATCCTTACCAGATGATACGGGGAATTTTGTAGTTTATAGCGATGCTTCGCATAGAGGACTAGGTTGCGTGCTTATGCAGCATGGCAAGGTCATTGCGTATGCATCACGTCAGTTAAAGGATTATGAGAAGGTCTATCCTACTCATGACCTAGAACTGGCAGCTGTGGTGTTTGCTTTAAAAATATGGGGACATTACTTATACGGGGAGAAGTGTGAGATATACACGGACCATAAAAGTCTAAAATATATCTTCACATAGAAGGAGTTGAACATGAGACAGAGAAGGTGGTTAGAATTAATAAAAGATTATGATTGTGATATCTTATATCATCAAGGGGAAAGCGAATGTAGTAGTGAAGCAGCGTTGAGTCGGAAGGTAGAGAGAAAGCTATCAATGTTATGACTCGAGAATGAGTTAATAACGAGAGATGGCGAGGATGGAATTAGAAGTTAAGTTACCAATGGAAGCGAGGAGATGTTATTTGCAATAGAAACTTCGACCAGCGATAATGGAATGGGTTAAGGAAATGCGAGGTTAGTCTTGAAAGAATTGGCGGATGAAGAAGATAATGAAGGATGGCGTGAAGACTAAGTATAACCTTGATAAAGAAGGTTTACTTCGTTTTGAGGAAGAATTTGGGTTCCAAATAATTACGAGTTGAAGGAAGAGATTATGTGTGAGGCTCACGGTTAGAGGTACTCGATACATCTGGTAGTACTAAGATGTATCAAGACCTTCGTCGAGAACTTTTGGTGGCCGAACATTAAGAGGAGATTGCGAGAATATGTTAGTAAGTGCTTAACTTGTCGAGAAAGTTAAAATTTGAACACCAAAAGGCCAAAGTGGTGATACAACCCTTTGGAGATTAGGAGTGGAAATGGGAGCATATCACCATGGACTTTGTGGTGGGACTTCAATGACAAGAAAGGATACGATCTTTATTTGGGTAATAGTGGATCGGTTAACTAAATCTGCTCATTTTCTACCAATAGGAGTTAGGTATAATTTAGAAGCGATTAGCTAAGCTTTATGTCAAAGAAATCATTTCTAGACATGGAGTACCTATTTCGATTGTGTCCAGATCGTGATCCACGATTCACGTCGAACTTTTGGAGGAGTTTGCAAGAGCAAATGGGAACACAGATTAAGATTAAGTCGACGTATCATCCGCAGAGCGGATGGGCAAAATGAGCGGACAATTCAAAGCACTAGAAGATATGTTAAGATCTTGCGTTATGGATTTCAAAGGGAGTTGGGATGAACATCTACCATTGGTAGAATTCGCTTACAACAATAGTTTTCATGCTAGTATAGGCATGCCGCCTTACGAAGCGTTGTATGGACGGAAGTGTAGAACACCACTTTGTTGGGATGAAGTAGGTGAGCGTCGAATGTTGGGACTGAGATGATGGTACAACAAGCGGCAGACATATGTAAAGGTGATAAGAGCTCGATTAGTAGCGGCTCAAGATGAACAACGGAAGTATCACGAGATCCTCATCGAGAGAGAAGAGGAGTTTGAAGTAGGGTCTTATGTCTTTCTAAAAGTATTGCCTTGGAAAGGGAAGATACGTTTTGGAAAGAAAGGGAAGTTAAGTCAGGGTTTGTAGGACCTTTTGAGATTTTAAGAAGGATAGGAGAGGTAGCTTATGAAGTAGCCTTACCTCGAAATGGAAAGAATACACAATGTGTTTCACGTATGCATGTTGCGTCCTTATAAAATGGACTATAAGCATGTAATAGAGTATGAGTCTATTCAAGTAGAAAAAAAGACTTAGCGTATGAAGAACTTCCGATTTAGATTATTGATAGGAAGGAACAAGTCTTGAGAAATAAAGTAATACCTTAGTAAAGGTAATTTGGAGTAACCACGATCTTTGAAGAAAGCAACGTGGGAGCTCGAAAGTAAAATGAAAGAAAAGTTTCCTCATTTGTTTATGTAAGAATAGCGAGATTACGGGGACAAGAATCCTTATAAGGAGGGAAGAATGTAGCATGAGAATTTTGAATTTTCAATGAATTAAATTTTTATTTGATTATGTGGATTAAATGAATTTAATTGAGTTATTATGTGAGTAAGATGTTAGAAGGTGATTTCTATGACCTAGAATGTGTAGATGTGGTTAGTATTACGGCTTTGTGCTAGAATTAATTGTTGTGAATTATCAAGGCGAGCGAAGGTTTTACGAGATTGTTTTGCGTAAAATACTATTCATCCGATAGCGTTCGGAGCTAGGGTTTGAAATTACGAGAAAGCAGCGTAATGTTAGAATATGGCGATATTATGGAATATCCAATAATATTTCCGTTATGAAAGCGAAGTTTTCACTGCGGACTTAAAACCTAAGGGTTTGTGAAAAGAGGTTTAGAAAAGGAAATGTAATGCGTATAGTCGTTTTGATTATTATCGTAAGGAATATGAGTATTATACTAGTATGTATATGAGTATGGTATGAAGAATAGATCTGACGTATAATTCGATTATTATATGAGTATTATACAAAGAGAATCGTGAGTAATCTGGCGTAGAATCTGAGTTGTATTATTAGAGTATGAGTTAAGGATTTTTATCAATCAATTGGACTTGGATTAATAAACAAGCCCAATGAATTAAGTATACAAGCCCAAGTCGAGGTCCAATATTAGATTGGTTAAAGCCCGATGTTTTTATGTCAAGCCCAATCGAAAAAAGTAAGCAGTGAGGTTGAGCCAGGTGGGTCGAGGATGGGTAAAACCCATGGGGCAACCCATGGGGATGACCCATGGACATGGTGGGACGTGCCACTTGGTGTGCAAACCAAGTGTATCACTTGGTCACCAAGTACTTTACTTGGTGACAAAGTGGTAAATTAAGTAAGGAGGTGGAAAATTGGACATTTTGCCCTCATTTGGTTTTCTATAAATAGAAAGCTAAGGTTGGATTTTTGTTGTTTTACAAAGTTTGTCCAACATATTTGAGAGAGAGAAAAGAGCTAGAATCCTATAATCCTTCTACTTCCAAGCAAACCAAAAGGCGTTTATCAAGAAGCGTTAACTACTTCAAAGGTAAATTCCTATAAAACCGTAATCTTCATCCTTTTTGATTTCTTTCTCATAGAAGAAGAATCGTAGATGAGTGGAGATTGTTTATAGAGAAGATATAAGAATGCCTTTTAATGACCAAATCATTGATAGGTCATGACCAAATAGAAATCGTAAGTGTTTACGTGAGTTAAAACCATAAAAAAAGTCTTGAAAGTTAACTTAGTTATAATTGAACGTTTAAGAATCAATATAGCTAAGATATGTGCATCTTGATTGGTTAGGATGTAGATATGAAGTCCATGGAGTATTCCATGTGATTTGGCTTAGAGAACATTAGTATGCTTGAAGTTATGGCGGATTTCTTGAAAATAGGCGTTAAGCGTCGAAAAGCGCATAAAGTCCGGATTAAAGGTCAAAAGTTGTCGTGTGACTTGAAAGCGTTGGTTTCAATGTCAACACGTGAGATAAGGTAATTAAGAGTCGTTGGCGATGGAATCGTCGCATTCGACTTATAACGAAGAAAAGCGAGTATTGAGCAGATGCAAAAGCGTTAAGCGAGCGCTTAAAAATGAACTTAAAGGTGAATTAGAGTTAGCAGATTGAAAATATGAAATTCTTATATGAACACGTAAAGGATGTAATTCACGACTTATAGGAATTGAATGGGTCGATTCGGATGTAAAAGCGAACAAATTAGGAAGCGGGAGTTTTGTTAAGAAACCAAACTATTTTATTTGGCTGGTAAGGTTGGTGCACTAATATAAAAGGATGAAAATGCTGGAGACTGGCCATGACTTGAGTCAGGCAAAACCTACTGAGAGTGGTGGCAGCTTTCCACTAGAATACATAGGATGTGGAAAAAAAAAGATGAAAAAGTTTAGGTTAGGTTTGTTCCTTTTGAATGTAGACCTAAAGTAAGATGATAAAGGAACTTAATGTACATTATAAGACTTACCTTAACTCACTTGTAAGGTGTTAATGTAAGAAGATCTAGTAAGGTTTAATAGTAATTAAACGACGAACACAAATACGTAATGAGTGAACCGTGAATGACGTTCAACATTGGTAATTAACCATTTATGATCAAATGTCGGTTAAGGATGTAAGAACGTTAATAAAACGTAACGAAGTATAGAAAGTTGAATCGACATTAATAACGAAGTTAAAACAAGTAAGACATAGAAGAGAAAGAAGTTGGTTAGAACCGTAAAGATAGTTTATGTGATAACTAATTACAGTGTGCTATGTGAATATCTCATGTAGATCCTGTAAAGACTGTGAATAGTTAGAATATATATTTGAAGGCGGCTTAAAGGCAAGTCTTTCTTAACTCTTATCGACCTTCGTGTTAGCCAAGTTTTTACGTAATGCATGATATCTGATGCATGAATGGTAAATAGAAAGAGTCGATGCCTATTTTATCAAAGGCTAGACAAGTATTGAAGGATAGATTGAATTGGTTACAAGTCATTGATATAGAAGCATTAGCAGCTATCCTATACAAAGTATTTAGTGCGGATGAGAAGGTAAGTTTGTCTATGAACAAACAAAAGTATTTTCATCGATTATTCGATGGGCACTGCGAGGTTGCCAAATGTTAAGCATAAATCGTTTAACGTAAGAGTGTTGATCAACATAGAGTACAATAGGTGATCACCTAGAAGTGCTCGTAAGTAAAGATGGGTGGATGGCCTTAGTGGGATATCCTTTTCAAGTATGAAAAGCGAAAAGAGTATGTTCATGGTCTATTGATAGGTTCATCATTCTAAGTTATTATATATCTTTCTGGAATTGTTGTAGTAGAAGTATTAGTCAAATGATTCGGGATGCTTAGTAAATAATTGTTACGATATTGATATAAAGCATTACGATATGTGATATTCATAAAGCATGTAAGACTTATTGAGCTAGTAATGATATTGAACCATATGTTTTGCGTAAAAGTAAAAGCAATGAGAGTTAAGACTTGGCTAAGATGGATGAGCTAGTTAGACTAGTATATTTATATATCATTCTTTGAAGAACAAAAAATGTTGAACCGGGATATGATTTTTACTGGATGTAATACAAAGATAGTAATTTCACTCATTTTGTTGTTATTTCAATGGAATGAGAGAATAAATCGTGGAGAACAAATCGGGTTAAGATGGATCACATAAATAGTGTGATAATAATTGTAATGAGGACTACTAGTATATTTGACAATATTTGTATTCAAACTATACTTATGAAGAACAACGAATGTATAATTAAGTTATGAAACACGGAGGAGATGGGTGGATTTATTACGGTTGGTATGTAATGAACTGGATAAGATGTGAGAATAGTAATTACACTCAGTTTTTTTTGTATTTATTTCAAAATATGGAATGATTGTATGATTAACCTTTGTTTCGTGGAGATCTCTGAAAAAGAAATTTGAGAATGTTGAGAATATAATGGAGCACAAGCGATAGTTGATTCAATGTTCGAATGTTCAAAGGCTTTATGCAATTCATGCAATGACATCACGAGGCGATCTGTCCAAAATGTAGGTGGAAACACTGGAAACTCTCGGGGCCGGTCACCGCATTAAAAGCGATTCAAGGAGCTGGGACCACCGGAGTTTATTGGAGAGCCAAAACCACTTAAGGCGGAAGAATGGATAAAGTAGATCACCAAGATATTTGATGTCTTGGGATGCTCCGAGTAGCAAAAGGTTCCCTTTGCCGCCTTTATGTTGCGAGGAGAGGCAGATTACTGGTGGGAATCGATAAAGCGTACTCAACCTACCGCACTGAAGATGTCTTGGGAGAAGTTCCAAGAACTATTCAACAATAAGTACTTTCCCAAAAGTATTCGTCACATAAAAGAGGTAGAATTCATCAAGTTGGAGCAAAATAATATGACCGTGTCACAGTACGAAGCCAAGTTTGCCGAGTTGTCCCGATTTACGTCCCACTTGGTGGATAATGAAGAGAAAATGATGCGGATATTTTTAAGAGGTTTGAAGCCGAAGATTCGTCAACATCTTATTTCTCATAAACTGTGTTTGTATTCAGATGTTATAAATAGGGCTCAGTTAGTAGAGCACGATAACGAGTCAACGCAACCAAAAGAGAGCAGCCGGCAAAATGATAATACCAGTGAGAGCAGTCATCGAAGCGGTGACAACAAGCGTGGAGGGAATCAATAAGTCAGAAATGGTAACCACTTCAGTGGTAATTAGGGCTAAAATAATAAGAATAGACATTTCAAGAAGAGGAGATTCAACAGTGATGGAAGGATGTCAGCACCAGCACCCGTTGTTAAGGAAGGAGAACGACCACCTATCATATGCTTCAAATGCGGAGGGGAGGGACACATCGGTCAAAGCTAGCGATGCCATCCAAAGCATGTTATAATTGTGGAAGAGAAGGTCATTTAGCCCGATTTTGTCGTTCATAGAAGACAAGTTCAACTAGGATGGAGGCACCAAAGGTAGTCGAGAAAATTCAAAAGCCGATGGTGCAAGGAAGCGTTTGTTGTGACCTCCCGAAAGCAAAAGAACGAATGAGGTCATCACGGGTAAGCTTATCATAAACTCTAGCGAAGTATATACTTTATTTGATACCGGTTCTACCCATTCTTTTATTTCTCCTACTTGTGCTCAACTATTAAATTTGACTCCGGAGAAATTAGACTTTGACTTATCTATGGAAACTCCGTTGGGAGAAACCTTCATTACATCCACTGTTTATAAGTCTTGTTTGGTTCAAATCGATAACCACACATTACCTGTCGATCTTATTTCTTTAAAAATACTTGCGTTTGACGTAATTCTAGGGATTGATTGGTTAACTATTCATCATGCAAAAATTGATTGATTTCGTAAGGTTGTTAGTTTTCATATTCCTAATCAACCTATTATGTGAATTCAAGTTACCAAACCATTAAAATCAATCACGGTCATTTCAAGCCATAAAACTATTCGTTTATTGAAAAACGGATGTCAAGCTTTCTTAGCTCATGTCACAGATTTAAACAAAAATAAATGGGTTTTGAGCGATATTTCTATTGTTAATAAATTTCCGACGTATTCACGAAGAACTTCTGGCCTACCCCGAGGCGTGAAATAGAATTTTGTATCGACCTTCAACTGGTACAAAACCCATTTCAAAGCCCCATATCGAATGGCTCTATTGAACTTGAGGAGGTAAAGACCCAATTGCAGGAATTGTTACACATTGGTTTCATTCATCCTAGTACGTCTCCTTGGAGTGCTCCTGTTCTATTCGTGAAGAAGAAAGATGGGAGTCTGCGACTTTGTATTGATTATCGGGAGTTGAATCATGTCACCATCAAAAATAGGTACCCATTGCCACGTATTGATAACCTGTTTGACCAGTTGCAAATTTTCAAAGATTGATCTTCGTTCTGAATGCACCAATTGACGATTAGAACCGATGACATTCGAAAGACGGCTTTCAAAACTCGGTACGGGCATTATGAATTCCTAGTCATGTCCTTTAGATTGACTAATGCTCCTACTGCCTTCATGGATATGATGAACTGAGTATTCAAGGAATATTTGGATCACTTTGTGGTCATCTTTATTGATGACATCCTTATTTATTCCAAAATCCGTGAAGATCATGAGCAACACTTGAGGCTGACACTCCAAAAGCTTCGTGAATACAAGCTTTATGCCAAGTTGAAGAAATGCGAGTTCTAGCTTGAGGAAGTAACATTCCTTGGGCACGTAGCATCAAGTCATGGAATATCTGTTGACCCGACAAAGATTGAAGCTATTCAAAGCTGGGACCAACCTAAATCAGTGACCGAAGTACGTAGCTTTATCGGTTTAGATGGTTATTATCGGAGATTCATGGAAGGATTTTCTCGAATTGCTACTCCATTAACTAAGCTGACTCGGAAAGATACAAAGTTCGATTGGAGCGAAGAATATGAGAAGAGTTTTCAAGAACTCAAGAGAAGACTTATTTCAGCACCTATTCTGACAATACCATCTGGCTCGGAGGGATTTGTCATCTACAGTGATGCTTCGGGCAAAGGGTTGTGATGTGTTCTCATGCAACATGGGAAAGTCATTGCCTATGCCTCTAGACAACTTAAAGAATATGAGAGGAATTATCCTACTCACGATCTAGAGTTAGCAGTTGTTGTCTTCGCACTTAAAATTTGGAGGCATTACTTGTATGGGGAGAAAGTGGAGATCTTTAAGGATCATAAAAGCCTCAAATATTTCTTCACTCAAAAGGAACTCAACATGCGACAACGACATTGGCTTGAACTATTGAAGATTATGATTATACCATCCAATACCATCCTGGAAAAGCGAACGTGGTAGCTGACGCATTAAATAGAAGATCATATGCAAGTACGAGTGCGATATTGTCAATGCAAATGCCCATTTTGTGTGACTTGCAAAGGATGGAGATAGAATTAAAGACTCCAGGGACCCATGTGATGATGGAAAATATACGAGTAGAACCAACTTTAATTAATAAAGTTAAAGGTGATCAAGCTACAAACCTGGAGCTGATGCGTATAAGGAAGAAAGTGCAAGAAGGTGCTATGCCAGAAGCAAGAATCGATGAAGAAGGAATACTTAGAGTCAACTCCAGACTTTGTGTTCCTAACGACCCTGATTTAAAGTATAAAATCATGATGGAGGCATACAACACACCATTTACAATCCATCCTGGGAGTACCAAAATGTATCATGATCTTCGTCATACATTTTGGTGGAGCAATATGAAGAGAGAGATAGCGTTGTTTATCTCAAGGTGTCTAACTTGTCAACGAGTTAAAGCGGAACATCAAGTACCAAAAGGTCTATTGCAACCACTTGAAATTCCAGAATGGAAGTGGGAGCACATTACTATGGATTTCGTTACCGGTCTTCCTAAGGTTTCTCAAGGCATAGATGCGATTTGGGTCATTGTTAATAGATTGACCAAGTCTGCTCATTTCTTACCGATACGAGAAACTTATAGACTTGAACGTCTTGCTCAGTATATATAAAGCGAGATTGTAAGGCGCATGGTATCTTGCGGTATCCATAGTTTCGATCGAGACCAAGATTCACTTCACGATTTTGGGTTAGTTTGCAAAAAGCTATGGAGCGCGGACTTACGATTTAGCTCAACATATCATCCTCGATGCAGACGGGACGATCGGAGAGGACTATTCAAACTCTTGAAGATCTATTAAGACTCGTGTCCTTGACTTCAAGGAAGTTGGGACAAGTTCTTACCATTTGTGGAGTTTTCCTACAACAATAGTTATTAAGCAAGTATTGGCATGGCTCCATTTGAGGTCTTTGTATGGAAGAAAGTGTCGTTTCTCCGGTATCTTTGGGATGAGGTAGGTGAAGCAACGTTGTTGGGACCCACGGTTAGTGCGTATGACTACGGAAAATATTCAAACAATCCGACAACGTATAAAAACCTCACAAGATCGACAAAGAGTTATCTTTGATCTTCATCGAAAGGACGTGGAATTCGATATAGGAGATCATGTGTTGTTACGTATTGCTCCATGGAAAGGAGTTACGAGATTTGGAAAGAGAGGGAAGCTCAATCCTCAATTCATCGGCCCATTTTTAATCCTCGATCGAGTAGGAACTGTAGCCTATAGACTCGCCTTACCGCCAAGTATGTCTCGTGTTCATAATGTTTTTTCACATATCTATGTTACGTAAATATATGAAAGACCCGAACCACATTATTGAGTTAGAACTGGACGAGATAGAGGAAGATTTAACGTATGAAGAGTTACCTGTTAAAATCTTGGATAAGAAGGATCATGTTCTACGCTCCAAGGTTATACCTCAAGTCAAAGTTTTGTGGAGAAACCATGATGTGGAGGAAATGACTTGGGAGTTAGAATCTGAGATGAAGTCAAGGTATCCTCATATCTTCGACATAACAGGTATGTACCCTAATTTTGGGGACGAAATTTCATAAGAAGAGGAGGTTGTAGACCCCAAATTTTATGAATAAAGAATAATTTTCTCGAATTATATTTTTGAATATTATGGTGTTGATTTGATATAATGTTATAGTTGTGGGTAATATTTACAAATTTTGCAAAGTAAGCAAGTGGTTATATAATATTCGATTGGTCGGAGAATATTCATTTTTACAGGGAATATTCGTACGACGGCACAATCATTGGTGGACCCCACAACAAAAGTATTGTCGTAGTTAGAAAATGACAAAATTATCTTTCTATTAAAATAATGGCAGAGGTGTTACCGTTAAAACTATTGAACTACCCATTAGTAAAAAATGCGATGTCTGGCGTGGTTACATAGTAGCACACGGTATTGATTATTGATGCTTACGTGAGAAGTCACTCAGTTATACTCAATTATTGCTACAGTAGTTGTTGCATCATATCTCTCATATTATTGATTAAATTATTGTTACAGTATCATCTGCATAATATGATATATTTTTAAATCAATAATTGAGACGGCAAAGTTATTCATATTATTATTTGCAATATTGACAATGTCTAGAAGTTCTGTCAAGGAGAGGTTTGGTCACCTAATTATGCGCCAATAAGGAGAAATTCTTATCGAAAAGCCCCCTCTTTCCTGGGAACGACCTGATTGTTAAATATTGTGAATTATAATAATAATGATGAATAAGTTCGTGTTGATTAAAGATAAATTTTATAGTTCCATTGTGTTGGACTTATTTGTGTTAGTATAATTGATGTCTGGAGGATATATTGTTCAATCTGGTATTTGGGACACTTTTCATGTTAGAGTACTATTCACGAATTACTATTCATGAGTTACTATTCACAAGTTACTATTCACGAGTTACTATTCACTGGGTACTATTCACCCGTAAGATATATTTCTTTTCGGTCTAAATCATTTTTTGGTACAATATTATTCCATGAGGAGATATGCTAATTTTTCAGACCGTTGGTTGAAGATATAATAGTAAATCAATCTGGATCGTTCATGAATTAGTTACTATTCAGTTCATTCTCCTATAAATAGAAGCTAATTCCTTCATTATTTCTTACGAATTCACTGAAACTCCAGAGAGAGAAACTATAGAGAGAAAGAAGAAAAGTATTTTGTTACTTCACTTTTCCAAAATCCAGTTTCTTCTAAGGTAGGGAATATTATTTGTTGTACCCGTAAGGGGTATTATTTCTTTTATATTCATGAAAAGAACTTTTGTTATTCCATTATTTATTATTCTGTTGGAATAACCTGTATACGCGGGCTACCCTATACTTGGTGAAATTCTTCTATTATTCCATTCTTTATTATTTTGTTGGAATGTCACATCACTGCATGCGTTTCTGTGGGACACGGTTCGATCTTTATTATTACATTGGAATATATCACATGCATGCGTTTTCTGGGACCGGTTCGAGATTTATTATTACATTGGAATATCACATGCAATGCGTTTTCTGGGGGACTTGGGTTCCGTTATTTATTATTACATTGGAATAACTTTCGCTTGTGCGGTCTATCGCATGCATGGTGATTTCATTTGTTATTCCATTATTTATTATACTCAGTTGGTTAAAACTTTGACTTCTATACTCCATGAAATTGGTGGAATATCTTTGATATTTGCGCTTCATCCAATATCTTTTCATGGAAATATTCTTCTGAGCATTCTTGAATTTTACTCTACAAAGCAATATCATGTTGACAATTTGGACGTTATCAGTTCCTAGATAAATTCATTCTTGAACTTGTTTTATTGAATTCTTATATCATTGTAATCATCCTCATGTTTATATTTTGTTGAAAGTCATCTATGGCCTGTAGTGCATAGATGGACTTGGTATGATTATGACCAGGGATTATTCGGTGTAATCATGACCGTAATGTTACAAATGATGTGGTAAAAGTCCTCATTAGCCCGTAGTGCATTAATGGGACGATTGATGGCATGATCATGACCATTAATGAATACACGTTGGCCCGTTTTGAATTTTCAATGAATTAAATTTTATTTGATTATGTGGATTAAATGAATTTTATTGAGTTATTATATGAGTAAGATGTTAGAAGGTCGTTGTATGACCTAGAATGTGTAGATGTGGTTAGTATTACGGCTTTGTGCTAGAATTAATTGTTGTGAATTATCAAAGAGAGAGCGAAGGTTTTACGAGATTGTTTGCGTAAAAACACTATTCATCGATGGCGTTTGGAGCTAGGGTTTGAGATTACGAGAAGCAGCGTAATGTTAGAATATGGCGATATTATGGAATATCAATAATATTTTACATTTATGGCAAGCGAAGTTTTCGCTGCGGACTTAAAACCTAAGGGTTTGTGAAAGAGGTTTAGAAAGGAAATGTAATATAGTCGTATAGTCGTTCGATTATTATCGTAAGGAATATGAGTATTATACTAGTATGTATCTGAGTATGGTATGAAGAATAGTCTGACGTATATCTGATTATTATATGAGTATTATCTGAAGAGAATCGTGAGTAATCTGGCGTAGAATCTGAGTTGTATTATTAGAGTATGAGTTAAAGTTTTATCAATCAATTGGACTTGGATTAATAAACAATGATGAATTAAGTATACAAGCCCAAGTCGAGGCCCAATATTAGATTGGTTAAAGCCCGATGTTTTTATGTCAAATGATCAAAAAAGTAAAGCGCGTGAATTGAGCCGGTGGGTCGAGGATGGGTAAAACCCATGGGGCAACCCATGGGGATGACCCATGGGCATGGTGGGGCGGCCACTTGGTGTGCAAGCCAAGTGTATCACTTGGTCACCAAGTACTTTACTTGGTGACAAAGTGGTAATTAAGTGAGGAGGTGGAAAATTGGACATTTTGCCCTCATTTGTATTTTCTATAAATAGAAAGCTAAGAGTTGGATTTTGTTGTTTTACAAAGTTTGTCCAACATATTTGAGAGAGAAAAGAGCTAGAATCCTATAATCCTTCTACTTCCGAAAGCAAACCAAAAGGCGTTTATCAAGAGCGTTAACTACTTGAAAGGTAAATTCCTATAATAGTAATCTTCATCCTTTTCGATTTCTTTCTCATAGAAGAATCGTAGATGAGTGGAGAATGTTTATAGAGAAGATATAAGAATGCCTTTTAATGACCAAATCATTGATAGGTCATGACCAAATAGAAATCGTAAGTGTTTACGTGAGTTAAAACCATAGAAAGTCTTGAAAGTTAACTTAGTTATAATTGAGCGTTTTGGAAACCGATTGTAGCTAAGATATGTGCATCTTGATTGGTTAGGATGTAGATATGAAGTCCATGGAGTATTCCATGTGATTTGGCTTAGAGAACATTAATGCTTGAAGTTATGGCGGATTTTTGCGAAATAGGCGTTAAGCGTCGAAAGCATAAAGTCGGATTAAAGGTCAAAAGTTGTCGTGTGACTTGAAAAGCGTCGGTTTCAATGTCAACACGTGAGATAAGGTAATTAAGAGTCGTTGGCGAAGGAATCGTCGCATTTCGACTTATAACGAAGAAAGCGAGTATTGAGAGCGAAAAGCGTTAAGCGAGCGGCAAAAAAATGAACTTAAAGGTGAATTAAGAGTTAGCAGATTCAAAATATGAAATTCTTATATGAACACGTAAAGGATGTAATTCGACTTGTAGGAATTGAATGGGTCAATTCGGATGTAAAAGCGAACAAATTAGGGCGGGAGTTTCGTTAAGAAACCAAATCTATTTTAGCTAAGCTGGTGCACAGACTTCGTGTGCATGACGCTAAAACCGATTACAAAGTGGTGGTGGCGCATGTGCTTGAGACTCGTGAGTACCACTACTAACTTTCATGCATGGCGCCACTAATATCTAAAAAGGATGCATGTACCGTGATGAAAAAAAAGTTGACGAAGTTAGGTTTAGTTCCTTTTGAATGTAGACCTAAAGTAAGATGTTAAAAGGTACTTAAAGTACATAATGAGACTTACTTTAAAACACTTATAAGATGTTAATGTAAGAAGAATGGGTAAGGTTTAATGGAAATTAAGCGAAGAAGCATAAATCGTAATGAGTGAGCAAGTGAGCGACGTTCAACATTGGTAATTAACCATTAATGATCGAATGTCGGCTAAGGGCGTAAAACGTTAATAAAAGCGTAACGAAGTATAGAAAGTCGAATCGACTTTAATAGCGGAGTTAAAACAAGTAAGACATAGAAGAGAAAGAAGTTGGTTAGAAATAGTAAAAGTGAGTTTGTTTGATAACTAATTACGGTGTGCTATGTGAATGTATCATGTAGATCCTGTAAAAGATTGAGAATAGTTGGAATATATATTTGAAGGCGGCTTGAAAAGGCAAGTCTTTCTTAACTCTTATCGACGCCGTGTTAGCCAAGTTTTTACGTAATGCATGATATCTGATGCATGAATGGTAAATAGAAAAAAGTCGATGCCTATTTTATCAGGGCTGAACAAGTATTGAAGGATAGATTGAATTGGTTACAAGTCTGTTGATATAGAAGCTATTAGCTTATCTATGCTATGCAAGTATTTGAATGCGGATGAGAAGGTAAGTTTGTCTATGAACAAACAAAAGTATTTTCATCGATTATTCGATGGGGGCATGAGGTTGCCAAATGTTAAGCGTAAATCGTTTAGCGTAAAGTGTTGATCAACATAGAGTACAATAGGTTGATCACCTAGAAGTGCTCGTAAAGTAAAGGCGAATTGGATGGCCTTAGTCTTGGGATATCCTTTTCAAGTATGAAAATGAAAAGAGTATGTTCATGGTCTATTGATAGGTTCATCATTCTAAGTTATTATATATACTCTTGGAATTGTTGTAGTAGAAGTATTAGTCAAATGATTGAGGATGCTTAGTAAATAATTGTTACGATATTGATATAAAGCATGTACTTATTGATGTGATATTCATATGTTTCGTTGTTAAGACTTCTTTGAGCTAGTTATGCTCATTCTTGCTTGAACCATATGTTTTGCGACTAAAGTAAAGCAAGCGAGAGTTCTATGAGAGATAAAAGCAAGGCTAAGATGGACAATTAATAAATCTGTAATAGACTAGTATATTTGTATGTAATATACTTATGAAGAACAACGAATGTATTGAGGTTATGAACACAGGAAAGGATTTATTCTGAGATGTAATACAAAGATAGTAATTACACTCATTTTGTTGTTATTTCAATGGAATGATTGTATGAAATGTAGTATCGTGGAGCACCATACATCGGGTTGGAAGATACCGGATTTGGGGCGTCGTCGAGGTTGGTATCAAAGCATTAGGTTATAAAACTTAGGGGGGGGAAGAACCTTGGGCTAATAACCTCGTAGGAAAGGAAGAGTCAGAAGAAAGCTAACTTTCGAGTCAAATGAGTTAATAAGGTATTGAGAAACTCGGTGCAAAAGATTTAAAAGATGGAAAGTAACCTAAATGGATTAAATGTGATTTGTGCTTATATTATTGTGTATTATGTACTAATCAATTTGTTATGTGTTATTGTAGATGTCGGTTGATAGCTTGATGTATAGGGATATACATGTGATCGTTGAGAGTCAAGTGAACCAGAGTTGAGGCGATTACTGTGCCTATAGCGAGACATACTGTAGTGATTCTAGAAGAGTCGGGCAGGAATATTACTCGGAGGAGGATTATTTAGGAGGAGACCATGGGGATAACATCATATTTGAATATGATGATTGATGTGGAGGATGACATGGAGGTAACATCGATTAATACGGTGATGCACGCCTAGAGTCTACACCTAGAGACTATGAGGGCAATGTACCTCTCGGTGCTTGGACAAGTAGCGTCTGTTGCACCTGATATGGTGCGACACCGGAAGGAAGAAGATCGATGTGATCTCTATGGGGTGAAAAAAGTCTGCTGAGTGGGACTATGAGATAGAGCATGATGAGAAAGTGCTCATGGTGACAAGGCCCGGGACTATAAGAGCGAGGTCATAGAACCCATGAAAGCTGGTTGAAAAAGACCCGGAAGATATACGAATGTCATATATAAATGACAATGCGTACGAGGATTTCAAGCTTAAGATAGCTTGTTATTCTATTGAGTCGGGACAGACTCGACATACTATAAGTCGGGATATTGTGTCGATTTTGGCAAACCAGAAGCATGAGAATGCTGTTAAGCAATATTAGGAGTAGTATAGTGAATACTTTTGTGTAGTGACGTAAAACCCTCTTTTGTATAATTAAAGGGTAGTCTTTTTGTAAATCCCAATTTTTGTAGAAGTCAATCGCGGGATGTATATGTAATAGCTTTTGGGCTATGTAAAGCAACTTGTAAATAGTTTTGAACTATGAAGAAGCATTTTAATATAAGAAAGTTTTTATTTTGAATTGCTTTGTTGAGTATGAGTTATTGTCCAATTGTTTGACGACTAATAACGAAGTAAGTAAATAAGTAATAACGGAACTTTATTTATTTAATCGAAATGCCCATGAAGAAGAAACAAGCGTAACCAAGAGGCGGAATCGCATAATGATAATGAGGGGCCCTAATAACCCAATCGAGGAGTTCGTTAATTTATTAGCAATTTGCATTTAACAATAAGAGGGGTAAGCACCCTTGAGGACCTAAATAGCGAACGACTACTTTTAAGGAATTTAAAAGTGTAGGTCCACCAATTTAAAGGAACAACGGACCCGATGGAGGCCAGGACATGGGTCGAGGAAATAGAGAAGGCGTTTGTTATTACAAGCGTGGTGAAGCATAAAAGACCTCTTTTGACGACCTATATGATGAAGGGGAAGCCAACTCTTGGTGGGAGGCTCACGGGGTGAAATTGGGGGCGGAAGGCATTACATGGGAGCAGTTTAAGAAGGTATTCTTTGAGAACTATTTTCCTACTTAGCATCTGAGGAGAATGGAGATTAAGTTCTTAGAACTTAAGCGAGGGGGACATATTTGTTCCCCAATCTGCGACCAAATTCAATGAATTGGCAAGGTTCGCTCCACACCAAGTGGACACGGAGGAGAGGAAGGCTCGTAGGTTTTGGCGGGGCCTAAAACCACAGCTCTATAGTAGGATATCGGTTTTTGAGTGCTTCCTATGGGACCATTACGGAAAAGCGATAATAGCGGAGGGTGGTAGCGAGGCGTTGACCCGATACCACAAAGATAGGAAGAATAAGAGTAAGGAGAGGGAGGGAAAAAGGCGAGAGGTTGTTGCGGTGGAAGTGGCAATATGCCTAAGAGGAAGAATTTTAACCACAGGAATCTTTGGGGCAAAACAAGGGATCTAAGCGGAGGATGGAGGCATGTAAGACATGCGGTAAGACTCATCTGAGAGTCTGCACTGAAAGGGAAGGCTGGTTGTTATAAGCTGTGGGCGGGGAGGTCATATATCTCCCAATTGTCCTAATCTGAAAAAGCGGGGATGTTTTGTTTGTGGGTCGGTAGACCACATGGCAGAAAATTACAAAGAAGAAAGGCGGAGGGTAATAAGGGTTACGGTAGTGGTACTTTGGCCATTCTTGGACCAACACCATCGATGGGTAGACCCTCGGCCGAGCGTTTAATATGATGATCAAGATGCGGTTGCATCAGCGGATGTAATGCAGGTATCATTCGGTCAATGAAATAAATGCTTACGTGTTATTTGACTCGGGTCTCTTACTTGTTCTTTTATAGCATGTGGATTTGCTCAGCGATTGGGATTAAATCACGAAAAGTTAGAAATACCTTTAGGCGTTAAGGTAGCAAGCGAGGAGATAGTTCCCATTGAACATATTCATAGGAATTGTTTACGTAGATATCAAGGGTAATAGATTATCGGTAGATCTTTTTGGAAATAAGGTTAAAAAGAATTGATGTGATTCTCGGTATGGATTGGTTAATTAACCATAAAGCAATAATAGATTGTCATAAAAGAGTGTGAACCTAAGGCTTTCTAAGGAACACGAGGTGGTGTTTTATGGAAATAAATCTTGGGACGTTCTTGTTGTCTAACCATGACACAAAGCTGGAAGATGTTGAAGAAGAAGGGTGTAAGGGTTTATCATGTCACGTGGTGGATACCCGAGAGAATGGGAACATCATTGGAGCAGATAGCGGTGGTTCAAGAATTTGCGGATGTATTTACGGAGGAGTTTTGGTATTCCTCGAGATAGGGATGTAGAATTTGTAATTGATTTGTTCTTTAGGGAGCGACACGGTTTCAAAGGCACCATATAGAATGGGCTTGAGTTGAGATGAAGGAGTTAATGGTTGATTCACGAGGAACTATTAGATAGAAAGTACATTCAACCAAGTGTGTGTCGCAGTAGAGAACACCGGTGTTGTTTGTAAAGAAAAAAGGACGGATCGTTACGACTTTGTATATCGACTATCGGGAGTTGAACAAGTTAACGATTAAGAATAAATACCGTTGCCCGGGATCGATGATCTATTTGATCGGTTGAAAGGGCAAAAGTATTTTTCTAAGATAGATTTCTTGCACGGGGTATCATCAATTTGAAGGTGAGGAAGGAAGATATACCTAAGGCGGCGTTGAGAACTTCGTTATGGGCATTACGAGTTTTTGGTTATGTCGTTTGGGTTTGTGAATCGCGTTGACCGCATTCATGGATATGATGAGCGAGTGTTCAAGCGATATTTGGACCGGTTCATCGTAGTGTTCATTGATGATATTCTAGTCTATTCTAAGGCGCGGAAGATCATCTTTGAACATCTAAGAATAGTGTTGGAAACCCTACGGAGGAGAAGTTGTATGCGAAATTCACTAAGTGTGAATTTTGGCTCGAAAAAATCTGATTTCTAGGACATGTTATAGACAAAGATGGCATATCAAGTAGATCGGTGAAGGTAGAAGCGGTGAATGAGTGGGAGCAGCAAGAAAATGCCAGCGAGGGTTAGGAGTTTTACGGGGTTAGCGGGATCTTATAGAAGGTTCATTCGGGACTTTTCTAAATTAGCTACTCATTGACAAATCGTGAGGAAGTCGGTAAAGTATGAGTGGATGAGAAAAGTGTGAGCATAGTTTTGAGAACTAAAAAGGAGGTTGAGTGAGAGGCACTGTATTATCTTTACCCGGATGATACGGGGAATTTTGTAGTTTATAGCGATGCTTCGCATAGAGGACTAGGTTGCGTGCTTATCTTGACATGGCAAAGGTCATTGCGTATCGTCACGTCGATTAAAGGATTATGAGAAGGTCTATCCTACTCATGACCTAGAACTGGCAGTTGTGGTGTTTGCTTTAAAAATATGGAGACATTACTTATACGGGGAGAAGTGTGAGATATATACGAACCATAAAAGTCTAAAATATATATTCAAATAGAAGGAGTTGAACATGAGACAGAGAAGGTGGTTAGAATTAATAAAAGATTATGATTGTGATATCTTATATCATCGGGGAAAGCGAATGTAGTAGTGAGAGCGTTGAGTCGGAAGGGTAGAGAAAGCTGTCGATGTTAACGACTCGAGAATGAGTTAATCACGAGAGATGGCGAGGATGGAATTAGAAGTTAAGTTACCAAGGGAAGCGAGGGAGATGTTATTTGCAATAGAAACTTCGACCAGCGATAATGGAGCAGGTTAAGGAAAATGCAGTTGAGTCTTGAGGAATGCGGCGGATGAAGAAGATAATGAAGGATGGCGTGAAGACTAAGTATAACCTTGATAAAGAAGGTTTACTTCGTTTTGAGGAAGAATTTGGGTTCAAATAATTACGAGTTGAAGGAAGAGATTATGTGTGAGGCTCACGCGGTTGAGGTACTCGATACATCACAGTAGTACTAAGATGTATCAAGACCTTCGTCGAGAACTTTTGGTGGTAGAACATGAAGAGGAGATTGCGAGAATATGTTAGTAAGTGCTTAACTTGTCGAGAAAGTTAAAATTTGAACACAAAAGGCAAAGGTGGTGATACAACCCTTTGGAGATTAGGAGTGGAAATGGGAGCATATCACCATGGACTTTGTGGTGGGACTTCCAACGACAAGAAAGGGATACGATGCTATTTGGGTAATAGTGGATCGGTTAACTAAATCTGCTCATTTTCTACCAATAGGAGTTAGGTATAATTTAGAGTAGTTAGCTAAGCTTTATGTCAAAGAAATCATTTCTAGACATAGAGTACCTATTTCGATTGTACCCGATTGTGATCCACGATTCACGTCGAACTTTTGGAGGAGTTTGCAAGAGCAAATGGGAACACAGTTAAGATTAAGTACGCGTATCATCCACAGACGGATGGGCAAAGCGAACGGACAATTCAAACGCTAGAAGATATGTTAAGATCTTGCGTTATGGATTTCAAAGGGAGTTGGGACGAACATCTACCGTTGGTAGAATTAAACTTACAACAATAGTTTTTCACGCTAGTATAGGCATGCTTGCCTTACGAAGCGTTGTATGGAACGGAAGTGTAGAACACCACTTTGTTGGGATGAAGTAGGTGAGCGTCGAATGTTGGGACTGAGATGGTACAACAAGCGGCGGACATGGTAAAGGTGATAAGAGCTCGATTAGTAGCGGCTCAAGATGAACAACGAGAAGTATCGAGATCCTCATCGAGAGAGAAGAGGGAGTTTGAAGTAGGGTCTTATGTCTTTAAAAAAGTATCGCCTTGGAAAGGAAGATACGTTTTTGGAAAGAAAGGAAGATTAAGTCAGAGGTTTGTAGGACCTTTTGAGATTTTAAGAAGGATAGGGGAGGTAGCTTATGAAGTAGCCTTACCTCCGAAATGGAAAGAAGAATACTGATGTGTTTCCGCGTATACGTGTTGCGTCCTTATAAAGCGGGACTATAAGCATGTAATAGAGTATGAGTCTATTCAAGTAGAAAAAGACTTAGCGTATGAAGAACTTAGATTGATTATTGATAGGAAGGAACAAGTCTTGAGAAATAAAGTAATACCTTAGTAGTAAAGGTAATTTGGAGTAACCACGATCTTTGAGAAGCAGCGTGGGAGCTCGAAAAGTAAAATGAAGGAAAAGTTTCCTCATTTGTTTATGTAAGAATAGCGAGATTACAGGGGACGAGAATCCTTATAAGGAGGGAAGAAATATATGCATGAGAATTTTGAATTTTCAATGAATTAAATTTTTATTTGATTATGTGGATTAAATGAATTTTATTGAGTTATTATATGAGTAAGATGTTTGAAGGTCGTTGTATGACCTAGAATGTGTAGATGTGGTTAGTATTACGGCTTTGTGCTAGAATTAATTGTTGTGAATTATCAAGGCGAGAGCGAAGGTTTTACGAGATTGTTTGCGTAAAAAAACACTATTCATCCGATGGCGTTGAGCTAGGGTTTGAGATTACGAGAAAAGCGTAATGTTAGAATATGGCGATATTATGGAATATCAATAATATTTTCGTTATGGCAAGCGAAGTTTTCGCTGCGGACTTAAAACCTAAGGGTTTGTGAAAGAGGTTTCGAAAGGAAATGTAATGCGTATAGTCGTTTTGATTATTATCGTAAGGAATATGAGTATTATACTAGTATGTATATCTGAGTATGGTATGAAGAATAGTCTGACGTATAATCGATTATTATATGAGTATTATACAAAGAGAATCGTGAGTGTCTGGCGTAGAATCTGAGTTGTATTATTAGAGTATGAGTTAAGGAGTTTTATCGATCAATTGGACTTGGATTAATAAACAAGCCCAATGAATTAAGTATACAAGCCCAAGTCGAGGCCCGATATTAGATTGGTTAAAGCCCGATGATTTTTTATGTAAAGCCCGATCAAAAAAAAGTAAACCAGCATGAATTGAGCCGGTGGGTCGAGGGATGGGTAAAACCCATGGGGCAACCCATGGGGATGACCCATGGGCATGGTGGGCTGGCCACTTGGTGTGCAAGCCAAGTGTATCACTTGGTCACCAAGTACTTTACTTGGTGACAAAGTGGTAATTAAGTAAGGAGGTGGAAAATTGGACATTTTTGCCCTCATTTGGTTTTCTATAAATAGAAAGCTAAGAGTTGGATTTTTGTTGTTTTACAAAGTTTGTCCAACATATTTGAGAGAGAGAAAAGAGCTAGAATCCTATAATCCTTCTACTTCAAAAGCAAACAAAAGGCGTTTATCAAGAGCGTTAACTACTTGAAAGGTAAATTTCTATAAACCGTAATCTTCATCCTTTTGATTTCTTTCTCATAGAAGAATCGTAGATGAGTGGAGAATGTTTATAGAGAAGATATAAGAATGCCTTTTAATGACCAAATCATTGATAGGTCATGACCAAATAGAAATCGTAAGTGTTTACGTGAGTTAAAACCATAGAAAGTCTTGAAAGTTAACTTAGTTATAATTGAGCGTTTTGGAAACCGTTGTAGCTAAGATATGTGCATCTTGATTGGTTAGGATGTAGATATGAAGTCCATGGAGTATTCCATGTGATTTGGCTTAGAGAACATTAATGCTTGAAGTTATGGCGGATTTTTTGAAATAGGCGTTAAGCGTCGAAAAAGCATATAAAGTCAGGATTAAAGGTCAAAAGTTGTCGTGTGACTTGAAAGCGTCGGTTTCAATGTCAACACGTGAGATAAGGTAATTAAGAGTCGTTGGCGAAGGAATCGTCGCATTAGACTTATAACGAAAGAAAGCGAGTATTGAGCAGGCGAAAAGCGTTAAGCGAGCGGCAAAAAAATGAACTTAAAGGTGAATTCGAGTTAGCAGATTCAAAAATATGAAATTCTTATATGAACACGTAAAGGATGTAATTCGACTTGTAGGAATTGAATGGGTCGATTCGGATGTAAAGCGAACAAATTAGGAAAGCGGGAGTTTCGTTAAGAAACCAAATACATTTTAGCTAAGCTGGGTGCTTGAGACTCGGTGTTATGGTCATAAAACCGATACAAAGTGGTGGCGCGATTGCTTTGAGACTTCGGTGAGTACCACTTTAACTTCGCATATGCACCACTAATATATAAAGGATGCATGCATGGCCATGCGGCGATGATGAAAAAAAAGTTGACGAAGTTAGGTTTAGTTCCCTTTTGAATGTAGACCTAAAGTAAGATGTTAAAGGTACTTAAAAGTACATAATGAGACTTACTTTAAAACACTTATAAGATGTTAATGTAAGAAGAATGGGTAAGGTTTAATGGAAATTAAGCGAAGAGCACAAAAATCGTAATGAGTGAGCCGTGAGCGACGTTGACATTGGTAATTAACCATTAATGATCGAATGTCGGACTGGGGCGTAAAGCGTTAATAAAAGCGTAATGAAGTATAGAAAGTCGAATCGACTTTAATAATGGAGTTAAAACAAGTAAGACATAGAAGAGAAAGAAGTTGGTTAGAGCCAGTAAAGTGAGTTTGTTTGATAACTAATTACGATTGTCTTTATGTGAATATATCATGTAGATCTGTAAAGGCGAGAATAGTTGGAATATATATTTGAAGGCGGCTTGAAGGCAAGTCTTTCTTAACTCTTGTCGACCTTCGTGTTAGCCAAGTTTTTACGTAATGCATGATATACAATGCATGAATGGTAAATAGAAAAAGTCGATGCCTATTTTATCGGGCTGAACAAGTATTGAAGGATAGATTGAATTGGTTACAAGTGCATTGATATAGAGCTATTAGCGCTATCTATGCCAAGTATTTGAATGCGGATGAGAAGGTAAGTTTGTCTATGAACAAACAAAAGTATTTTCATCGATTATTCGATGGGCGCTTGAGGTTGCCAAATGTTAAGCGTAAATCGTTTAGCGTAAAGTGTTGATCAACATAGAGTACAATAGGTTGATCACCTAGAAGTGCTCGTAAGTAAAGGCGGGTGGATGGCCTTAGTGCAGGATATCCTTTTCAAGTATGAAAAGCGAAAAGAGTATGTTCATGGTACATTGATGGGTTCATCATTCTAAGCTATTATATATACTCTGGAATTGTTGTAGTAGAAGTATTAGTCGAATGATTGAGGATGCTTAGTAAATAATTGTTACGATATTGATATAAAGCATGTACTTATTGATGTGATATTCATATGTTTCGTTGTTACTTGTTGTTAAGACTTCTTTTGAGCTAGTTATGCTCATTCTTGCTTGAACCATATGTTTTGCGACTAAAAAGCCGAGCAATATGAGAGTTCTATGAGAGATAAAAGAAAAGGCTAAGATGGACAATTAATCGTCATGTTGTTGTAATAGACTAGTATATTTGTATGTAATATACTTATGAAGAAGAACAATGAATGTATTAGGTTATGAACACAGGAAAGGATTTATTCTGAGATGTAATACAAAGATAGTAATTACACTCATTTTGTTGTTATTTCAATGGAATGATTGTATGAAATGTAGTATCGTGGAGCACCATACATCGGGTTGGAAGATTAACAACACCGACCAAATGATGAATGATCGGATGTTCGGAGGCTTTATGCAATTCATGCAACAAAGAAGAGAGAGTCCGCCCTCTGTCCAAAATGTAGGTGGAAACTTTGGAAACTCTCGGGACGGTCCACCGCTAAACAGATTCAAGGAGCTGGGATCACGGAGTTTATTGGAGAGCCAAAACCACTTAAGGCGGAAGAATGGATAAAGCAGATCACCAAGATATTTGATGTGTTGGGATGCTCTGAGGAGCAAAAGGTTCCCTTTGCCGCCTTTATGTTGCGAGGAGAGGAAGATTACTGTTGGGAATCGATAAAGCGTACTCAACCTGTCGCACTGAAGATGTCTTGGGAGAAGTTCCAAGAACTATTCAACGACAAGTACTTTCCCAAAAGTATTCGTCACACAAAAGAGGTAGAATTCATCAAGTTGGAGCAAAATAATATAACTGTGTCGCAGTACGAAGCCAAGTTTGCTGAGTTGTCCCGATTTGTGTCCCACTTGGTGGATAATGAAGAGAAAATGACGCTGATATTTTTAAGAGGTTTGAAGACGGAGATTCGTCAACATCTTATTTCTCATAAACTGTGTTTGTATTCAGATGTTGTAAATAGGGCTCAGTTAGTGGAGTACGATAACGAGTTAACGCAACCAAAAGAGAGCAGCCGGCAAAATGATAATACCAGTGAAAGCAGTCATCGAATCGATGACAACAAACGTGGAGGGAATCAACAGGCCAGAAATGGTAACCACTTCGGTGGTAATCAGGGCCAAAACAATAAGAATAGACATTTCAAGAAGAGGAGATTCAACAATGATGGAAGGACGTCAGCACCAGCACCCGTTGTTAAGGAAGGAGAACGACCACCTATCATATGCTTCAAATGCGGAGGGGAGGGACACATCAGTCCAAACTGCGTGATGCCGTCCTAAGCATATTATAATTGTGGAAGAGAAGGTCATTTAGCCTGATTTTGTTGTTCACCGAAGACATGTTCAGCTAGGATGGAGGCACCAAAGGCCGCCCTAGAAAATTCAAAGCCAATAGTGCAAGGGAGAGCGTTTTTTGTGATCTCCCAGAAAGCAAGGAACCCAAATGAGGTCATCACGGGTAAGCTTATCATAAACTCTAGCGAAGTCTATACTTTATTTGATACCGGTTCTACCCATTCTTTTATTTCTCCTACTTGCGCTCAACGATTAAATTAGACTCCGGAGAAATTAGACTTTGACTTATTTGTGGAAACTCCGTTGGGAGAAACCTTCATTACATCCACTGTTTATAAGTCTAGTTTGGTTCAAATAGATAACCGTACATTACCTATCGATCTTATTTCTTTAAAAATACTTGCGTTTGACGTAATTCTAGGGATTGATTGGTTAACTACTCATCATGAAAATATTGATTGTTTTCGTAAGGTTGTTAGTTTTCATATTCCTAATCAACCTATTATGCGAATTCAAGCGACCAAACCATTAAAATCAATCACGGTCATTTCAAGCCATAAAACTATTTGTTTATTGAAAAACGGATGTCAAGCTTTCTTAGCTCATGTCACAGATTTAAACAAAAATACGTCAGTTTTGAACGATATTTCTATTGTTAATAAATTTCCTGACGTATTCCCTGAAGAACTTCCTGGCCTACCCCAGAGCGTGAAATTGAATTTTGTATTGACCTTGAACCTGGTACAAAACCCATTTCCAAAGCCCCATATCGAATTGCTCTTATTGAACTTCAGGAGTTAAAGACCCAATTGCAGGAATTGTTAGACATTGATTTCATTCATCCTAGTACGTCTCCTTGGGGTGCTCCTATTCTATTCGTGAAGAAGAAAGATGGGAGTATGCGACTTTATATTGATTATCGGGAGTTGAATCATGTCACCATCAAAAATAGGTACCAATTGCCACGTATTGATGACCTATTTGACCAGTTGCAAGGAGCCAAATTCTTTTCAAAGATTGATCTTCGTTCCGGATATCACCAATTGAATATTAGAACCGATGACATTCCAAAGATGACTTTTAGAACTCGGTACGGGCATTATGAATTCCTAGTCATGTCCTTTGGATTGACTAATGCTCCTACTGCCTTCATAGATATGATGAACCGAGTATTCAAGGAATATTTAGATCACATTGTGCTCGTCTTTATTGATGACATCCTTATTTATTCCAAAAGCCGTGAAGATCATGAGCAATACTTGAGGCTGACACTCCAAAAGCTTCGTTAATACAAGCTTTATGCCAAGTTGAAAAAATGCGAGTTCTGGTTGAGGAAGTAGCATTCCTTGGGCATGTAGCATCAAGTCATGGAATATCTGTTGACCCGGCAAATATTGAAGCTATTCAAAGCTGGGAGCAACCTAAATCAGTGACCGAAGTACGTAGCTTTCTCAGTTTAGATGGTTATTATCGGAGATTCGTGGAAGGATTTTCTTGAATTGCTACTCCATTAACTCAGCTGACTCGGAAAGATACAAAGTTCGGTTGGAGCGAAGAATATGAGAAGAGTTTTCAAGAACTCAAGAGGAGACTCATTTCAGCACCTATTCTGACAATACCATCTGGCTCGGAGGATTTGTCATCTCTGATGATGCTTCGGGCAAAGGGTTGGGATGTGTTCTCATGCAACATGGGAAAGTCATACTTTATGCCTCAAGACAACTCAAAGAATATGAGAGGAATTATCCTACTCATGATCTAGAGTTAACAGCTGTTGTCTTCGCATTTAAAATTTGGAGGCATTACTTGTATGGAGAGAAAGTGGAGATCTTTACGAATCATAAAAGCCTCAAATATTTCTTCACTCAAAAGAAACTCAACATGCGACAATGACGTTGGCTTGAACTGTTGAAAGATTATGATTATACCATCCAATACCATCCTGAAAAAGCAAACGTGGTAGCTGACGCATTAAGTAGAAGAACATATGCAAGTACGAGTGCGATATTGTCAACGCAAATGCCCATTTTGTGTGACTTGCAAAGGATGGAGATATAATTAAAGACTCCAGGGACCCATGTGATGATGGCGAATATACAAGTAGAACCAACTTTAATTGATAAAGTTAAAGCCGCTCAAGCTCTGCACTGGAGTCGATGCGTATGAGGAAGAAAGTGCAAGAATTTGCTATGCCAAGCAGCAAGAATCGATGAAGAAGGAATACTTAGAGTCAACTCGGACTTTTTGTGTTCCTAACGACCCTGATTTAAAGTATAAAATCATGATGGAGGCACACAACACACCATTTACAATCCATCCTGGGAGTACCAAAATGTATCATGATCTTCGTCATACATTTTGGTGGAACAATATGAAGAGAGAGATAACGCTGTTTATCTCAAGGTGTCTAACTTGTCAACGAGTTAAAGCGGAACATCAAGTACCAAAAGGTCCATTGCAACCACTTGAAATTCCATAATGGAAGTGGGAGCACATTACCATGGATTTTGTTACCGGTCTTCCTAAGGTTTCTCAAGGCATAGATGTGATTTGGGTCATTGTTGATAGATTGACCAAGTCTGCTCATTTCTTACCGATACGAGAAACTTATAAACTTGAATGTCTTGCTCGTATGTATATAAACGAGATTTTAAGACTGCATGGTATGCCGGTATCCATAGTTTCTGATCAAGACCCAAGATTCACTTCACGATTTTGGGTTAGTTTGAAAAAAAGCTATGGGCACAGAGACTTACGATTTAGCTCGATATCATCCCTCGATCGATGGACGTTCGGAGAGGACTATTCAAACTCTTGAAGATCTATTAAGACTCTGTGTCCTTGACTTCAAGGGAAGTTGGGACAAGTTCTTACCATTTGTGGAGTTTTCCTACAACAATAGTTATTAAGCAAGTATTGGCATGGCTCCATTTGAGGCGTTGTATGGAAGAAAGTGTCGTTCTCCAGTATGCTGGGATGAGGTAGGTGAAGCAACGTTGTTGGGACCAGAGTTAGTACGTATGACTACGGAAAAGATTCAAACAATCCGATAACGTATAAAAACCTCACAAGATCGACAAAATAGTTATGTTGATCTTCATCGAAAGGACGTGGAATTCGATATAGGAGATCATGTGTTGTTACGTATTGCTCCATGGAAAGGAGTTACAAGATTTGAAAAGAGAGGGAAGCTCAATCCTCGATTCATCGGCCCATTTTTAATCCTCGATCGAGTAGGAACTGTGGCCTATAGACTCGCCTTACCGCCAAGTATATCTCGTGTTCAAAATGTTTTTACACATATCTATGTTACGTAAATATGTGAAAGACCCGAACCACATTATTGAGTTAGAACCGGATGAGATAGATGAAGATTTAACGTATGAAGAGTTACCTGTTAAAATCTTGGATAAGAAGGATCATGTTCTACGCTCCAAGGTTATACCTCAAGTCAAAGTTTTGTGGAGAAACCACGATGTGGAGGAAATGACTTGGGAGTTAGAATCTGAGATGAAGTCAAGGTATCCTCATATCTTTGACATACCAGGTATGTACCCTAATTTTGGGGACGAAATTTCATAAGAAGGGGAGGTTGTAAGACCCCAAATTTTATGAATAAAGAATAATTTTCTCGAATTATATTTTTGAATATTATGGTGTTGATTTGATACAATGTTATAGTTCAGGTAATATTTACAAATTTTGCAAAGTAAGCAAGTGGTTATATAATATTTGATTGGTGGGGAATATTCATTTTACTGAGGAATATTAAATACGACCAGTACAATCATTAGTGGACCCCTACAAACGGAAGTATTATCGTAGTTAGAAAATGACAAAATTATCTTTCTATTAAAATAACGGCAAAGGTGTTACCGTTAAAACTATTGAACTACCCGATAGTAAAAAAATACGATGTCTGGCGGTGGTTGCATAGTAGATAATACCACGGTATTGATTATTGATGCTTACGTGAGAAGTCACTCAGTTATACTCAATTATTGCTCACGAGTAGTTCTTTGCATCATATCTCTCATATTATTGATTAAATTATCGCATGAAGATCATCCGCATAATATGATATATTATTAAATCAATAATTGAGACGGCAAAGTTATTCATATTATTATTTGCAATATTGACAATGTCTAGAAGTTCTGTTAAGGAGAGGTTTGGTCACCTAATTGCGCGCCAATAAGGAGAAATCCTTATCGGAAAGCCCTCTCTTTCCTGGGAACGACCTGGCTGTTAAATATTGTGAATTATAATATTAATGATGAATAAGTTCGTGTTGATTAAAGATGAATTTTATAGTTCCAATGTGTTGGAGTTATTTGTGTTAGTATAATTGATGTCTGGAGGATATATTGTTTAATCTGGTATTTGGGACACTTTTCGTGTCAGAGTACTATTCACGAGTTACTATTTAGGAGTTACTATTCACGAGTTACTATGCACGAGTTACTATTCATGAATTACTATTCACGAGTTACTATTCACGAGTTACTATTCACGAGTTGCTATTGACGGGGTACTATTCACCCGTAAGATATATTACTTTTTGGTCCAAATCATTTTTGGGTACAATATTATTCCATGAGGAGATGTGCTAATTTTTCAGACCGTTGGTTGAAGATATAATAGTAAATCAATCTAGATCGTTCATGAATTAGTTACTATTCAGTCCATTCTCCTATAAATAGAAGCTCATTCCTTCATTATTTCTTACGAATTCACTGAAACTCCAGAGAGAGAAACTATAGAGAGAAAGAAGAAAAGTATTTTGTTACTTCACTTTTCCAAAATCCAGTTTCTTCTAAGGTAGGGAATATTATTTGTTGTACCCGTAAGGGGTATTATTTCTTTTGTATTCATGAAGAGAACTTTTGTTATTCCATTATTTATTATTCATTGAAATAACTCAGATCTGCACGGCTACCCTATACTTGGTGAAATTATTCTGTTATTCCATTCTTTATTATTCTGTTGGAATATCCTGTTTGTGCGTTTTACGCCGGACCTGGTTCCAGTCTTTATTATTCTGTTGTAATATCTTGTCTGTGCGTTTTACACCGGACCTAGTTCCAGTATTTATTATTCTGTTAGAATAACCTGCTTGTGCGGTCTATCGCATGCATGGTGATTTCTTTTGTTATTCCATTCTTTATTATACTCAGTTGGTTAAAACTTTGACTTCTATACTCCATGAAATTAGTGGAATATCCTTGATATTTGTGCTTCATCCAATATCTTTTCATGGAAATATTCTTCTGAGCATTCTTGAATTTTACTCTACAAAGCAGTATCATGTTGGCAATTTGGACGTTATCATTTCCTAGATAAATTAATTCTTGAACTTGTTTTATTGAATTCTTATATCATTGTCATCATCCTCATGTTTATATTTTGTTAAAAGTCATCTGTATTCGTGAGTGCATAGATGGACTTGGTATGATTATGACTGAGGATTATTCGATTGTAATCATGACCGTAATGTTACAAATGATGTGGTAAAAGTCCTTATTAGCCCGTATTGTATTGATGGACAGTTGATGGCATGATCATGACCATTAATGAATACACGAATGTCTTTGGCCCATAGTGCATGGATAATTTGTGGTCGTGATACTAAAGAATATCCTTGTAAAAGTGAAAGTGAGGGTGATTCGATGATGTGGATTATTTATTAAGCTGAGTCCCAACGATAAAAGTGATGAAAAACCCTTTTAAATCATAGAAGATATTAGATTTTATTCTCTACTTGACTCTTCTAATGGATTGCTTGTTCCACTGCAGTTAAACTTGATATTTATTATATTTTATCAGTTTAACATTGTTGAAGGCTAACGATAAATTATTCTGCATTATCTTAGTAATAATATTTCTTACTGGGCTAGTTAAGCTCACCCTTTTTCTTTTATTGTTCTCTTCAGGAAATGAGAACGTAGCAGGGACTAGTCGGGGAACAGAGTGATGGTCCTAGATGGTGCATTAGTAGTCCTCACTATTCTGTGAAATAGTGTGATAATAATTGTAATGAGGACTCCTTTTGAGTTTTTATACTCTCTAGTAGACAATATTTGTATTCAAACTCACAGGTTATGTTTGTCATATTGTACACGACGGTTGTATAATTAAGTTGTATTTGAATTTTGTACCTTGTATCTGGCAAACCAAGATGGGTGATGTATACCTGTTTTGGGGGCGTCACATTTTATGCATGTTTGGAAACAAAGTGGTTGGTTGCAAGCATGTTTAATGACGGATTTTTTTATTTGGGTTGGAGTTCTGCAGAAGCAAATGCTTGTCTGTGTCTGTACCTAAGTGGCGCGGCCGCGCCTGTAACACTCGAGAAAATCGGATTTTTATGAGAATTAAATTTTTACTTGATTATGTGGATTAAATAAATTTAATTGATTAATTACGTGAGTAAGCTATGTGAAGGTCGTTCTATTACCCAGAATGTGTGAATGTGGTTAGGATTCTGGCTATTTGGTAGAATTAAAGTGTTTGAATTTCCTAGATGAAAATAAAAGCTTTCCGAAAAACACTATTTATCGATTTCCGCTCGGGAATTATTTTTGAACTTCCGAGAAATACGTAACGATAGAATATCGAGGTAAGATGGATTATCCAAAAATATTTCAGTTATGGCAAACACAGTTTTTCGCCTGCGGACTTAAAACCTAATGGTTAGGGAAAGTGATTTCCGAGAAGGAAATGAAATGTGTATAATGAATTAAAGTGATGATCGTATAATACGTAGGTATTGTACGAGGTAATGAATACGAGTATGATACGAGGTATTATACGAGTATGTATGAATGAGGATATGTCGTATATAAATAAGTATGCGAGTGGAATACGAGATTAATACGTAGATTAAACGTTATAAGGTTTTAAAGCCAAATGGATTGGACTTGTAGGATTTGTTAGGGATTGTACAAGCCCAATTGTAGGAATGGTTAAGCCCAGTGGTAGAAATGGTTAACTCCAATTGGAATGTAAGGTTAAGGTCCAAAGTGAATTAATGAACAAAGCCCAATGTATAAGTTAAGTTTATTAAGTTAAAAGCCCAAAGTAAGAATCGGATCCGTGGATCGATCCAATGGGTAAAGATAAACCATGGGTGACCCAAAAGGGTGACCAAGTAAAGTACTTGGTGGCTAAGCAAGGGATAAGTTAAGTAATTGTGAAGCCCTTAAAATAGGTATAAATCACCCATCTTGAGTCGCCAAATACATGGTACAAAATTCAAATACAACTTAATTATACAACAGTCGCGTAAAATACGACAAAACATAATCTAAGAGTTTTAATAAGAATATTGTCATCTAGACAATATCCACACTCAATGGAGTCCTCATTACATTTATTGTCACACTATTTAACAGAATAGTGAGGACTACTAATTCTATCATCCGGACCGAATCACTCCGGTTCCCGACTAGTCCCGCCACGTTCTCATTTTCAAGAGAACACGGTGAAAGAAAGGGTGAGCTCAACTAGCCCAATAAGAAATATTATGACTAAGATAATGCGAGAATAAATTATCATTAGCCTTCAACAAGTGTTAAACCGATAAAATATAATAAACATCAAGTTTAATTGCAATGAACAAGCAATCCATTAGAATAGTCAAGTAGAGAATAAAATCTACTATCTTCTATGATTTAAAAGGTTTTTCATCACTTTTATCATTGAGACTCAGCTTAATAAATAAACCACATCATCCCTGCACTACGGCCAAGGATATTCATTAGTATCACGACCACAAATTATCCATGCACTACGGGCCAAGGATATTCGTGTATTCATCAATGGTCATGATCATGCCAACAACTGTCCATCAATGCACTACGGCTAATGAGAACTTTTACCACATCATTTGCAACATTACGGTCATGATTATACTGAATAATCCCTGGTCATAATCATACCAAGTCCATCTATGCACTACAGGCCACAGATGACTTTCAACACATTATAAACATGAGGATGATGACAATGATATAAGAATTCAATAAAATAAGTTCAAGGATAAATTTGTAAAGATTTATAATTTAATTTATCTAGAAATCAATAACGTCAGAATTGTCAACATGATACTGCTTTGTAGAGTAAAATTCAAGAATGCTGCTAAGTATATTTTCATGAAAGATATGGATGAATATAAATATCAATGATATTCCACTAATTTCATGGAGTATATAAGCCAAAACTTTAATCAATCGAGTATAATAGAATATATGAAACCATAAATGGATTTTTTGCGACCATGCGGTAATCACGTGGAATCGATTATTTCAATGTAATAATAAAGAATGGAATAACAAGAAGAATTCACTAAAGCGCATCGTAATCCGCAGACGTAAAGGTTATTCCAACGTAATAATAAAGAATGGAACCGTGTCACGCGTAATCCATGCATGCATGTGATATTCCAAATGAATAATAAAGAATGGAACTAGGTCATGCGTAATCCGCATTGCATGCATGGATGTTCCAAATGTAATAATAAAGAATGGAATAATCATGAATTCACCGGTGCATGCGATAGATCAAGCAGATGACAAAGTTATTCCAACAGAATAATAAAGAATGGAATAACAAAAGAATTTCACCATGTATGCGGTACTTCGCATAGACAGGTTATTCCATCATAATAATAAAGAATGGAATAACAACCCTTACGAGTATTGAAAGAAAATAACTCTCTTCATGAACACGAAAGAATAATACCCCTTACCTTAGAAAAATTGGATACTTGAATAGTGAGACTTCTCTTCTTCTTTCTCTCTATAATTTCTCTCTATAATAATTGCTCTAAAGATTTTGTGAATTGGTGAGAAATGAAGGAAGAATGAGCTTCTATTTATAGGAAAATATAGTTTCAATAATTGCATGTTTTGGGTCTCAAAATATTACAGTATAATACCATCCTCTTTTTCTTCATTTTTAATTTAGTCCTGCAAGTATTATCAAACTTGCACCACCTCCCCTAATAGTAAATAATGTGAATTAATAGTTCATTCATGTGACTCAATAGTATAATCATGTGAAAAAAAACTAATTACACTATAGTACCTTCAACTATACGTCCATTTTTAATTTAGTCATGCAAGTATTATCAATCTTGCACCACCTCCCCTAATAGTACATGAATGTGAATCAATAGTACACACATGTGAATAAATAGTTATAAGCATGTGAAATAATAGCAATTAATTGCTCATTTATCTGATTAATTACCCAATTGGTCAATATAACCTCCAGACATCAATTATTATTGAAATAAATGTCAATTTCCACTAACACTGATAATCCCAACACAATGGAACTATCAATTTCATCTTTAATCAACACAACTTATTCATCATTAATATTATAACTCACAATATTTAACAACCAGGTCGTTCCCAGGAAAGAGGGGCTTTCCGATAAGGATTTCTCCTTATTGGCGCCGCAATTAGGTGACCAAACTCTCCTCGATGTAACTTCTAGACATTGTCAATATTGCAAATAATAATATGTATAACTTTGTCGTCTCAATTATTGATTTAATAATAATAAATATTATGCAGATGATACTGTGACAATAATTGAATCAATAATATGAGAGATATGATGCAGAATTATCGTAGCAATAATTGAGTATAATCGAGTGACTTCTCACGTAAGCATCAATAATCAATACCGTGTGCTACTATGCAACCACGCGTATTACTGTGCTTTTACTAACGACTAGTTCAACAGTTTTAACGGTAATACTTTCGCCGTTATTTTTACAAAAAGATAATACTGTCATTTTCTAACTACGACAATACTTCTGTTGTGGGGTCCACCAATGATTGTGCCCTCGTACGAATATTCCCTGTTAAAACGAATATTCCCCGACCAATCGAATATTATATAACCACTTGCTTACTTTGAAAAATTTGTAAATATTACCCACAACTATAAAATTATATCAAATCCACACCATAATATTAAAAAATATATTTCGAGAAAATTATTATTTATTCATAAAAGTTGGGCTCTTACAACCTCCCCTTCTTATAAAATTTTGTCCTCAAAATTAGGGTACGTAACTGGTATATCGAAGAGGTGAGGATACCTTGATTTCATTTCAGATTTTAACTCCCAGGTCATTTCCTCAATATCATGGTTTCTCCACAAAACTTTGTCATGAGGTATAACTTTAGAGCGTAGAATATGATCCTTCTTATCCAAGATTTTAATAGGTAACTCTTCATACGTTAAATCTTCCTCTATCTCGTCTAGTTCTAATTCAATAATGTGGTTCGGGTCTTTCACATATTTACGTAACATAGATATGTGAAAAACATTATGAACACGAGACATACTTGGCTGTAAGGCGAGTCTATAGGCCACAGTTCCTACTCGAGATTAAAAATGGTCCAATGAATCGAGGGTTGATCTTTCCTCTCTTTCCAAATCTCGTAACTCCCTTCCATGGAGCAACAACGTAACAACACATGATCTCCATATCGAATTCCACGTCCTTTCGATGAAGATCATCATAACTCTTTTGTCAATCTTATGAGGTTTTTATACGTTGTCGGATCGTTTGAATCTTTTCCGTAGTCATACGTACCAACTCCAGTCCCAACAATGTTGCTTCACCCACCTCATCCCAAAGATAATCGAGAAGCGACACTTTCTTCCATACAACGCCTCAAATGGAGCCATGCCAATACTTGCTTGATAATTGTTGTTGTAGGAAAACTCCACCAATGGTAAGAACTTGTCCCAACTTCCTTTGAAGTCAAGGACACAGAGTCTTAATAAATCTTCAAGAGTTTGAATAGTCCTCTCTAACTGCCCGTCCGTCTGAGGATGATATGTCGAGCTAAATCATAAATCCGTGCCCATAGCTTTTTGCAAACTAACCCAAAATCTAGAAGTGAATCTTGGGTCTCGATCAGAAACTATGGATACCGGCATACCATGCAGTCTTACAATCTCGTTTATGTACATACGAGCAAGATGTTCAAGTGTATAAGTTTCTCGTATAGGTAGGAAATGAGCAGACTTGGTCAATCTATCAACAATGACCCAAATTGCATTTATGCCTTGAGAAACCTTGGGAAGACCAGTAATGAAATCGATGATAATGTGCTCCCACTTCCATTTTGGAATTTCAAGTGGTTGAAATGGACCTGTTGGTACTTGATGATCTGCCTTGACTCGTTGACAAGTTAAACACCTTGAGATAAACTCTGCTATCTCTCTCTTCATATTGCTCCACCAAAATATATGTCGAAGATCATGATACATTTTGGTACTCCCACGATGTATTGCAAACAGTGTGTTGTGCGCCTCTATCATGATTTTATACTTTAAATCAAGGTTGTTAGGAACACAAAGTCTGGAGTTGACTCGAAGTATTCCTTCTTCTTCGATTCTCGCTCCTAATAGCACCTTCTTGCACTTTCTTCCTCATACGACATCACCTCAGTGTCGTAAGCTTCGAGCAACTTTAACTTTATCGATTAAATTCAGTTCTACTCATATATTCGCCATCATCACATGGGTCCCTGGAGTCTTTAACTCTATCTCCATCCTTTGTAAGTCATATAAAATGGGTCTTTGCGTTGACAATAATGCACTCGTACCCGCATATGATCTTTTACTCAATGCATCAGCTACTACGTTCGCTTTTCTAGGATGGTATTGAATGGTATGATCATAATCTTTCAACAAATCAAGCCATCATCGTTGTCGCATGTTGATTTCCTTTAGAGTGAAGAAATATTTGAGGTTTTATGATTCGTATAGATCTCCACCTTCTCTCCATACAGGTAATGCCTCCAAATCTTAAGCGCAAAAATGACTGCTACCAACTCTAGATCATGAGTAGAATAATTCCTCTCATATTCTTTGAGTTGTCGTGAGGCATAGGCTATGACTTTCCCATGTTGCATGACAACACATCCTAACCCTTTGCCTGAAACATCATCAGAGATGACAAATCCTCCGAGCCGATGGTATTGTCGTAAGCAGTAATGAAATGAGTCTCCTCTTGAGTTCTTGAAAACTCTTCTCACATTCCTCGCTCCAACCGAATTTTATATCTTTTCGAGTCAGCTGAGTTAATGTAGTAGCGATTCGAGAAAACCCTTCTACGTATCTCCGATAATAACCTGCTAAGTCGAGAAAGCTACGTACTTCGGTCACTGATTTAGGTTGCTCCCAGCTTTGAATTGCTTCAATCTTTTCCGGGTCAACATATATCTCATGATTTGATATCACGTGCCCAAGGAATGCAACTTCCTCAAGCCAGAACTCGAATTTCTTCAACTTGGCATATAACTTATTTTCACGAAGCTTTTGGAGTATAAGCCTCAAGTGTTGCTCATGGTCTTCATGGGTTTTGGAGTATATGAGGATGTCATCAATACAGACGACCACAAAGTGATCCAAATATTCCTTGAGTACTCGGTTCATCATATCCATGAAGGCAGCAGGAGCATTAGTAAATCCAAATGACATGACTAAGAATTCATAACGCCTGTACCGAGTTCTGAAAGAAGTCTTTGGAATATCATCAATTTTAATCTTTAACTGATGATATCTGAAACGAAGATCAATCTTTTAAAAGAATTTGGCGCCTTGGAACTGGTCAAACAGGTCATCAATGCGAGGCAACGGGTACCTATTTTTGATGGTGACATGATTCAACTCCCGATAATCAATACAAAGTCGCATACTTCCATCTTTCTTCTTCACGAATAGAATAGGAGCACCCCTTGGAGACGTACTAGGACGAATGAAACCGATGTCTAACAATTCCTGTAATTGGGTCTTTAACTCCTGAAGTTCAATAGGAGCCACTCGATATGGATCTTTTGAAATGGGTTTTGTACCGGGTTCAAGGTCGATAAAAAATTCAATTTCACGCTCTGGGGGTAGGCCAGAAAGTTCTTCAGGGAATACATCAGGAAATTTATTAACAATAGAAATATCTTTCAAATCTGACGTATTTTTGTTTAAATCTGTGACATGAGCTAAGAAAGCTTGACATCCATTTTTCAATAAACGAATAGCTTTATGGCTTGAGATGACCGTGGTTGATTTTAATGGTTTGGTCGCTTGAATTCGTATAATAGGTTGATTAGGAATATGAAAGCTAACAACCTTACGAAAAAAATTAATCTTAGCATGATGAGTAGTTAACCAATCAATCCCTAGAATCACATCAAATGCAAGTATTTTTAAAGAAATAAGATCGACAGGTAACGTGCGGTTATCGATTTGAATCAAACAAGACTTATAAATAATGGATATAATGAAGGTTTCTCCCAACGGAGTTTCAACCGATAAGTCAAAGTCTAATTTCTCCGGAGTAAAATTTAAACGTTGAGCGCAAGTAGGAGAAATAAAAGAATGTGTAGAACCGGTATCAAATAAGGTATAGACTTCGCTAGAGTTTATGATAAGCTTACTGTGATGACCTCGTTCGTTCCTTATTTTTCGGAGGTTACAACAAATGTTCTCCTTGAAACTACGGCTGACTTTTTCTCTCGGACCTTTGGTGCCTCCATCCCAATTTGGACTTGTCTTTGGTGCACGACAAAATCAAAGCTAGGTGACCTTCTTCCAAAATTATAACACGCTTTGGACCGCATCACATAGTTTTGACCGATATGTCCCTCCCTCCGCATTTGAAGCATATGATAGGTGGTCGTTCTCCTTCCTTAACAACAAAGGTGCTAGTCTTCGACGCCTTTCCATCGTTGTTGAATCTCCTTTTCTTGAAATGTCCATTTTTACTGTCTTGGCCATGATTACCACCGAAGTGGTTACCATTTCTAGTATGTTGATTCCCTCAACATTTGTTGTCACCGCTTCGATGACTGCTACCACTGGTATTATCATTTTGCCGGCTGCTTTCTCTGGGTTGAGTTGACTCGTTGTCGCGCTCCAATAACTGAGCCCTATCAACAACATCTGAATACAAACAAAGTTTGTGAGAAATTAAGTATTGACGTATCTCGAGTTTTAAACCTCTAAGAAACATCCACGTCACTCTCTCCTCATTATCAACCAAGTGAGACGCAAACCAGGACAATTCGGCAAACTTAGCTTCGTACTGTGACACGGTCATATTGTTCTGCTCCAACTTGATGAACTCTACATCTTTCATGTGACGAATACTTTCGGGAAAGTACTTATCGTTGAATAGTTCTTGGAACTTCTCCCAAGACATCTTCAGTGCGGCAGGTTGAGTATGCTTTACCGATTCCCACCAGTAATATGCCTCTCCTCGCAACATAAATGTGGCAAATGGAACCTTTTGCTCCTCGGAGCATCCCAAAATATCAAATATCTTGGTGATCTGTTTATCCACGCTTCCGCCTTAAGTGGTTTTGGCTCTCCAATAAACTCCGGTGGTCCCAGCTCCTTGAATCATTTAGCGGTGACCGTCCGAGAGTTTCCAAAGTGTTTCCACATACATTTTGGACAGAGAGCTCTCTCACCGATGTTGTATGAATTGCATTAAGCCTCCGAACATTCCATCGCTCATCATTTTGGTTTGGTGTTGTTGTTTGCATGAGGATTGTCGCCTTCCTGATGCACATTATCCTGATTATTGATCTGTGGAGACTCAATGGTCTCCTGTGCTCCATTGCTATTCTCAACATTCTGGGATGTCATTTTCAAATACTGCCACAAAACAAGGGTTAATTGACATGTCACATATTATCCCAATACTCAATCGACCAAATAAACTTAGGTAGGTCATACTAATGAAGGAATTCCCTGCTCTCCCTCCTAGTTCTTGTCTCACATCTCACCAGGATCATATACCTAAGCTCTGATACCAACTGTGACTCCCCCAAAATAGGTATACATCACCCATCTTGAGTCGCCAAATACATGGTACAAAATTTAAATATAACTTAATTATACCACAGTCGTGTAAAATACGACAAAACATAATCTAAGATTTTTAATAAGAATATTGTCATCTAAACAATATCCACACTCAATGGAGTACTCATTACATTTATTGTCACGCTATTTAATGTAATAGTGAGGACTACTAATGCTATCATCTCGACCGTCACCCGCTCCCCGACTAGTCCCGCTTACGTTCTCATTTCCTCAAGAGAATAGTGAAAGAAAGGGTGAGCTCAACTAGCCCAGTAAGAAATATTATGACTAAGATAATGTAGAATAAATTATCATTAGCCTTCAACAGTGTTAAACTGATAAAATATAATAAACATCAAGTTTAATTTCAACGGAACAAGCAACCCATTAGAATAGTCAAGTGGAGAATAAAATCTACTATCATCTATGATTTAAAAGGTTTTTCATCACTTTTATCGCTGAGTCTCAGATTAATAAATAAACCACATCATCTCTGCACTACGGCCAAGGATATTCATTAGTATCACGACCACAAATTATCCATGCACTACGGGCTAAGGATATTCGTGTATTCATCAATAGTCATGATCATGCCAACAACTGTCCATCAATGCACTACGGCTAATGAGAACTTTTACCACATCATTTGCAACATTACTGTCATGATTATACTGAATAATCCCTGGTCATAATCATACCAAGTCCATCTATGCACTACAGGCCACAGATGACTTTCAACATATTATAAACATGAGGATGATGACAATGATATAAGAATTCAATAAAATAAGTTCAAGGATAAATTTGTAAAGATTTATAATTTAATTTATCCAGAAATCAATAACGTCAGAATTGTCAACATGATACTGCTTTGTGGAGTAAAATTCAAGAATGCTTAGAAGAATATTTTTATGAAAAGATACTGGATGAAGCGCAAATATCAATGATATTCCACAAATTTCATGGAGTATAGAAGCCAAAACTTTAATCAACTGAGTATAATAGAATATATGAAATCGCAAATAGATTTTTGCCACCATGCGGTAATCCACGTAGACTGATTATTTCAACAGAATAATAAAGAATGGAATAACAGAAGAATTCACCGTGTATGCGTAATCCGCGCATGCATGCATTATTCCAAATGTAAGAATAAAGAATGGAACCGGTGTCGCGTAATCCGCATGCATGTGATATTCAAAATGTAATAATAAAGAATGGAACCAGTCATACGTAATCCGCATGCATGTGATATTCCAAATGAATAATAAAGAATGGAACCAGTCGCGCGAATCCGCATGCATGTGATGTTCCAATGTAATAATAAAGAATGAAATAACCACGAATTCACGTGCATGCGATAGATCAACATGCAGAAAAGTTATTCCAATGTAATAATAAAGAATGGAATAACAAAAGAATTTCACCATGTATGCGGTACTTCGCATAAATAGGTTATTCCAACATAATAATAAAGAATGGAATAACAACCCTTACGAGTATTGAAAGAAAATAACCCTCTTCATGAATACGAAAGAATAATACCCCTTACCTTAGAAGAAGACTGAATACTGGAATAGTGAGGTAGCAGACTTCTCTTCTTCTTTCTCTCTATAATTTCTCTCTATAATAATTGCTCTATAGCTTTAGTAAATTGGTGAGAAATGAAGGAAGAATGAGCTTCTATTTATAGAAAAATATAGTTTCGATAATTGTACGTTTTGGGGCTAAAAATATTACAGTATAATACATTCCTCTTTTTCTTCATTTTTAATTTAGTCCTGCAAGTATTATCAAACTTGCACCACCTCCCCTAATAGTAAATAATGTGAAATAATAGTTCATTCATGTGACTCAATAGTATAATCATGTGAAAAAAACTAATTACAGTATTGTACCTTCAACTATACCTCCATTTTTAATTTAGTCATGCAAGTATTATCAATGTTGCACCACCTCCCCTAATAGTACATGAATGTGAATCAATAGTACACACATGTGAACAAATAGTTATAAGCATGTGAAATAATAGTAATTATTTGCTCATTTATCCGATTAATTACCCGATTGGTCAATATAACCTCCAGACATCAATTATTATCGAAATAAATATCGATTTCCACTAACACTAATAATCCAAACACAATGGAACTATCAATTTCATCTTTAATCAACACAACTTATTCATTATTAATATTATAACTCATAATATTTAACAACCAAGTCGCTCCTCAGAAAGAGGGGTCGTCCAGATAAGGATTTCTCCTTATTGGCATGCAATTAGGTGACCAAACCTCTCCTGATGTAACTTCTAGACATTGTCAATATTGCAAATAATAATATGAATAACTTTGTCGCCTCAATTATTGATTTAATAATAATAAATATTATGCAGATGATATTGTGACAATAATTGAATCAATAATATGAAAGATATGATGCAAAGAATTATCGTAGCAATAATTGAGTATAACCGAGTGACTTCTCACGTAGGCATCAATAATCAATACCGTAGTGCTACTATGCAACCAGCGTAGACATCGTACTTTTACTATCGGGTAGTTCAACGGTTTTAACGGTAACTCTTTCGTAGTTATTTTTATAAAAAGATAATTCTATCATTTTCTAACTACGATAATACTTACATTGTGGGGTCCACCAATGATTGTGCCTCGCATTTAATATTTCCGTTAAGACGAATATTCTCCGACCAATCGAATATTATATAACCACTTGCTTACTTTGCAAAATTTGTAAATATTACCCACAACTATAAAATTATATCATTTCCACACCATAATATTCAAAAAAAATATTTCGAGAAAATTATTCTTTATTCATAAAAGTTGGGGTCTTACAGTAATGACCAAGTAAAGTGCTTATGATTGGAGGCTAAGTAAAGTGCTTATGCTTGGTGGCTAAGTAAAGTGCTTATATGTGATGAGCAAGCAAGAGATAAGCTATATGAGCAAGCAAAGGATAAAAGTAGTGGAGGCCAAGTAAACTTGATGGTTAAGCTAAGAATAGTAAGGAGGTGGAATGGCTTATTGACCATTAAGCCCTCGTCTAGGATTTCCTATAAATAATAGATGTCCTAATTCATTTCTCACTTGTTAGATTTTACACCAACAACTTATAAATTTTTGGTTAGAGAGAAAAAGCTAGAAAAGCTAGATTTTACAATTCAAGAAGCAAGAAGAAGATTAAAGCTTAGTCAAGTGATCTTCAAGGGTAAGAAACTAAACCATGATTCTCTTTCTCTTCCATTGTTAGAGAAGTGAGTAGTGGTAGAACATGTATGCTAAGAAAGAGTAGGAATGATTAATCAAAAGACTTCAGCCGTAAATAAGTAATATTGTAAGATAAGCAATAAATGAAGTTTTGAACTCATGAAGATCATGAAAAGAACTTATCATGTAAATAAGTTAATGATATACTTATGTTAAGATGTTAGTATGATGGAATGAATACATTTTAAATGAAGAACAAATCATAAGTAACGAAGTTATGTCGGAATTCACACGATTAGATGATAATCGTCGAATTCGTGAAATTCTCAGAATGGAAGTCAAATGTTGACTTTGAGCTCGAAAACATTAGTTTTCGATGGAGTATAGTCTCATTTGGCATTCTACAAATGCGGACTCAAAAATGACCAAATTTCGTCTTAGAACAAAAAAACGAGCGATGAACATTCACGAACGTTTATCGTTTTCATTAAAATGAACTAAAAGGTGAATTTTGAGTTAACGGGTTCGAAATTGTAAAATTATTGCATGAACACGTAGAGTATATGATTTGTTAACTACTGGCTTTAACGAGCTAATTCAGACTTATAACGAAGAAGTTATGAGCCCGGGAATCTCACATAAAATTTTTATCTGTCAAAAATTTCTAGGACTGAGGTCTGGCGCCGCAACACCAGACAAAGCTCTATAGGTCGTGCCACAGTGCCGGGGTGAAGGGATTGGCTACTGGAGTTTTGCGCCGCAGCGTCACTTTAGTAAAGGGATGCCACGCCGCGGCGCCGTCAGTGAAAATTGGTTGACCAAGTTGGGTTTTATAAATCCAATTAATTGGGGACGAATAGTAGAATGTACATGTACTTAATATACATGGTAAGACTAAATTTAAATCACTTTTATAGTGATGACGATATGAATTTAATTATGGATTAAGAATAATTAACCGAAGAATGTGAAGGGTAATTACATAAACTGTGAATGGTATTCAACGTTGGTACTTCACCAATGATGATCGAGTTTCGATTAATAACGTAAAAACGTTAGTAAGCCGTGAGGAAAGATGATTAACTCGAAACGAGTTATATTAATGAAATAATTTCAGTTAAGTTATAGAAGAGAAAGAAGTTGGTAAGAACGATGAAAATTATAATGGCAAGCCGGAACCAATTATAATAAATCTAATACATGATTAGATTGAGAAGAAGGGAAAGATTTATTAGGAACCGTGTATGTTCATTCATGACCTAATGTGGAATGTTATGCGGTTATGTGTTGTAGAGACTGTAAAGACTCAAAGAGAAAGTAATTTTACCGATGTGAGATATCGAAGGTAAGTTTTTCTTATATCGCTTGTCTAACCTTCATGTTAGCCAGGTTTTCAATGATTCATGTTATGAGACGCATGAATTGTTTTACGAAAGGGTTGATGCCAGTTTTAACTCGGCTAAACTATTCTTGAAAGATTGATTGATTTCTATACAAGTCTTTCAATATAGAATTGATAACACAATCCTACGCCAATTGTTTGGTACGGATTCAAGGTAAGCCTGAGTATGAATAAACAAATGTATTTTACATCGATTATTCGATGGGCACGCGAGGTTGCAAAAACTTAAACGTACATACGTTTAATGGATGAGTGTTGATCAACATATAGTACTATAGGTTGATCACCTAGAAGTGCTCGTAAGTAATATCAGACTTACGGTCTTAGTACCGGGTTGTCCTTTTAATGAATAAAAGCTGAAGAGGATGTTCATGGTCTATGGACCTACTCAAAATTTCCAAACTATTATATGTACTTCGGAATTGTTTTATGAGATGAGAAGTTCTATTTAATTTTTCATAGTACTTCATAACTATTGTTCAGTTATTGTAGAATAATTGTGAGGGCCCCAAATTTGGGTCCCAAATCACCACAGATCTGGTACAATCATTCTATAACTATTGCGGAATATATAAACAAAAATTGTTTATACAGTAAACTTTATACACTATCCCCAAGGTCGAGTAACCTTAACTTAATACATAATTCATAACTTATTTTACTTACAATAACATTAAGATACAATACTTATACAAATTTAGCTGCACACATATACTAAAGCTGGAACTGTCTTTGACCTTTTCTTGTATCTGACATATTCGTCTTAATCTGCAATGTTTATCATGATATAGCAAGGGTGAGTATAAGTTTGCCCAGCAAGTTTAAGTTCAATAATTTAACGATATATCATAATTGAAAGAATTTGAATAATAAGCTGGCTATAATTCAACAATATAATTGCAAACTAGCACAAACAAACTTTCGACTGAACAAGTATTAAACATTAACAAATATATCTGGACCGAAGGGTAATGAAGGTGATCAGCCTTTCATACCTGACTTATACATGCAATATGTACAGAGTACAATTCTACAATGGCAATCAGCAATGATTATCCAGAAGCATATCTGAATGAAACAACTCTAAGTAGAGTTAAGTAAAACTTGCATGAACAGTTGATTACCGCTATGCAATTTATTACGCTTTGTCTGAAGACCTAATGTATAAATAATATCGATATACCAATTAGAATAATATCATTACAATAGTTAAAATAACCTAAACACATTATCACATAATCCTATTATTCTATAACACACATAAAACCAATCCTCGAGTCAAACTATTTCAAATCGAATTGAATTCTAAGAATATTCTAACATCCCTACTAAATTACAATGGACAAAATTTCGAGTTTCAGTTGAATTAAAATCTGTATAAAGACTTAACCATTATCTAAGATAATTTATTAACAGTCAAAATATTTTTTATAAGTTCGTAATAATTTTCAGATAATTATTATCATTTATCTTGATTTTTCAATCATTAAAATCGTATTTATATAATATAAATACCACAATATTCGATTATCATTAATATCTATTTATCATCAAATATTAATGAAATACATGTCATAATATTATAATATATTTATACTATCACAAAGTATTTTTAATACTTTAAAATCACCTTCTGAGGATTTTTAAACAATTAAATTCATTATCCGATAATTTCTATTAATATTAAAATATTAATATTTTCATGACAAATATCAAAAGTTATATTTTATAACTTAAAATATTTTTATAACACTTAAAACATTTTTATATGATTTTTAAATCATTAATTCTATTTTTTCATAATTTATTTAATATATTTATTAAATAACTTAATTATCATTAATATTGATTAATTAATGAAATTTATCACAAAATATAAAAAGTCACTAAAAAAAATAACTTAAAATGTTTTCTTATACCATAATATAATTTTTCATGTATTAAAATTATTTTTAAATAATTTATTTAATATTATAATTAAATAAATTAAATACCATTTATATTCCAAAAATATTAAATATTTATGAAATATACTCAAAATAATTAAAAATTAATTTTCAAACTTTAAAATAATTTTTAGGAATTTATTTTGTATTTTGAATAATTAAAAACCATTTAATTCGATTTATTTAATTAAAATATTAATTTCAGAAATTATCTGTCGCTAAAGGCGTTATAGGCGACATAACCGTCGCTAATAATGTTCTTGGGTCAAGCCCAGATCTTCAAGCACTGCTAAAAGGATATGAGGTTTGACCGATTCTAGATTGTTGATGTTTAAATTTTCTGGCCAAATAAAGTGTTATTGTTGTAGTATATGTGTAATACTACCATTATCCATCGAGTTCATAGCCATAATACAAAAGATCAGCAAGATCTAGGCTTCAGAAAGACATGTCAGAGCTGTTCTTCATTTCTGGGTTTTCCAGAAAAGAAGAACAGTTGCAGGGTACCACTTTTGATTCTCTGTAACTTTGATTCTAGAGCTTGTTTGTGTGATCTAAGAGTTTACACCTCTAGTATAAATGTCAGGCTACAATAAAATAATCTTATTTCAGTCTAACAACAATAAAATCACAAGATATTAACCAGTCAAACGTTGTCAGAAAATTTGTTCTTGAACAATCTGGGTTTCCCAAATTTGTTCTTCCGGTTGATAGTCAACCTTAGTTTGACCATGCTTATTTCCGTTTCGGTTTATTATTTTGGTAATCTAAAGGCTTAGATGTATAGCCTGGATGTCAGTCTACAAGATCCAACCAACAACATCACATAACAACTTAAACATAGCAAGATCTAGCGCCTCCAAAAGCTTGTCAGAGGTTACTGGAATTCTGGGCTGCCTAGAATTTATTTTTCCATGAACGGTCAACCTACTTTGACCAATCATACCTTGAGTTCTAGACACGTTCAGACCATGATTCAAGTTTCAAAACAAAGACCACCTAACATACTACAAGTTCAATCATTTAAAACACTAAAAACGTTAACATACACCGATCTATGAAGTCTGACATTTGCTTGTCAGACGACATTTAAAAAAATTTCCATAATTTTAAAATCTCCAATTTCGGGCACTTTGATGTTATGGATCTGGGATCTAACAACCCAGATCACTAAATGACTTCCTTATACACTACTTTAAACAACAAACAACAAAATCTAACATCAAATCCTAAGATTTTTATAAAGCTAGGGTTTATACCTTTATGCTTTGATTTCTTGAATCTGATTCTTTGTTGCTGATCATGGAATGTTAAGACATGATATTAGCTTTGGTTCTCACCTTTTCTTACTCTAAAAATTTTGGATTTTAGCTAGAGAGAAAAAGGTTGGCATGTATGAGATGTAAAGTGATATTTTTTTCTCTCTCTAATCTATATATCTTACAAGTTAATGTACATAGCTGGCAAAAGAAGCTGATGGCTGTGATTTGTAGTACATGGAGTAGATAAAGTTGATAACCAACTCAGTTATATGGCAAATTCACACTCTACATATAAAAAAATGTTACAAAAGGGCAATTTGGACATTTGCTTTCTAAATTTAATGGCATTCTTATCTTTTGCCCTAACCATTAGGGTTTAGGTTTTAACCCTTAGGGTTTAAGGTTTAACCCTTTAGGTTTTAAAAATAAATCCTAGAATTTCTAAACTAGGTTTTAAAAATAGAAATTTAATATTTCTAAATTATAATTAGGATTCTATAATTATAATAAGATTTTCTAATCATAATTTCAAGATTGCTAATTAGGATTTAATATTTCCTAATTAAAATTCGCCAATTTAGCAATTAGGGCCAAAATTGTACATTAGGGTTTATAACCTAAGAATTAAGGTTTTAAAAAGAAAAAAAATTTCTAATTTAGAAATTAGGTTTCCTAATTAGATTAGGGTTTCCTAATTACTTATAACTTGAAAATTAGGATTAAGGTTTCCTAATTAACATTACAATTATTAAATTAACAATTATGTTTTTCCTATTATAAATTAGGGTTTCTAATCCAGAAATTAGGGTTTTCTAAATCAATTAGGGTTATCCCTAATTAGGTTATTATTAATAACGTTTAAACCTTATACTAGCATTTTCATTCCCAATTTAGGGTTTTCAACATCCGAATTTGGGTTTTGGATTCCCGGAACTGAAATTAGGGTTTTCAGAACCGGTTTTAGGGTTTCTTATAATTCGTAATAATTTTCTAACTGAACGTTGATGTTCTTAATATATACCTAGGGTTTGTCATAGATATCATTTATCTAGTCAACCCTTGACCCTTAACCACATACTTCCCACATATAATACCATATACACAGAACATATATATACTCTTATACCCTTAATCCTGAATAATTCACCAAAATTCTTCACAGAATTTTGAAATCCTCAAAATTCCTTCTAAAAAATATCAAACGCATACACTTATTTTCTGTCTAGGTTCAAATATTGAACCTTAAATCAATTAATTAAAATTTTAAAAAATTTCTAAATTCTCGGGTTGTCACAATAATAATATGATTCTCAAAGTGGTATCTATATAAACTATTGTTAGACTTGTTGAGTTAGTTATGCTCACTTCTTGCTTGAATCATATGATTGCAACTATGGTCGAGCGAACTGAGGGTTCCAGTAGAGATAAAGGCAAAGCGAAGATGAATAATTAGTTTATCTTGTAATAGACTAGTAAGTGTATGTATTATATTATAATGAACAAAGAATGTAATGGTTTAAGATCCTGGGAACGGGATTTATTATTATTAATGTAATAAGAATGTCGTTGAAACACACATTTTTATGTCGTTTCAATAGAATGAATGTACAATTATGAGTACCGTGTAGCACCCCTTGTCGGGTTGGAAGATACCCGAATTTGGGGGCGTCACAGGTTGGTAACAAAGCATTAGGTTATAAAACTTAAGTGGGGGAGAACATTAGGCTAATAACCTCGTTAAGAAAGGAAAAGTCCAAAGGAAGTAAACTCGAGCTTTATTTAAGTCGAATGAGTTAATAAGGTATTGAGGAAACTCAGTACAAAAAGATTTAAAAGATGGAAATTAATCCTAAATAAATTAAATGTGATTTGTGCTTATACTATTGTGTATTATGTACTAATCAATATGTTATGTGTTATTGTAGATGTCGATCGATAGCTTGATGTATAGAGATATACACGCGGTGAGCAAAGGAACTGTGAACAGAGTGGAGCCTGTACCCATGCCAGTGGCGGAGGTACCCTTAGTAATTCTAGAGGAGTCGGAGCCAGAGGAGTACTTTTCTAAGGACAGCTACTCCGAGGGAGAGATGGATATATCATCATATCTTAATATGATGATCGATGTGGAAGAAGAAATGGAGGTAACATCGGTTAATACGGTGGTACCTACACAAGAGTCATCACCTCTATATGCAATGAGAACATTGTATCTGGTAGTGCTTGACAGGAATGTGCAACTGAGTATAGTTGTGCAGAATCAGAGTGAAGAGATTAATTATCTCCATGAAGCAAAGATGTCTGCAAAAGCAGATTTTTAGTTAGAGCACGATAAAAAGGTGCTTATGATAAATAAGGCTAGGGACTATAAGGAAGATGCCGATGAGCTTCGTAAGAAACTGGTTGAGAAAGATCAGAAGATAGCGCGGATGTCTTACATCCATGAGAATGCTCATAAGGATTTCAAGATGAAAGTTGCTTGTTATTCCATTGAGTCGGGACAGACTCGACATACTATTAGTCGGGATACTGTAGCAATAATTGCGAATGAGAAACACGAGGACACTGTTATGCATTATTAGAATGTTAGAGTTATAAATATGTGTGTAGTGACGTAAAACCCTCTTTTGTATAAAAGGGTAGTCTTTTTGGTAAATCCCAACTTTTGTTAAGTCCAATTGCGGGATAGAAATGTAATAGCTTTTGGCTATGAAAGCAAATTGTAAATAGTTTCAAACTATGAAGAAGCATATGAATATAATGAAGTTTCTATTTAATATGCTTTGCTATGGTATGAGTTGTTATGTGGCGAATAATAACTAAGTAAATAGATAATAATAAAATTTTATTTATTTAATCAGAAAATGCCGCCACGGAGGAGACAACGTAATCAGGAAGCGGAATCGCATAATGATAATCAAGGGGGTCAAAATAACCCTATGCAAGAGTTCGTTAATTTATTAGCGGCTGCATTTAACCAAACCAGGGGTGGAGCACCCGCAAGACCTAGGGTAGCCAGAACGCCTACCTTTAAAGAGTTTAAAGCGTAGGTCCGCCGGAGTTCAAAGGAACGACGAACCCATTAGAGGCCCAGACATAGGTTAAAGAAATAGATAAGGCGTTTGTTATTACAAACGTAGGTGAGGCGCAAAAGACTTCTTTTGCAACTTACATAATGAAAGGGGAAGCCAACTTTTGGTGGGAGGCTCACCAGGGTGGGGCTAGAACATATGCGGTAATGTGGGAACAATTCAAGAAGGTTTTCTTCGAGAATTATTTCCCTACAAGCATGCAAGGGAGGATGGAGATTAAGTTCTTAGAACTTAAGTAAGGGGACATGACGGTTCCCCAGTGCGCGGCCAAATTCAATGAATTGGCAAGGCTTGCTCTACACCAAGTGGACACTGAGGAGAGGAAGGCTCGTAGGTTTGAGCAGGGCCTGAAACCCTGGCTCTATAGTAGGATTTATGTGTTCCAAAGTTCTTCTTATGGGACCATTCTGGAGAAAGCGATTATAGGAGAAGGTGGTAGTGAGGCGTTGACCCAATACCACAAAGAGAGGAAGAATAAGAGAAGGGAGAGGGAGGAACCAAGGCAGAGAGTGCCAATGGTTGTGGCACTATATCAAAAAGAAAGAATTTTAACTACAGGAATACTGGAGTGGGACAAGGGGATCCTAAGCGTAGGATCGAAGCGTGTAAGACATGTGGGAAGACTCATCTAGGAGTCTGTATGAAATGGAAATTAAATTGTTATAACTGTGGATAGGAGGGTCATATATCACCCAATTGTCCTAATCCTAAGAAAAACCATGGATGTTTTGTATGTGGGTCATTGCACCACATGGCAAGAAATTGCCCAAAGAAGGGGTTGGAGGAAAGTAAAGGTGTTAGTAGTGGTAAATTAGCCATTACTGGACTACCATCGTCGGGTAGACCTATGGCCCATACTTTTAATATGACGGTCCAAGATACGGTTGCATCAGCGGATGTAGTAACAGGTATCATTCTAGTCAATAAAATGCATGCTTATGTGATGTTTGATTGGAGTGTTACTTTTCTATTATAGCATGTGAATTTGCTACGTGATTAAGTTCATTCCCGAAAGGGATTATCAATACCTTTACACGTTAAGGTAAAGAATAAGGAAATAACTATCGTTGATTATATTCGTGGAAATTGTTTCATGGATAGTAGAAGTAAGCAAGTATCGGTAGATAAGTACCGATAAAGTTAAGAGAATTTGAAGTTATTCTCGGTATGAATGAGTTGATTAACCATAGAACTTTAATAAATTGTTAGAATAAAAGTATGAATCTTCGGTTTTCTAAGAGAACCCAAGGTAGTATTTTACGGCAATAAAACACCGGGACATTATTGTTGTCTAACTATGACGCAAGTTAGGAGGATGTTAAAGAAGAGAATGAGTCGTTACGTTTGAGTATCGACTATTGTAAGAGGATTAAATTAGCGATTAAGAATAAGTACCCATTGCCCAGGATTGATGATCTATTTGATCAGTTGAAATGGGCAAAGTATTTTTCTAAGATAGATTGTGTACGGGGTATCGTCGGTTGAAAGTAAGGAAGAAGGAGGATGTACCTAAGATAACATTCAGAACTCGTTATGGTTATTACGAGTTTCTGGTTATGTCGTTTGGGTTGACTAATGTACTGAAGTTAGACTTTCCATCAGGGGCGCCGAGCAAGGTGGTAAATTGATAGGTACTCTTGTGAGATGCTATGGTTGTAAGTACCATTAGCGTCATAGAGTGTTCAAATAATATTTGGACAAATGTGTCATAATGATCATTGGTGATATTCTAGTCTATTTTAAGACGTCAGAAGATCACACTGAACATTTGAATATAGTGTGGGAAACACTGCGGAGGGAGAAGTTGGATACGTAATTCACTAAGTGTGAATTTTAGCTTAAAAGATATACAGATTTGTTATTGATAAGTACGTTGGGAATGAGAAGTGAGAAAAATAGTTTTCAGGAACTAAAAAACGAAGGTTTTGTAAGGCACCTGTATTATCTTTACCAGATAATACGAGGAACTTTGTAATTTATACGTTGCGTGCTCATGTAGCATGGAAAGGTCATTGTGTATGCGTCACGTCAGTTAAAGAATTATGAGAAGGTTTATCCTACTTATAACCTAGAATTGGTAGCTGTAGTTTTGAATTAAAAATCTGAAGATAGTATTTCTACGGGGAGAAGTGTGAGAAATACACGGACTCTAAGAGTCTGAAATATATCTTCACACAGAAAGAGTTGAATATGAGGTAGAGAAGGTGATTAGAATGGATAAAGGATCACGACTGTGATATTTTATATCATACAGGGAAGGTAAGCGTAGAAGCCAACGCATTAAGTAGGAAGGGTAGGGAAAAGCTATCAATGATAACAACTCAAAATGAGTTAATGACGGAGATGGCTATAATAGAGTTAGAAGTTAAGTTACGAAATGAAGTGTTAGAAAGGTTATTCACAATGTAGACTCAATCCACGAAAATGGAACGAGTTAAGGAAGTATAACTAGGTAACGAGGAATGCAAGCGAATGAAAAGAGAATGAAGGATGAAGAGGAGACCAAGTATAATCTTCTTTTGAAGGAGAAATTTGAGTTCCAAATAATTCCGAGTTAAAAGGAGAACTAATAAAAAGAAAGATAGCATAATGTGTTAGTAAGTGCTTAACTTCCAACTCAGATTATTGATAGGAAGGAACAAGTCATGTAAAATAAGATAATACATTCGGTGAAGGTGTATGTGAGGAACCACAATGTCGAAGAAGCAACGTGGGATCTCGAGTTTAAAATGGAGAAAAATTTTCCTCATTTGGTTATGTAATTGTAGCAAGATTCTGAGAACAGAATCCTTATAAGGAGGGAAGAATGTAACGCCCGAGAAAATCAGATTTTTATGAGAATTAAATTTGTATTTGATTATGTGGATTAAATAAATTTAATTAATTAATTATGTGAGTAAGCTATGTGAAGGTCGTTCTATGACCTAGAATGTGCGGATGTGGTTATGATTATGGCTATGTGGTAGAATTAAAGTGTTTAAATTTCCAAGACGAAAATAAAAACTTTCCGAGAAATTTTTTAAAAAACACTATTCATCGATTTTCGCTCGGGAATTATTTTTGAACTTTCAAGAAATATGTAACGATAGAATATAGAGGTAAGATGGATTATCCAATAATATTTCAGTTATGGCAAACGCAATTTTTCGCCTGCGAACTTAAAACCTAACGGTTAGGAAAAGTGATTACCGAGAAGGAAATGAAATGTGTATAATGAATTAAAGCGATAATTGTAATAACCCGGGATTTCGAATAATTCGAATTTTATGAATAAATTTTTTTTAAAATTAATATTAATATTGATTATCAATTTAGTGACAAGTATCTGTGATACGAGTCTCGAGAATGGGTCAATTTGTGTATTGACTAATAAATTAAGAGTAGAGTTGGGCTTAACAAGATTAGAAACCCTAAGTCCGGATAGGGATTCGGTAGAAAATATAATTAAAATAATTGTATTATTGAGTACGTGTTTGTACTGTTCAGAATTATTGATCAATGATTGATCGGATAAGGTTTAAAATTTCTAAATCCTAATATGGGATTAGAAACCCTAATAGAAAGTCGGGAAACCCTAATTTTAAATTTGGGAATCCTAAACCCTAATTAGGAAACCCTAATCCTAATTGGCAAGCCTAATGTGTTTATTAAATGTAAATATGATTAGGAAACCCTAACTAAATTAGGAAATCCTAATTGTAATTTAGAAATTTTAATTTTTCTAATTAAAACCCTAATTGGAAATTTTAGAAAATAAAGTTTTAAAATCTAAGGGTTAGAACCTTAGGGTTAAACCCTAAGGGTTTAGACAATGTCAAGAATGCCATTAAAATTATTTTTCCAAATAACCAAAATGACTTTTTTACTTTCTATATTTGGTAACATGTAAAATTTTCCAACAACTTTAGTTGGTAACCTACTATCTTGACTTAATAACTTAAAACATCGTTAATTCAATTTCTATATATGTGTAGCCCAACATCAGATCTAAGTAATATATCTTGATATATATAGATTTGGGAGAGAGAAAAATCACAAAACTTGCTCATTTTCTCTCTTTCTCTCACCAACTCTTTCTTTCACCAAGACCTCCGAAATTCTAAGGTAGATCAATCACATTATCAGTCCCTAGAACACCAAGAATAGATTTGGAGAGCAAGGATTAAAGATTTAGCAAGAGAAGGTATAACCTTAAACTCAACCTAGATCTTACATGCTTAGAAAATTTCTGTGTTTATGTGTTTATCTATGTTCTAGGGGATGTTTTATGATGCTCTATGGTGATATACCATAGATCCATAGCATCAAATGGCTTTAAAAGTAAGGATTTTCAAAATTGTTCTTGAGCATAACAGTCGTCTGACAAGCTAATGTCAGTCGCTCTAGATCTTTCTGTGTTTGTGATTTTTGTTGTTTTAAAGTTGTATATGTAGCTTGTCATGTTGTCTTTCATCTGGAAGAGAAAGCACAGTCGTTTAATATCCAGATTTCGATTTATAATCGGTCAAAGTCGGTTGACCGACCATGACCGAGTAGAATTTTGGGTAACCCAGAAAGTATGAACAACGTCTGACAACATATTTAAGCTCCTTGATCTGTCAGTTGTTTTATTGTTTTGATGATGTGTTATATCCAACTTGTAGCTTGCTAGATGGACTATAGATTTTGGCCTTTAGATACCTTAAATTATCAACTGATCAAATGTAGTGGACGGTCAAACTTGACCATCAGATCATGACTTGCATTTCTGGGGATTTCCAGAAACATGAAGAACACAGCTTTCTGACATCTTTTGACCTAGATATATTTGGAACATGTGATGTTGTTGGACTGAAATAAATATATTTAGTTGTTCCTGGACATATGTGCTAGATCTATGAACCAATAAACCACCTATTTAATGATCAGAACATGTTTATAATCGATCTACAAGATGACCAGTCGAACTGTCTGGGTTTCTGAAAAACCCAGAAACCTTCTGACAGTGACTTTTAGGGCTTGAATCTTGATGGTGTTATGTGATATAATCTAGATTGTGGTTGATGCTTGTAGTGTTACATAAACACTACAAGATCAAGGTTAAATATTGCACAGAACATGTATGGATTGAGAATTACAGGCAGTCAAACGTTGACCCTTAAACACTGAGCTGTCAGTGTTCTTGAGGCTCAAGAACACCAACAGCGACGCTTAGTTTCGCTATAGACCATTAGCGACGGTTTAATTATTTTTATTTTCTGATTTTGCAAAAAAAGATTAAAAATAGAAAATAAATTCTAAAAATTACAAAAATGGTTTTAAAAATTATTTTAAATTCTGAAAAATAACTTTTAATTATTTAGGACATTTTCATTAATATATATAATTATTTGGATATTAATGATGTTTAATTTATTTAATTAGTGTATTAAATAAATTAGAGAAAAATTATTAATATTATAAAAATTATTTTAAATAAGAATAAAGTGTTTTAAAATATTTTGAATTATAAAATGTAATTTTCAATATTTTTGGAGAATTCTCATTGATAAATTAATATTAATGATAATAGATTTATTTAATTATTATATTAAATAAATGAATTAAAAATGGTTTTATTGATTTAAAAATCATTTAAAAATGAGAAAAATGATTTTAAAATATTTGAAGTTATAATTAATGACTTTTAATATTTTGATAATAATTTCATTAATATTTAAATATTAATGGTGATGATTTAAAAATGATTTTAATTATTTTAAAAATCATTTAAGTAGAATATTGATGATTTAAAAAAATATTAAGTTATTAATAATATTAAGTTATTAATATAATATTTTATATTATTAAATATTAATGATAATGGAATAAATTAGTATTTAAATCATTTAAAAATTATTTAGATGTTTAAAAATTATTATAATTTATAATAATTATTAGAAAATTATTAAAAGCTTAGAAAAATATTATAAGCGATATTTGACTTATCTAAAATAATATTGAAGCTTAGAGACCAAGTTTATTTGCCAATAAATATGTTAATTATCGAATAGGGTGACCAAGATTCGAGAATAGTATGAAGTCCAACCGCATAGAACTAGTTAGACTTGATAAGTGTTTATATAGGTTATAAACACTAATGTGGCATTATAGTAATGTGCCTAGGAGAAAGATTGACCGTAAATTACAGTGATACGTGTTATAAATAATTGTGCTAATTATGAGACCGATATTGTAATTATAGGTCTTCCAAACGCAGATAAGTATATTGTGTAGCAGTAATCCACGAAGAAGGCAAGTTTCCTAACTCAACCTTGAGTTATATTTGTTCAATTATTATGGTGGTTAATTATTGTTAATTAGACCACGTCCAATGATTTATTGTTGATTATTCGCAGTTAGTGCATGTTTATTTATTCAAATTTAATTAGTGAATTCTGAGAATATAATTAGAGAATAACTATTGTTGGATACTTACATCCGTAGAAGCTAGTATTGGCAGTACAGATAATTCTTGTTTATTGTCGAATTGTGTTGAGATATGTCTGAGCTAATTATTCTAGCTAGACGAACAATTGTTGGAACTTGATTGGTTCGAGAAGATAATTCAATTATTATTGACATATCGATGCCAATTATTTCGGCTAGATCGAGAAAGTTACTAAATATTGAAATCATAGTATTTTGTTGTTAAATCAAATCTTGATTCTGAGACTGAGAAGAACAACCTTTTATATAAAAGGGAAACATTTTATTGGTCGTATATTTGGCCTTTGCATGCGATTAAGTATTATGCATAATATAGGGTACAAGGAGTTGGCCGCTCTAAGTACTTGCAGAGGGGTATGATTTAATCTTTAGGGCTATCTGATACACCTGGGTATATCAAAGTCAAATCTTTGATAGTTACTCGAGAAGAGAAGTTCAAGATACAATGGATCGCTCAGCATAAATCTGGAAAACATTCCACTTCATTAATGCGTAGAATTGATTCTTGATTATTTAATAGAATATCGTAGAAACTTTGAAAGTGTTGTAATCAAATTATTGTGTTGCATAGATTGTGAGCAAACTTGTTATTGATTAATGAATTGTTCAGCTATTTCAAAGTTCCCCGAACTTTGGTATCATTCTATCAAATTAGATAGTTTTTTATTCTTAATTCTTATACATTCATTGTATGTCTTAACTTGCGGGGCAAATTTGTTGCTCACCCTTGCTAAATAAAATATTTCAGCTAGGAACGAAGAGGCCAGCGGATCAAAGAAGAACAAAGGCAAAGGAAAAATGCTGGAGTAGTTTTATGTTAAGCATATTTACTATGTTGTATTGTAAACCCTTTTTGTATATCTAAGGGGTATGTTTGTAATGTTAAGGTTAGATGACCTGGGACTAATGTATTAACAATCTCTGTTAATGACTTATGTATTATGATTTCTATATAAATGGGTAGTTAGATGTTATTATATTGTGAATCGTGAGCACAAAACTCGGGGGTCAGGTAACCCGGATTTGGGGGTGTCATAATGATCGTATAATACGTAGGTATTATACGAGGTAATGAATACGAGTATGATATGAGGTATTATATGAGTATGTATGAATGAGGATATGTCGTATATAAATAAGTATGCGAGTGGAATACGAGATTAATACGTAAATTATATGTTATAAGGTTTTAAAGCCAAATGGATTGGACTTGTAGGATTTATTAGGGATTGTACAAGCCCAAGTATAGGAATGGTTAAGCCCAATGGTAGAAATGGTTAAGTCCAATTGGAATTAAGGTTAAGGTCCAAAGTGAATTAATGAACAAAGCCCAATGTATAAGTTAAGTTAATTAAGCTAAAAGTCCAAAGTAAGAACCGAATCCATGGATCGATCCAATGGGTAAAGATAAATCATGGGTGACCCAAAGTGGTGGCCAAGTAAAGTACTTGGTGGCTAAGCATGGGATAAGTTAAGTAATGACCAAGTAAAGTGCTTATGTTTGGAGGCTAAGTAAAGTGCTTATGCTTGGTGGCTAAGTAAAGTGCTTATATGTGATGAGCAAACAAGAGATAAGCTATGTGATATGCAAGTAACTTAATGGCTAAGTAAATGTGATGAGCAAGCAAAGGATAAAAGTTGTGGAGGCCAAGTAAACTTTATGGTTAAGCTAGGAATAGTAAGGAGGTGGAATGACTTATTAACCATTAAGCCCTCATCTAAGATTTTCTATAAATAAGAGATGTCCTAATTCATTTCTCACTTGTTAGATTTTACACCAAGAACTTATAACTTATTGGTTAGAGAAAAAAAGCTAGAAAAGCTAGATTTTACAATTCAAGAAGCAAGAAGAAGATTAAAGCTTAGTCAAGTGATCTTCAAGGGTAAGAACCTAAACCATGATTCTCTTTCTCTTCCATTGTTAGAGAAGTGAGTAGCGGTAGAACATGTATGCTAAGAAAGAGTAGGAATGATTAATCAAAAGACTTAAGCCGTGAATAAGTCATATGGTAAGATAAGTAATAAATGAAGTTTTGAACTCATGAAGATCATATAAGAACTTATCATGTAAATAAGTTAATGATATACGTATGTTAAGATGTTAGTATGCTGGAATGAATCCATTTTAAACGAAGAAAAAATCATAAGTAACGAAGTTATGCCGGAATTCACACGATTAGACGATAATCGTCGAATTTATGAAATTCTCGGAATGGAAGTCAAATTTTGACTTTGAGCTCAAAAATGTTGGTTTTCAATGGAGTATAGTCTCATTTGTCATTCTAGAGTTGTGGACTCGAAAATGACCGAATTCCAACTTAGAACGAAGAAACGAGCGTTGAACATTCACGAACGTTTATCGTTTTTATTAAAATGAACTAAAAGGTGAATTTTGAGTTAACGAATTCAAAATTGTAAAATTCTTGCATGAACACGTAGAGTATATGATTTGTGAACTAATGGCTTTTGAACAAGCCAATTCGGACTTATAACGAAGAAGTTGTGAGCCTGGGAATCTCACATAAAAATTTTATCTGTCAAAACTTTGATCGAGGTGAGTGCAGGCGCCAAATGCATGACACAAAGCTCTATAAGTCGTGTAATATGCAACCTTGTAGGGAAGGGATGGCTCTCATGGAGTTTCAGGCATAACGCCACTTTAGTAGAGGATCTTGCGCCACAGGCAAGGAAAAAAAATTGGTTGACCAAGTTAGGTTTTTTAAATCCAATTAATTGGGGACGAATAGTAGAATGTACATGTACTTAATATACATGTTAAGACTAAATTTAAATCACTTTTATAGTGATGACGGTATGAATTTAAATATGGATTAAGAATAATTAAATGAAGAATGTAAAGGGTAACTAAGTAAACCGTGAATGGTATTCAACGTTAGTACTTCACCAATGACGATCGAGTTTCGATTAATAACGTAAGAATGTTAGTAAGCCGTGAGGAAAGATGATTAACTCGAAATGAGTTGTATTAATGAAATAATTTCAGTTAAGTTATAGAAGAGAAAAAGAAGTTGGCAAGAACGATGTAAATTATAACGGCAAGTCAGAACCAATAATAACAAATCTAATACATGATTAGATTGAGAAGAAGGATAAGATTCATTAGGAACCATGTATGTTCATTCATGACCTAATGTGGTATGTTATGTGGTTATATGTTGTAGAGACTGTAAAGACTCAAAGAGAAAGTAATTTTCATTGTAAAGAGTATGAAGGCAAGTTTTCTTATAAACATCTAACCTTCTTCATTAGCTGAGTTTTCATTAATTCATGTTCTGAGATGCATGAATTATTTTACGAAAGGGTCGATGCAAGTTTTAACTCGGCTAGACTATTCTTAAAAGATTGATTGATTTCTTTACAAGTCTTTCAATATAGAATTGATTACGCGATCCTACGCCAATTGTTTGGTACGGATTCAAGGTAAGCCTGAGTATGAATAAACAAATGTATTTTACATCGATTATTCGATGGGCACGTGAGGTTGCCAAAACTTAAACGTACATACGTTTAATGGATGAGTGTTGATCAACATAGAGTACTATAGGCTAATGACCTAGAAGTGCTCGTAAGTAATGTCGGACTTACGGTCTTAGTACCGGGTTGTCCTTTTCATGAATAAAAGCTGAAGAGGATGTTCATGGTCTATGGACCTACTCAGAATTTCCAAACTACTATATGTACTTCGGAATTATTTTATGAGATGAGAAGTGTTATTCAATTTTTCATAGTACTTCCTAACTATTGTTCAGTTATTGAAGAATAATCATATGATTCATGAAGTGGTATCTATATAAACTATTGTTAGACTTGCTGAGCTAGTTATGCTCACTTCTTGCTTGAATCATATGATTGCAGCTACGGTCGAGCGAACCAAGGGTTCCAGTAGAGATAAAGGCAAAACGAAGATGAATGATTAGTTTGTCTTGTAATAGACTAGTAAGTGTATGTATTATATTATGATGAACAAAGAATGTAATGGTTTAAGAACTTGGGAACAGGATTTATTATTATTAATGTAATAAGAATGTCGTTGAAACGCATATTTTTATATCGTTTCAATATAATGAATGTATAATTATGAGTACCGTGTAGCACCACTTAACGGGTTGGAAGATACCCGGATTTGGGGGCGTCACAGCACCACTCCCTAGTCTAAATCCAGCATAGTCGTGCCGCCCTACAGTGTAATCTGATTATTTTGTTGCTAAACAGAAACTTGATACATGTGTGTATGAATGTTTTAAACTATAATATATGATGAAAGTGATGTTCTAAGTGCTTTAGTGTATAGTTACTACATTGATTCAATACTTATCAAAAAAATTAGAAAGTTTTAGATAAAGTTTCAAAAACCCATTAATGTGATGTTATAACAGTATTATTTGACTGTGTAGCTAAGAGGAGGCTTGATGTATGTGCTTAACATACGTACTAAGTATGTATATGAGATAGTTATGCATCGAACATGTATAACTAATGAAATTATATATATATATATATATATAAACATAACTATGATAAAATAGGTATTCGAGGTATTGCTAAGCTATAGTGTGATAAACTACGCAAAAGACAAGTTCCCTAACTTTCACGACTTTGAATATTGTGCGAGTTCGAATTGTTGTTATATCAACCTTATATATGTTGAGAAATTGTCTATACTTGTACAAATCATTATTCGTAATTTTAAATTCGACTTAAATTTTTATCTTGAATCATGCTGCGAACTTTTTGTTCTTAGATGAACTGAGAAAAGTGTCTAAGCCATTTGATTTGGCTGGTGCGGATTCTTATAAATCTACTAAGATGAACAACCCTCATTGAATGGGAAATTATATATTGTCGGAGAACCGACGTGCGCACAAACAACATATTTAAATGTTGTGCATAACGTAGGGTACTTCTGGCTGATCACCTATTGTACTTGTTTATATTGGATTATCGGTTTAATACTGTTAATTTTAGTAAGAGTTCTTGGTCTATAGTGACTACTCAGTATTGAAACCTTTGAATTTTTTAAAATATTTCGGTCTATAATGGCTCATCGCTTAAAATTCAAAGGAAAATCTTAGAACTATTAATATTTTCTTGTTTACAGCTTTATTCATTAATTCTCGAGTCATCTTTGATCACTATACCTTTGAAATGATTAACTTTATATTATGCCTACTCGCCCTTTTTGTTATATACTTGTTGTGTAAATTTGTTGCTCATTCTTGCTTCACTTAAAATATTTCAATTAAGGCAGAACGTGGTGAACCCTCAGGAAAGGATAAAGGCAAGGGCAATGCTATGGATTAGCTTAGTCCTTTTATGTTATAATATTCCCTTATGATGTATTAAGTCTAGCTTTGTTTATGTACTGAAAACTTGATTAGTATTATGTGTTAAGTTTTGGGTGAATTAAGATATATATTATGTCAATAACGGTTGCGAGACACTGGGATGAGAATAATTATATTATGTCAATGTAAATTATTCTATTATTTCCGTTGTGTGAAACTTTAGTTTTTTATTGAAATTAGAACGTGAGCACCAGATTTGAGGTACATGTATCTAAATTTTGGGGCGTCACAATAACACTGGCTTCTTCGATCGCATTTGCATACACTAGTCAAGAACACCTGAAAAAACAGAAAAGAAAAGGTTTAAATTAAGAATTAACTCTATCAAAATTAATAATGACAAAATATTAAACTAATTTCCACAGCAACGGCGCCAAAAACTTGTTGCCTAATTTTCTTACTAGCATTTAACACGCAAGTATACGCGTTCAATAGTAATATTTAGCAAGTAAGGATATCAGCCTACGAGGAAATAGACTAATATTTATCGATTACCAATTTCAATGTAATTAATCCTATTTTAAACTACAAAATATTTCTTGTGATTTGAAAAATTAAATTAACAAAATTAATAATTAAGATCAAAATTTCATAAGAGTAAGAGTAATTACAGATTTAATAGGTTAAGATTACAACTTCCCTTAGTATTTTATTTAAATCAATTTACTTCTCATTTAATTTAGTTAACTAATATGAATCATTATCCAAGACTTCTTTATAGCACTCACGCACTTCTTCCGAAAGACACATGAATATATCCCCCTAAATTCTTTCTCTACGATTTAGAATTACGAAGAATACCCTAATCAATCAACTCACTATATTTCTATGTGAATTAAGTTAATTAGAGTTTTAAGCACAAATTCTTTTAATGGATTCAAAAGACACATAAGTATATTTTTATCCTACATACTAATCATATTAACCCTATTCAGATTTGTTAGTTCCTAGTAGGCACAATAGTTATCTAGAAGGGGGGGTTGAATAGATATTTAAAAAATCATTTTAAACTTGTTAGTTGATGATGATTAAAACTTAGCGGAATTAATGTTTGTTTTAATCTCCTTTACGAAGTATAGTGGAGTTATGAGAGTGAGGCAGTTATAGCAGTTATGGCAGATATAGCAGTTATAGTGAGAAAGTAAAAGACACAGTCGTTTTAAGTGGTTCAGAGCACTTAAAACTCCTAGTCCACTCTTCTACTCCTCGAGTAGGAAATCCACTAAGGATGTCTTTTACAACTTCTGAATCACACAGATTCCTTCTAGACCAGCAGTCTAGGAACTTCTTAGTTCACTCTTGAACTTTTCAAGTCCAGCAGACTTGGTTCTCTTATAGTTCACTTAGAACTCTTCAAGTTCAGCAGACTTGGTACTTTTTCTTCAGTTGATTGGTAGATGTTGAGTTCTTGATGGTTGCTACTCAGTTGTTGTTTAAGCACTTGTTCGAAAGAACTGAGTAGCTGAGCAAGCTTTGCTATTTCTCAGATCGTAGAGTTGAGCTTTGAGAGTTGTTCGCGTTGTTTGTTCAATGTTTGCTTGCTTTTCTCATCTGCTTGATTTGCATATATATGATCTTGAAAACTATCCGTTGGATCCATCCGTTGAAGCATTAAATGCGTTTGACCTTTCTGTTCTTTGATGGAGACTTTTCTGCACATCTTCTGAATTGTATTCTGGCCCACTGACACAGCAGACTGCTTTCTCACCTAACACCTGAAAAGGTGTTCCCCCCCTTACCAATGGTACTTTCCTTAGCTTCTTCAATGCGCTTCTTTGTTGCATACTAAGGATATTTCTTAGGACTTTTGGACTGGTGAGTACTACAATGTTTAGAATCCATTCCTCATATGTTGGAGTCTGTCTCCATATAAATCGTGAGGCTTGATACTTCTGACACAAGACAGATGATACTCTACGATTCAGATCGTGGTAGTCTACGATTCAGATCGTGGTACTCTACGATTCAGATCGTGGTGACTTGTCGCCTTGGTGCTTGGTCTGATGCTATCAGCCGAGAGCACTACGATTTCTATTAACTATTTTCACACTACGATCTTCGCTTGCTTGAGTTGTAAACTCTATGTTTCCAAGAGCACATTACGATCTCTGAGATGGCTCGGCAAACGTTGGGACCACTCTACGATTTTCGAAAAGGCCCTTCAAGGCAGGCACACTACTATCCTTGAAGCTCTACGTTTCTACCTTGACTTCTGTAATGTTAATCAGATTGATACACTATGAATTCTTCGAAACCTATCTATTACATCTCAAGATCAACCTAACAGCTTTGATCTTTCTATCTATACATTCATTTCCAGAATGATACACATTAATAGCTTAGATCAACCTAACATATTTGATCTATCACTAAGTCCTTGTACATGTATTCCTAGAAGGACTTTACAAATAATCATGAGCATTTACATTTAAAACATCAAATCATAATATGCATTCTCCCAACAATCTCCCCTATTTGATGTTGACATAACCATGAGATTTGTTGTCATGATTATTAGTTTCTAGATGCATTTGCAGGAAACTAAACATTACTTAGTATTTCAGTGAGCAGCTGAAATTTCTAGAGAATAAGCATGAATTTATTGATGGTTGAAGAGTATTACATTTTAGCTTTGCATCAATAAAAATTTAAACTTTCACTTATCTATATTTCTTTGGTCTTTTGCGTGGAGGATTGGCATACTCCTCAGCTCTTATTTTCCTGCTCGCTTCATCCCTTCTGGCTATTCTTCCAGCTCACTTGGGCTTACCCTCGGGTTGTGATCATGCCTATTCATGAATGTTGGATCTCCAATTGGCATTCTTAGGCCTGTAGTGGTCACATTTTGTGAGCTGGTAGCTGGCCCTTGACTCCTTAATGGCTGAGCCATTAAGACTTCCTGCTAATCAGATCGTTGATTCTGTTGGTGGAATTTCTTGCAGGAGGGCTTCTTGAAACGTGAGTGTGAAATTGTCCTCTGCCTCTTCCCTGGCTTCCTTGAACTCCTCTGCCTCTGCCCTGGCCTCCCTGGCCTCCTTGAACTCCTTTTCCTGTATTCTCCCCCTTTATGTCAACATAAGAGTTCGAATGTCTACAGAAAATTGATTTACTCCTTGGACAAGCTCGTTGAGTTGGCTTTGTGTTTGAGCAATGTCCTCTCAACTTTCCTTGATCAGGGCTTCAGATCTATCTTCTTTGTTTCGGAGGGCAGTTAGAACAGTGTCAATTTGATGTTCCTGGTTTACATGGGTTTTCTAAAATTCTTTGACTGAAGCTTTCAAGTTGATGATGTTCTCCATCATAAGGTTATTTTGGGCTTCTTGAGATTTCTGTAATTCAAGAACAGCCTCTCTTTGTTTGGTAGCTATCTAGAAGTGAATTTCATCTCTGTCATTCATGCTTTTAAGCATTTCCGTGATAATTTCCCTCAGCTTCTTTGTAAGCTCAGCATTTAGAGTGCCAGGGAGATTATTTGCAGCAGTGATCATTTGATTCAGCCGGAGATAAATGTGGTCTGAGTGAGTTTCCAGGCTTTAATCGATGTCTTTGACCATGTTCTTGGACACTTCATTCAAGTCATCTTTTGTGGGTAGATTTGTGAGTGGATCACTGGGTTGAGGATTATTTAACGGAGGGGATGTTTTCTGGGATTGATCTTGCAGGGAGTAGAGGGCAAGATCGAGATGTATTCTTTGTTGGATGAGGAGGGAATATCCGATGGAGGGGCCTGGGTTTGGATGTTTGAGTTTGCTGACTCTATGATTTGAGGTGAAAACTCTTCAATGAGGCTAGAGTCCGTGATCGTAGAGATGATGGGTTGTGGGAGCATTATGAAGTTGACTGCATTTGGTTCCTCAGTTACAGAATTTTGGGATTCTACAACTGGAAATTTATTTAGTGGATGAAGAATCACTTCCAACCATCGTGGGAATTCATAAAATTGGCTAAATGAGGATGATGGAAAGTGATTAACTTTGAATAGGGATGGGATAGACAGTACCTCAGGTTTATACTTTGAGGAAGAGTTGTTTATGAGTAACTTCTTGGCAAAGTTGAATCTTCCTAGGAATCCATTGGCTAGTACTGAGATGGCCAGATACTCTTTGAAGCTCCAAAACATGTGATTCCAGGAATCCAGAATCTGAGCTTGATGGAAAGGCATCAGGGGTAGATATGAAAATAGTTGCTCATAGTTAGCTCTTCTGTACCCATTTATACCCACAGCTGTGATCTCGACCTCATCATCTTCTTCCTCTTCTTTGTCTTCGTTGGAGGATTCCATTATCTCAATGGCCTCTTGATGTTCTTGCACTGGTTCTTCTTCATTTTTGGCAGGGACTTCTTCTTCTACTATGGGGATGTCATGAGCCTCCCCCTCACCTTGATTATTTTCTTGAAAACGTAAAAGTTCCCCCTCAGCTGGAGCATTTTCTAGAGCTTCAAGCATCTCCCCCTCAGCTGATGCATTCTCTATCACGAGAACTTCAGGGATTTCCCCCTCAGCTGGTGTATTCTCTATCATGAGAACTTCAGGGATCTCCCCCTCAGCTGGAGCATTATCCTCTTGGCTTGCTTTGGACAGTTCCTTTTTGGCAGCCATACTCTTGTCTTCCTTCTTGAGCACTTTTACATTTTCAAGGATATATTTCTTTACCAGCTTTCTTCTTGATTTTCTAGGCTAAGCCACAGCCTCAGGACTTTCTTGAACTTTAGTTTTGTCCTGTTGAACATCCAATATGCTTGATACAGCTACTTACTTGCCTGATATGTTTGGTCTAGTCTCTACGATCAGTAGAGACTCTATGATCGAGGAGATGGATGGCCTTTTGGATTTATGACTGGCCTTATTCTTCTTCAGCAGCTGAGATATGGTGGCTCTATCTTCTTCTGCCTCAGCCTGCTGTTGCTTCTTTCTTAGGATCCTTAGAGTCTCAATGTTAGAGGACTCTACTGGTTTATCAGTTATGGATCCTTGGGGTTCTTCTTCCATTCTAGCCTTAAGCTTCCTCTTTCCCTTGCTTTTTCTTATAAGGACAGAGGGTTCTCCTTTGTTTGTTTCTTCTTCTTCTTCGATCTCCTTGATAACAGACATATTTCCTGGAAGGCTTGAATCCTTCATATCACCAGTTCTTCCACTGGACTCGGTCATCATGCGTACATACTAAGATGGGTTCCTTTTCCAATTCTCAAACAGTTGCTAGGTCATTCGTCTGTTTGGGTTGATAGCTTCTCCTTCTTCGTCCCCAATTTTGTCACCCAGAGCAGACTGTAGAATGATACTTAAGAATCGCCTGTAGAGCATCTTTTGAGGGCTTTTTGACTTCTTTGAGTTGGTGATCCACTTTCCAATCCATTCAAGCAATAGGGCTCCATAGTTGAGTTGTATTCCATAACACATGGCAATCATGAGCTTGAGTTGTGCTTCATTCACAGAGTCATAACCTGAGCTCTTGTAACATATACATTTCCCAACAATATTAGCTAGAAATTCATACCTCTGTGGAAACTCCTTCTTCTTGTATCCTTTCACAGAGGGAAGTTTCTTGTGATGCATTCTTTTAAGTCCCTCTTGGAAGTCTATGCTATCTATGACTGGATACCCTTCATTTTTGAGACCTAGGGCGAGGTTGATGTCTTTGACCTTCAGTCTGATTTCCACTTCCCTTACTCTCATAGTGATGGTGTCGTTTTCAAACACACCATTCCTGTAGAATTCTTTCACTAGCTTGGGATAGATCAATGTGTCTATGCCCAAGGCTTCTTTAATAGCGCCAGAGTCTTGTGAAATTTAGGTTCAGCTGTTTTGAACTCGTCAAAACAGAGTCTGTAGCTCGAGATAATATTGGAAGCCGCCATTGATTTTCTTGCTAGAAGTGTGATTTGACTGAGCTTTCTTTTGATTTAGGGTTTCTGCTTTGAGAGAGGATGAGAGAGAGATAATCTTTTAAACTTCTGATTTCAAAAAGACGATTTCAATTTGTACTTGTAGCTTCCCTCTCTCTATTTTACTTAGTGGGACAGGTGTTGACTTTTGCTTGGCTCTATGAATTTGACTGATAAGGATTGTACTCATTTGCCCTTGGCTCCTTTAGAGCTGATGTGTCCTTAGGGAGGACTAGATCATTGAGGTAGTTTTGTGATCGTTGTGTCTGAGCTATGATCGTCGAGTCTGTCCAGCAATCGTCGTGTCTGAGCTACGATCGTCGAGTCTATTCAGTAATCGTCGTGTCTGAGCTACGATCGTCGAGTCTGACCGGATCCTTGTGATGAGTTTTTGACATAGCATTCTTTTAAGGTAGCTCAGGAAGAGCCAACCTCTTGGAGTGAGTCAAGGGTTAGGTTTGTTCCTAAGGCGCTTATCAGAGAGATTGCTTTGTTTTGAGACTTATCATCACAGGATGTTCCTCTTGATGGTTGAGGTTCTGCTATCGTTAAGTCTGCACTACGATGGTTGAGTCTATGCTACAATCATTTTCTTTCATGTTACTTCAGCTCTATGATCGTGGACTTCCCTTGATCATGTCTACGATTTTGAGCTTAGCCTTTTGTATCTGTTATGGTTAGCACAAACTAAAGCATATATTTTATGGTTATAAATTTAGCATGCCTAGCTCACTTATTAACTTATTAAATCTGGATTCATCTAGAGCTTTTGTAAAAACATCAGCAAGTTGATTTTCAGTAGGGATATATTGTAAAGATATAGTTCCATTTTGCACGTGATCCCTAATGAAGTGATACCTTATTTCTATATGCTTAGTCCTAGAATGCATAACAGGATTATGAGTTATTGCTATGGCACTTGTGTTATCACAGTGAATGGGAATGGATTTGAAATCAAACCCATAATCCGCTAGCTAATTTTTCATCCATAGGATCTGAGCAAAGCAGCTGCCAGTAGCAATGTATTCAGCTTCTGCAGTTGAAGTAGACACTGAGTTTTTCTTTTTGCTAAACCAGGACACAAGTCTGTTTCCTAGCAATTGATGGTGCCTTTGGTACTCTTTTCTATCTATTTTGCGACTGCAAAATCAAAGATCTGTGTATCCTGTTAGTTCAAATGAGGATTTCTTGGGGTACTAAGACCCAAGTAAGGTGTACCTTTGAGATACCTGAAAATCCTCTTTATAGCAGATAAATGTGATTCTTTAGGGTTAGCCTGAAATCTAGCATATATGTATGTTGCAAATATTATGTCTGGTCTACTGGCAGTTAGATATAAAAGAGAGCCTATCATACCTCTGTATTGAGTTATATCAAAACTTTTACCCTTTTCATCTTTGTCAAGTTTAGTTGCAAGAGCAATTGGGGTTTTCATGGGAGAGGCTGATTCCATGACATACTTCTTAAGTAAATCTTTGATGTACTTCGCATGGTTTATGAAGATCCCTTCATCAGTCTGCTTCACTTGTAGTCCAAGGAAGAAATTCAGCTCACCCATCATGCGCATTTCAAACTTGCTCTCCATTAACTTGGAGAATCTCTTGCATAACTTTTCGTCAGTAGAACCAAAAATAATATCATTAACATATATTTGAACCAATAAGACTTTGTCCTTATGCTTTCTAAGAAATAATGTGGTATCTACTCTACCTCTAGTGAACCCATTTTCAATTAGGAAGTTAGTTAGTGTTTCATACCATGCTCTAGGTGCTTGTTTAAGACCGTAATTGGAAAGAGATGGATTGATGAAACCTGGAGGTTGCTCTACATAGACTTCTTCTTGAAGTTCTCCATTCAGGAATGCTCTTTTGACATCCATTTGGAAGACCTTGAACTTCATGTGAGCAGCAAAGGCAAGAAAGATTCTGATGGCTTCTAGTCTGGCAACAGGTGCAAATGTCTCATCGTAGTAAATGCCTTCTTCCTGAGAATAACCCTTGGCCACCAGTCTTGCCTTATTTCTGGTTATAACTCCATCTTCATCCATTTTGTTTCTGAAGACCCATTTAGTTCCAATGACAGGATGACTCTTTGGTCTTGGTACCAATCTCCATACTTTGCTTCATTCAAATTGGTTGAGTTCTTCCTGCATGGCTTCTATCCAACTGGAGTCTTCCATAGCATCCTCTATCTTCTTTGGTTCCATTTATGATAAGAAGCTTAAATAAAAGCATTCATTCTGGGTGGCAGCTCTTGTTTTGACTCGAGCACTCGGATCTCCGATGATTAAATCTTGAGTGTGATCTCTGGCCCATCTATTTCCAATTGGGACATCTGTCCTAATGCCTTCTTGTCTTAAGTCTTCAAAATCTATTTCTACTTCTTGGTGTGGAGGTTCGTTGTCCTGCATAGACCTCTCTATGATCTCATTTTCTTGCTCAACGATTTCACTTTCTGGCACTACGATCATGGTGTTTAGCTCGATGACTTCATTCGTAGTGTCTGTATTATCGGTCGTAGTATCTTGAAGTACTATTTTGTCTAAGTCTATTTCATCAAAGATGATAAAAATTGAGACTTCAACATTCAGTGTCTTCTTGTTGAACACCCTATAGGCCTTACTGTCTGTGGCATATCCAAGAAAGATTCCTTCGTCTGACTTAGGTTGGAATTTTGTCAGGTACTGCTTTCCATTGTTGAAAATATAGTATACACAGCCGAATACATGAAAGTAGTTGACGCTTGGCTTTCTTCCTTTCCACAGATCGTAGGATGTCTTCTTGATCGTAGAGTGTATCAGTGATCTATTCTGCGTGTAGCATGATGTGTTGACGGCTTCTGCCCAGAAGTATTCAAGTAGATGAGCTGCTGCTAGTAGAGTTCATCCAGCCTCTATCAAAGTTCTATTCTTTCTTTCAGCTATTCCATTTTGTTGAGGAGTTCGTGGAGCTGAGAAGTTATGACTGATGCCATTGTCTGCGCAGAACTAGTCCATTTATGAGAAGTTGAATTCTCTTCCATGATCATTCCTTATGGCCTTGATTTTCTCTCCTTTCTCGTTCATCACCAGTCTGAACATCTTGATTAATTGGGAGCTCGTTTCATCCTTTGAGGTTAGGAAGAATACCCATGTGAATCTGGTCTAGTCATCGACTATAACTAGAGAGTATCTTTTTCCTCCAAGACTAGTTGTTGGAATTGGCCCAAATAGATCCATGTGGAGCAACTACAGGGGGCTTGTCGATAGAGTTGGTAGTTTTGCTCTTGAATGAGCTTCTGGTTTGCTTTCCAAGCTGACAGGCATTGCATGGCCTTTCTTTTATGAAGTTGAACTTAGGTAGGCCAGTAACAAGATCTTTTGATGCCAGTTTGGACATGCTTTTGAAGTTTAAGTGAGACAACCGTCTATGCCATAGCCAGCTCATTTCTTTGTATGCTTTTGCCAGAAAGCATATTGTCTCGTCTGAGCTCAGTTGACCAAGATCTATTGTGTAGACATTTCCTTCTCTTGTCCCGATTATCTTTACAGCAGATGTCTTCAAATCTCTGACTTGACATTAGTTGTTGAGGAATGTTACTTGATGACCCTTGTCGTAGAATTGGTTGATGCTTAGAAGGTTATGTTGGAGACCTTCCACATATGCTACTTTGATGAAAGATATTGCACCATTACCAGCAGAGATGTATCCTCTTGTCTTGCCCAAGCCGTTGTCTCCAAAGATGACTGAGGAACCCTCCTTTTCAATGTAGTTAGATAGAAGGGCTTTGTTCCCTGTCATGTGTCTTGAGCATCCACTGTCCAGATACCAGGTTATGATCGTGGAGTTCTTTTCATGTCATAAAGTTTAACCTTCATTTTGGTACCCATATTTGTATGGGTCCTATCTTGTTAGTGCCCTTGAGGACCCAAATTTGTTTGATCTTGGGTCTCATATGCATGAAATTATAATAACACTTGGCAGCCTTGTGACCAAATTTATTGCATATAAAACATCTAGTATGATGCATGCCTGTGTGTGTATGATAATTCATCCTCCATTTGGACTTGTGTGGTTCTTTAGTTATCCTTCTATTAAACTGATTTTCCTTCTTCCACGTATCCTTGGGTTTCATAAATAGTGATGAGTGTGCTTTACTTCTACTGTACCTTCCCAGTTGATTCGTAGAGTTTGTCTTACTTGACTCTACGATTCTTCGAGGTTGGTGAGTAGAGGTTGGGTTACTCTTCTCTTTTGTGAAGCCCAGGCCAGCATGAGATCCTTTACTCCTTTGAGTATGAATGGAAATAGTAGAACAAGATTGAACTGGTTCTTCCTTCTGTGAGGATTTCACAAAGGTAATTCTTCTACAAAAACTTGAGGCATTACTAGTGCTAGTTTCCTTTGTCTTTTCCACACATGGCTCTGAGATGGATTCCCCAAAGCCTTGGCATGTTCTGTCGAATGTACTTCTCTGACTAGAGAGCAGGGAGTCCATGGATGATGAGGATTTGTTCCAAGTAGAGATAGTCTTTTCTAGTTCCTCAATTTTAGAGGTTAGATTAGACTCTCTTTGTGCATTGAGTTTATTTGTCTGTTTTAAGATCTCATTCTAAGCCTCAATCTTGGAGAGAAGGTTAGTACTTAGAAGGATTGTTTCAAGCTCTTCTTGAACTTTCTTTTTCTCCTCTTGAAGAAGTGAATGATCCTTAGACAAGACTCTGAACCACTTCATGTATTGATGTAGATCAGTGGTTATACTATGCAGTGCAGTTCTTAAATCATTTATGTCTACATCAGGAGAGTTGAAGTCAAATACCTCATCGAGACTTACATCATGTATGTTGGAATTTTGTTTATCCTTTGCATGTTTGGCCATTAGGCACAGATTAGCCATCTGTGGTTCTTCATCCTCTCCAGGATCAGGATTGGAGTCATTGTCTGAATCACTCCACGATCTTCCAGCTACCAGGCCTTTGTCTCTCTTCTGAGGCCTTTTGTTGCCTTTGTATTCCTTCTTTGCATGTGATTTCTTCTTTAGTTCTTCTCCGAGAGGTTTGTTCGCATTTGGCAATGAAGTGGCAGAGCTTCTTTGCGATTGTAGCATAGATCATTCATTTGCTCACAGCTCTTTTGTAATTGATGACCTTCTTTGGCTTCTTTGGTTTTGCCTGACGCATGAATCTTCTTAGTCTTTTTATCAGCATAGCAAAGTCTTCATCATCGTCTTCATCATAGTTAGAGTCAATCTCAGTGTTGACCTTAGATGCACCTTCAGTTGCTTTGAGAGCAACACCCTTATCCTTCTTTCTTCCTTCTGATAGGGTTTCAGCTTGTTGAGTCAGCTCCAGTTCGTATGTCAGGAGATTTCCATATAGCTGTTGAACTGTCATCTCATGAAGATTCTTTGACTCTCTTATAGCAGTGGTTTTGGCATCCCACATGCTCGGTAGGGCTCTCGTGAACTTTATGATTAGATCTTTGTTTGGATAGATCTTCCCATATGCTCGTAGAGAGTTGAGCAGAACGTTGAATCTCTCATAGGTAGTAGTTACATTTTCTCCTTGAACATAAGCAAACATTTCATACTGCTGTGTCAGGAGTGATTGTTTATTTTCTCTTACTTCTTCAGTTCCTTCGTGCATGATGAGAAGTGCTTCCCAGACCTCCTTAGCTGTTTTGCTGTTGACAACATTTTTGAACAGATCGTCTTCTAGGGATTGAAACAGGATGTTCTTGGCCTTTTTGTCAAGTTGGACAACTCTTTTCTCGTTGTCTATCCATTCCTCTAGACTTTAATTTGTATTCTGTTTGGATCGGCTGTGGTTGGTGAAAGCTTTGTTGGAACATAGGGCCCATTCTGAACAGTCTCAAATAGATCTTCATCAATTGAGTCCATGTATGCTTGCATCCTGAGTTTCCAGTTTGCAAATTTATCCTTGTTACACATTGCTGGCTTGCTGCCTCCTCTAGTCATTGATTCGCTTGGTATGTGTGCCATTGGATCTACTAAAGCTCGTAAGCTGTAAAATAGAACCTGCTCTGATACCAATTGTTAGTTCCCAGTAGGCACAATAGTTATCTAGAAGGTGGGGTTGAATAGATATTTAAAAAATCATTTTAAACTTGTTAGTTGATGACAATTAAAACTTAGCGGAATTAATGTTTGTTTTAATCTCCTTTACGAAGTAGTGGAGTTATGAGTGTGGGGCAGTTATAGTAGTTATGGAAGATATAGCAGTTATAATGAGAAAGTAAAAGACACAGTCGTTTTAAGTGCTTGAGAGCACTTAAAGCTCCTAGTCCACTCTTCTACTCCTCGAGTAGGAAATCCACTAAAGATGTCTTTTACAACTTCTGAATCACACAGATTCCTTCTAGACCAACAGTCTAGGAACTTCTTAGTTCACTCTTGAACTCTTCAAGTCCAGCAGACTTGGTTCTCTTATAGTTCACTTAGAACTCTTCAAGTCCAGCAGACTTGGTACTTTTTCTTCAGTTGATAGTTAGATGTTGAGTTCTTGATGGTTGCTACTCAGTTGCTATTTAAGCACTTGTTCGAAAGAACTGAGTAGCTGAGCAAGCTTTCCTTTTTCTCAGATCGTAGAATTGAGCTTTGAGAGTTCTTTACGTTTTTGTTCAATGCTTTCTTGCTTCTCTCATCTGCTTGATTTGCATATATGTGATCTTGAAAACTATCCGTTGGATCCATCTGTTGAAGCATTAAATGTGTTTGACCTTTCTGTTCTTTGATGGAGACTTTTCTTCACATCTTTTGAATTGCATTCTGGCCCACTGATACAACAGACTGATTTCTCACCTAACACCTGAAAAGGTGTTTCCCCCCTTACCAATGGTACTTTCCTTAGCTTCTTCAATACGCTTCTTTATTTTATACTAAGGATATTTCTTAGGACTTTGGGACTGGTGAGTACTGCAACGTTTAGAATCCATTCCTCATATGTTGGAGTCTGTCTCCACATAAATCGTGAGGCTTGATACTTCTGACACAAGACAGATGATACCCTACGATTCAGATTGTGGTACTCTACGATTCAGATCGTGATACTCTACGATTCAGATCGTGGTGACTTGTCGCCTTGGTGCTTGATACGATCTTTATCGGTGAGAGCACTACGATTTCTCTTCACTGTTTGCACACTACAATCTTCGCTTGCTTGAGTTGTAAACTCTACGTTTTGAGAGCACATTATGATCTCTGAGTTGGCTCGGAAAACGTTGGGACCACTCTACGATTTTCGAAGAGGCCCTTCAAGGCAGGCACACTACGATCCTTGTACATGTATTCCTAGAAGGACTTTACAAATAATCATGAGCATTTACATTTAAAACATCAAATCATAATATGCATCCTCCCAACAAGATTATATGAACAGATATTATTATATCAAGATCTAAATCTATATTCCATCTTCCAATTTTATATAGATTATCATGGTAATTGTTGGCCAAACAATTAATCAATAAGTGCAAAATATAATAAATAACTCAATAAAAACCAACTTTCATTCAATGGGAATGTTTAATTTAAACTATATACCAAGTTCCGTTGCAATCTTAATTAAAATTTAGTTCATCGTGATACATAAAAACATCATCCAAATTAATAATCTAAACATCCCAGATAATTTCAAAGTTTAAGAATTTAGAGAAAAGTAGAAGAAACTTGTCAGATTGCTCCTAGATCTCTCTGTGTTCTTCAGCCTTTGTACTTCTCCTTTATGCTTCTTTCGTTGTTCTCTCTGCAGTTTTCTCCATAAACTCCTCGATACCTCTTTTCTGAAGTCTTCTCCTCCTTTGCATTGGTCCAAGACCCTCATCAAGATTCCTATTTGGCTTCCAAAACCAACTGAGTAGTAGCAAAATTGCTCTTTAGCCGCACATGAGCGCCTAGGCACTCATCCAAGGTCATTTTCAAGCACCTAGGCGCTTGACCAAGACCACTAATTTACAAAAATGCCATCCAACTTGACTTTTAATAATTTTTAATTTTTTTCTTCTCTCAAATGACCAATTTGACCCTCCAACTCCATCCTACAAGAAATAAACGTAAAAATAAATAAAATGATACTAAAAATACTCAAAGATAACAATAATTAAGTTTAATAATATCGAATTCGGAGGTATAGAACCCACTCATCAAATATTAGATACTGAGTGGTCTAGAATGACCATGAACATATACTAAGGTTGTCAGTATTTTAACTGGTCCTTTTAGTAATTTTTGGTAATCGAGGGGATCAACATCTCATACCCGACGAAGTATGCATAAACACTTAATAGTCGAGCAACAATTGTTTTTCAATATAATGCTTTAGTAAAATTGTTCTTTTTCTCAATTTAGAGTCCTTACCAAATCAATTTGTTAGGAACAACTTTTAAAACGTATTTGATTCAATCAAATTTAATCATGCTTGATCTGGCTTATATATCTAGCATAGATCTATCTCATAAATAGTTCACAAATGAAAGAACTTTAGATAGATTCACAGTTCATAAAATAGGAATTCAATTGCACAGAATGCAATTAATAATAATCATTAAGGATGTGAATAATCATCAATAATTATTCACTAACATGCTTTGAAAAATATTAACTCAAGTTGAGTTAAGGAACTTGTCTCGATAGCGGTCTATTGTTACGCAATTTAATTTATCCAGTTAAACGATCTAATATATCTTCCTTCGAAAGACCTATCATTGATATTTCAATTAGCATCTCATATATGTACACATAACATTAGATTATCTAACATTTAATTAAATACTAGACATTACATTAAATCCTTAATAATATTATCATCTTTTGCTAATGTTATTATCACATAAACATTACCATAAACACTCATTTAATATTATTAATCTTAATAATATTTTATTAAATTATTAGTATTATCACCCAATTAATAATACTTTAATCATTTACTAATATTATTAAACACTTAATAATATTTTAATTATCTTCTAATATTATTAACCTTTTAATAATATTTTAATCTTCAACTAATATTATTAATCATTTAATAATATTTTATTTTATTTTGAATATTATTAAGCATTTAATAATATTTTAATTATCTAATAATATCTTAGTCTAATATTATTAAACTTATAATAATATTTTAATCTAATATTATTAATTATACTAATAATATTTTAATTTAATATTATTAGTTATTTAATAATATTTTAATCATTTACTAATACTTTAATCTAACATTATTAATTATTTAATAATGTTTTAATTCAACTTTTAATCTAAATATTATTAATTACTTAATAATATCTTAATATAATATTATTAGTTTTATAATAATATTTTAGTCATTTATTAAACAAATAAACAATTTATTTTAATTGTTTACCCTTTAATAATTCTTTTATTTAATAACCCTAAAATGTCATAATTATAACATTTCATCAAAAATGACCAAATTACCCCTTAAAAATCTATTTTCTTCATATTAATGGTATTTGGTTCGAAAAATTACATTTTTACCCTTTTAAACACTACATTACATGTTAAACATATTTACACATAAATCAACCATTTACATGAAAATCAAAACAGATCCAAAATTGTTTCTTTTCTGGGATTTGACAGATTATAACTCCCTAATGAACATATATTTTTCATGGATTTTTAAAAGTCATTTACTATTTTTAAATTAGCCTAAAATAGCCGGATATTGCAACATTTTTAATAAATCTAAATTGTGTACAAAAATTTTGAAATTTTCCGGGTATTCAAGTTCACTTTTAAAATAGTACTTTCTTGTAAAATCCATAATTTTTATTCTACACATCCAAAAATATCCCTATTTGGACAGGACCTACATAACTTATCATAGTTTCATACCAAAAAATTTCCAAAATTTTTAAAGCACAAAAAGTTGACGAAATAGTCCCTACAAGAAACTGGCCAGAAACTTTGTTTTTAATTTTTCCTATTTCTTTACAATTTGGACAGTTTTACTGAAACAAACACCATAACTTGTAAAATCATTATTTTTGAGTGTTACCACTTGGGTTAACAGTTAACTTACATATTTATCACCCCTCTTTGACGGATCACAAAAAGGAGTTGTAGATTTCAAAGGGTAGTTAATCAAAGTGAAGGAAAATTAGGGTTTCTAGTTCTTTAAGGACATAGTTTCCTTTTCTTTTCTTTTGATCCCTATTCTAACACTCAAAAATGTTTGATTCACACATGAAACACTTAATATTATGTGAATAAAACAAATTTGAGTTTAGAACATAAGCTTTCCATTTCATCAAAACTTAAACAAACTAAAGGAAATAAGCTAGTTTAAAGGGTTATACCTTGTTCTTCTTGCACACCTTCTTCTCCTACCAAAGTATGTGATAACATTTGAACTCACAACACAACAATTACTCTCTCTTTCTCTATCTCTTATAGCCCGGCCACTTTCTCTCCAGCCCGGCCACTTTCTCTCCTTTCCTCTTCTATTTTCTTTTCTTTTGCTAGTTTAAGTAAATTTTGAAATAAACTTTGATTTTTACGAAAGAGGAGAATATTTATACTTGGTAAAAAAATATATATACATACAACCTATATACATATACTAAAACTCCCATCTTGCTCCTGCTCTTTCTCTCTCCACATGGTCTTAACTAAAGTGGACAAATAAAATGGTGACACCAAATAAAAACCATATGAACTTCACATGCCCTTCACATGGCTGACCATATGCCCCACATGGCCTCACTTTTGTTTTTTTATATAACTTAGTCAAATGACCGAAATGCCCTTTAAGTAATGAGCCACCAATTGGGCTTCCTAAATAATATTTTGGGCTTCTAATATCTTTGGTTTGGGCCTTGTTTATAACATATTCCAATACTTGTAATCCTACCCTAATCATTTAGTTAGGGTTTCCATTCCACTCCTTTGGAATTTAAATAAGTACTTATGTACATTTAATCTCATAACCCAATTAAACTTTCTTAAATTAGGTTTTAAATAAATATTAACTTGAGATAATAAAATTAATCTCTGTTGTAAGACCCTAACTTTTATGAATAACGATTAATTTTTTTTCTTGAAATATATTTTTGAATATTATGGTGTAGATTTGATATAATATTATAGTTGTGGGTAATATTTATAAATTTTGCAAAGTAAACACGTGGTTATATAATATTCGATTGGTCGGGGAATATTCGTTTTAACAGGGAATATTTGTACGATAGCACAATCATTGGTGGACCCCACAACAAAATTATTGTCGTATTTAGAAAGAGACAAAATTATCTTTTTATAAAAATAACGGCGAAAGTTTTACCGTTAAACTGTTGAACTACCCGGTGGTAAAAGTACAGTAATACGCGTGGTTGCATAGTAGCACACGGTATTAATTATTGATGCTTACATGAGAAGTCACTCAGTTATACTCAATTATTGCTATAGTAATTGCTGTATAATATCTCTCATATTATTGATTCAATTATTGTCACAGTATCATCTGCATAATATTTATTATTATTAAATCAATAATTGAGACAACAAAGTTATTCATATTATTATTTGTAATATTGACAATGTCTAGAAAGTTCTGTCAATGAGAGGTTTGGTCACCTAATTGCGCGCCAATAGGGAGAAATCCTTATCGAAAGCCCCCTCTTTCCTGGGAATGATCTAGTTGTTAAATATTGTGAGTTATAATATTAATGATGAATAAGTTCGTGTTGATTAAAGATGAAATAGATATTTCCATTGTGTGGGGATTATTAGTGTTAATAGAAATCGACATCTATTTTGATAATAATTGATGTCTGGAGGTTACATTGACCAATCAGGTAATTAATCGGATAAATGAGCAATTAATTGTTAATAATTCACATGCTTATAACTATTTGTTCACATTTGTGTACTATTGATTCACATGCATGTACTATTAGGGGAGGTGGTGCAAGATTGATAATACTTGCATGACTAAATTAAAAATAGAGGTATAGATGAAGGTATTATACTGTAATTATTTTTTCACATGTATAGAACTATTGAGTCACATGATATACTATTAGGGGAGGTGGTACAAGTTTGATAATACTTGCAGAACTAAATTAAAAATGAAGGAAAAGATGAAGGTATTATACTGTAATATTTTGAGCCCCAAAACGTGCAATTATCGAAATTATGTTTTCCTATAAATAGAAGCTCATAATTCCTTCATTCTCACCAATTCACTAAGACTCACAAGAGCAATTATAGAGAGAGAAGCTATAAAGAGAAAGAAGAAGAGTAGTATGCTACTTCACTATTCCAGTATCCAGTCTTCTTCTGAGGTAAGGGGTATTATTTATTCATATTTAGAAGAGATATAACTATTTGTTCACATGTATGTACTATTGATTCACATGCATGTACTATTAGGGGAGGTGATGCAAGATTGATAATACTTGCATGACTAAATTTAAAATGGAGGTATAGATGAAGGTACTATACTGTAATTATTTTTTTCACATGTGTGTACTATTGATTCACATGAATGTACTATTAATTCACATGATGTACTATTAGGGGAGGTGGTGCAAGTTTGATAATACTTGCGAAGACCCCAAATTATATGAAATGAAAGTATCTAATTTTCTTATAATTATTATTCTATTTAATAAATGGTTAAATTGATAAAAGGTTAAATTTAAGGGTGATATTTGAAAATTTTTGCAAAGTAAGCAAGTTGATATAAAATATTTGCATGTGATGTATTATTGATTGGGGAATATTAAGATTTTTATTATTATTCTATTTAATATGGAAAATTAAATGCAGGGTGATACAATCATTAGTGGACCCCACATATAAAATATTATCGTAGTTAGAAAAAGCAGCGAAATATCTTTTTATAAAAATAAGCGGCGAAAGTTTTACAAATTAAGCTGTTGAACTACACGGTGGTACCGATGGTAAAAGAAATCTGATGTCTGGCGTGGTTGCATAGTAGCACTACGGTATTGATTATTGATGTTTACGTAAGAAGCCACTCGGTTTACTCAATTATTGCTTGATGATAATTGTTGCATAGTATCTCACGTTATTTGATTCAATTATTGTCACGGTATCATACGCATAATATTTTATATTATTAAATCAATAATTGAGACAACAAAGTTATTTATATTATTATTTGCAATATTGTGATGTCTAGAAAGTTACATCGAGGAGAGGTTTGGTCACCTAATTGCGGCCGATAGGGAGAAATCCTTATTGGAAGCCCCCTCTTTCACGGGAATGATCACGGTTGTTAAATATTGTGAGTTATAATATTAGTGATGAATAATTGTTGAAGTATTAAGAATGTGTTTATTGAAGATAAGTGAATTACAAAAGTTAGGGGAATAATGCAAACTTGGAAAACTTTAGGGGTACCAAAGTGTAATAAGTTAAATCAATTTGGACCATTGGTGGTGGTTTTAATAGTAAATCAATATGGACCATTGATGGTGGTTTTAATAGTAAATCAATCTGGAATAATAAATGGTGGTGGTTTTAATAGTAAATCAATCTGGATCGGTGGTGGTTTTAATAATCGATGGTGGTTTTAATAGTAAATCAATCTGGATAGTTGATGGTGGTTTTAAAAGTAATCAATCTGGATGAGTCGGTGGTGGTTTTAAAAGTAAATCAATATGGATGAAGTCGGTTGTGGTTTTAATAGTAATCAATATGGACCGTCAAGTTCTAATAGTAAATCAATCTGGATAGTTCATGAATAAGTTACTATTTAGTCCATTCTCTATAAATAGAAGCTTAATTCTTCTTTCATTCTCACCAATTCTTTGAGATTCACAAGAGACTTTATAGAGAGAGAAACTATAGAGAAGCGAAGAAGAAGAGTATTTACTTCTTATTACTTCACTATTGCGGTATCCAACCCTTCTACTAAGGTAAGGGATATTATTTCTTTTCGTATTCATAAGGAATACTATTTTTTTTGTATTCATCCTTTAATATATCGGAATAAACACATCTCACAGCGGATTCGTCTTAGTATGATGGTGAAAATCCATTTTGAGTTTAGTATGTTATTTCTTTTCATATTCTTAAATCTAAACTTACTATGGTAAGTATTGCTTCTATAATCCACGAAATTAGTGGGATATCCTTGAAGTTTTGCGCTTCATCGATATCGTTTCATTGGAATATTGATCTGAACTTTCTTATTAAATATCAATATTTTTTCACAGGGGTATTATTCACGGAGTTCTTATTCACCGATTTACTATTCACTATAATATTATTCACTTTCGGGTATTTGGGACACTTTTCATGTAGGGGTACTATTCATGATTCTTATTCATGGTTTATTATTCACCGATTACTATTCACTCAAATATTATTCATTTCGGGTATTTGGGGTACTTTTCATGTCGGGGTTACTATTCACAAAGTACTATTATTAAAAAGTCTTATTCACGAATTACTATTCACCCATAAAAATTAATTTCTTTTATGTCCAAAATATTTTTGATACATGGATATTATTCTTGAATTTTACTCCCAAAAGCGATATCATGTTGACAATTTGGACATTATTGAATCTTTGGATAAATTAAATTATGAATCTTTAAAATTTATCATTTGCTTTCATTTAATTAAATGCTTATATCATTGTCATCATCCTCATGCTTATATTGTGATGAAAGTCATCTTTGGCTTACGTGCATAGATGAATTTGTTGATTGGTATGATTATGACCAAGGAATTATTCGGTATAATCATGACCATTGATGATTACATGAATATCCTTGGCCCGTAGTGCGGGGATGATTCGATGATGGGGTTTATTTATTAACTTGAGTCTCGTGATAAAGTTGATGAAAACCTTTTAAATCATAGAAGATAGTAGATATCATGCTCTACTTGACTCTTTAATGGATTGCTTATTCATTTGCAGTTAAACTTGTTGTCGATTATATTCTATCAGTTTAACATTGTTGAAGGCTAATGATAACTTATTACGCATTATCTTAGTCATAATATTTCTTCTTGGGCTAGTTGAGCTCACCTTTTACTTCCATTGTTCTCTTGAGGAAATGAGAGCGTAGCGGGAACTAGTCGGGGAGCGGAGTGATGGTTAGAGATGGGTATTTTAGTAATCCTCACTATTTAGTGTGATAATAAATGTAATGAGGATTGAATTTGAGTTTGGATATTATCATGAGACAATATTCGTGTAAAAACTCTCGACTCTTGTTGTATAATTAAGTTTGTATTTGTATTTTTGTACCATGTATTTGGCGACCCAAGATGGGTGATGTATACCTATTTTGGGGCGTCACGAGTTAATATCAAAGCTTAGGGATATGATCCTGGTGAGATGTGAGACAAGAACTAGGAGGAGGGAGGCGGGGAATTCCTTTGCTAGTATGACCTACCTAAGATTATTTGATATTTAATTGGTCAATCAGAGTATAGGGATAATATGTGATATGTCAATTAACCTTATTTTTGTGGCAGTGTTTGAAAATGGCATCTGAAAATGTTGAGATCAACAATGAAGCACATGAGGCCAGTTGAGTCACCAATGATCGATACCGGGATAATGTGCAACAGGAAGACAATAATCCTCGGGTAAACAACAACAACGATCAAATGATGAGCGATGGGATGTTGAAGCTTTATGCAATTCATGCAACATCGGTGAGAGCGGCTCTTGTCCAAAATGCGGTGGAAACATTGGCAACTCTCGGATGGTCGCTTGAAGTAATTCAAGGAGGCTGGGACCACGGAGTTTATTGGAGGCCAAAACCACTTAAAGGCGGAGGCGTGGATAAAGCGGATCACCAAGATATTTGATGTCTTGGGATGCTCAGAGGAGCAAAAGGTTCCCTTTGCCACCTTCATATTGCGAGGAGAAATGATTCTTGGTGGGAATCGTAAAGCGTACTCAACTGCCACTTGAAAATGTCTTGGGAGAAGTTCAAGAGTACATTCAACGACAAGTACTTTCCGAAAGTATTCGTCACATGAAGGAGGTGGAGTTTATCAAGTTGAAGCAAAACAATATATGCGTGTGTCACGATCTGAAGCTAAGTTCTTTGAATTGTCGGTTTGAGCGCCCCACTTGGTTGATAATGAGGAGAGAATGGCGGATGTTTCTAAGAGGTTTGAAACCCGAGATCGTCGATACTTAATTTCTCACAAATTGTGTTTGTATTAGGATGTTGTAAATAGGGCTCGATTATTGGGCGCGATAATGAGTCAACCCAACCAGAGAGAAGCGGTAAACAAGTCGATAATACCAATGGTAGCGATCATAGAAGCGGTGACAACAAGCGTGGAGGAATCAACATGCGAAATGGTAACCACTCGGTGGTAATCATGGCCAAGATAATAGAAGTGGAAATTTCAAGAAGAGGAGATTCAATAATGATGGAAAGGCGTCGTCACCACACTTTTTGTTGTTAAGGAAGGAGAGCGATGGCCGGTCGTATGTTACAAATCACGGAGGGAGGGACACATCGGTCAAAGCTATCTGTGACGGTCAAAACATGTTACAATTATGGAAAGAAGGTCACCTAGCCCGATTTTTGTCGAGCACCAAAAGTCAATCCGGTGGGATGGAGGCATCAAAAGTCAGTCCCAGAAGAGAAAAGCCGGTAGTTCAAAGGAGAGCGTTTGTCGTAACCTCCAAAAAAGCGAGGAATCGAGCGAGGTGATCACGGGTAAGCTAATCATAAACTCTTGTGAAGCTTATACCTTATTTGATCCGGTTCTACCCATTCTTTTATTTCTCTACTTGCGCTCAGCGTTTAAATTTGACTCAGGAGAAATTAGACTTTGACTTATCGGTTGAAACTCGTTGGGGAAACCTTTATTACATCCTTTATTTATAAGTCTTGTTTGATTCAAAAAATCGGTAACTTACGTTACTGTCGATCTTATCTCTTTAAAAATACTTGCATTCGATGTGATTTTAGGAATTGATTGGTTAACTACTCATCATGCTAAAATTGATTATTTTCATAAGGTTGTTAGCTTTCATTTCTAACCAACCTATTATGCGAATTCAAGCAACCAAACCATTAAAGTCGATCTTTGTCATTTCAAGCCATAAAGCTATTCGTTTATTGAAAAAGCGGATGTCAAGCTTTCTTAGCTCGTATCACGGATTTAAACAAAAATCGTCGAGTCTTGAATGATATTTCTATTGTTAATAAATTTTTGACGTATTCACTGAAGAACTTTTGGCCTACCCCAGGCGTGAAATTGAATTTTGTATCGACCTTGAAACGGTACAAAACCCATTTCAAAGCCCCATATCGAATGGCTCTGTTGAACTTGAGGAGTTAAAGACCCAATTCTGAGGAATTGTTAGACATCGGTTTCATTCGTCTAATCGTCTCCTTGGGGTGCTCTGTGTTTTATTCGTAAAGAAGAAAGATGGGAGTATCGACTTTGTATTGATTATCGGGAGTTGAATCATGTCACCATCAAAAATAGGTACCGTTGCCTCGCATTGATGACCTATTTGACCCGGTTGCAAGGCGCCAAGTTCTTTTCAAAAGATCGATCTTCGTTAGGATATCATCGAGTTAAAGATTAAAAGCGATGACATTCAAAGCGCTTTCGAGAACTCGATGCGGGCATTATGAATTCTAGTCATGTCTTTTGGATTGACTAATGCTCTCTTGCCTTCATGGATATGATGAGCCGAGTATTCAAGGAATATTTAGATCATTTTGTGGTTGTCTTTATTGATGACATTCTCATTTACTCCAAAAGTCGTGAAGATCATGAGCAACACTTGAGGTGATACTACAAAAGCCCGTGAGAACAAATTATATGCCAAGTTGAAGAAATGCGAGTTACGGCTTGAGGAAGTAGCATTCCTTGGGCACGTGATATCAAATCATGGAATATCATTGACGAGCAAAGATTGAAGCAATTCAAAAGTGGGAGCAACCTAAGTCGATGGCCAAAGTCACGTAGCTTTACGGGCTTAGCTGGTTATTATCGGAGATTCGTGGAAGGATTTTCTCAAATCGCTACTCCATTAACTCAGCTGACTAGAAAAGATACAAAATTCAGTTGGAGCGAAGAATGTTAGAAGAGTTTTCAAGAACACAAGAGGAGACTCATTTTATTTTGTTACGACAATACCATTTGGCTCGGAGGATTTGTCATCTCTGATGATGCTTGAGGCGGAGGGTTAGGATGTGTTGTCATGCAACATGGGAAAGTCATAGCCTATGCCTCACGATAACTCAAAGAATATGAGAGGAATTACCCTACTCATGATCTAGAGTTGGCAGCTGTCGTCTTCGCACTTAAAATCTGGAGGCATTACCTGTATGGGAAGAAAGTGTAGATCTATACGGATCATAAAAGCCTCAAATATTTCTTCACTCAAAAGGAACTCAATATATGGCAACGACGTTGGCTTGAACTGTTGAAAGATTATGATTATAACATTCAATACCATCCTAGAAAAGTAAATGTGGTAGCTGACGCATTAAGTAGAAGATCATATGCGGGTACGAGTGCGATATTGTTAATGCAAAGGCCCATTTTGTATGACTTGCAAAGGATGGAGATTAAGTTAAAAACTCTAGGGACCCACATGATGATGGAAAATATACGAGTAGAACCGACTTTAATTGATAAAGTTAAAAATGCTCAAGCTACGGACTTGGAGCTGATGCGTATGAAGAAGAAAGTACAAGAAGGTGCTATTCCGGAAGCAAGAATTGATGAGGAAGGAATACTTCGAGTCAACTCCAGACTTTGTGTTCCAAACGACCTTGATTTAAAGTTTAAGATCATGATGGAGGCGCACAACACACCGTTTGCAATCCATCCTGGGAGTACAAAAATGTATCGTGATCTTCGACATACATTTTGGTGGAGCAATATGAAGAGAGAGGTAGAGGAGTTTATCTCAAGGTGTCTAACTTGTCAACGAGTCAAGGCGGAGCATCAAGTGCCAAAAGGTCCATTGCAACCACTTGAAATTCCAGAATGGAAGTGGGACCACAATACCATGGATTTCGTTACTGGTCTTCCCAAGGTTTCTCAAGGTATAGATACGATTTGGGTCATTGTTGATAGATTGAACAAGTCTGCTCATTTCTTACCTATACGAGAAACATATTCACTTGAACGTCTTGCTCGTATGTACATAAATGAGATTGTAAGGCGCATGGCATACCGGTATCCATAGTTTACGATCGAGACCTAAGATTCACTTCACGATTTTGGGTTAGTTTGCAAAAAAAAGCTATGAGCGCGGATTTATGATTTAGTTTGGCATATCATCCTCGAAGCGGGCAGGCGATCGGAGAGGACTATTCAAACTCTTGAGGATTTATTAAGACTCTGTGTCCTTGACTTCAAAGGAAGTTGGGACAAGTTCTTGCCATTAGTGGAATTCTCCTACAACAATGGTTATCAAGTAAGTATTGGCATGGCTCCATTTAAAGGCGTTATATGGATGAAGTGTCGATTCTCGAGTATCTTTGGGACAAGGTGGGTGAAACAACTTTTTTGGGGATAGGAGTTGGTACGTATGACTACGGAAAAGAATCAAATGATCCGACAACGTATAAAAACCTCACAAGATCGACAAAAGAGTTATGTTGATCTTCATCGAAAGGACATGGAGTTCAATGTTGGAGATCATGTTTTGTTACGTGTTGCTCCATGGAAAGGAGTTACAAGATTTGGAAAGAGACGAAACCTCAATCCTCGATTTATTGGGCCATTCGAAATCCTCGATTGAGTAGGAACTGTGGCTTATAGACTTGCATTTCCACCAAGTATGTCTAGTGTTCATAATATTTTTCACATATCTATGTTAAGTAAATATGTGGAAGACCCGAACAACATTATTGAGTTAGAACCGGATGAAATAGCAGAAGATTTAACGTATGAAGAGGTACCTGTTAAAATCTTGGATAAAAAAGAACATATTCTACGCTCCAAGATTATACCTCAAGTCAAAGTTTTATGGAGAAACCACGATGTTGAGGAAATGACCTGGGAGTTAGAATCTGAAATGAAATCAAAGTATCCTCACCTCTTCGTCATACAAGGTACGTACACCAATTTTGAGGACGAAATTTCATAAGGAGAGGAGGTTGTAAGACCCCAAATTATATGAAATGAAAGTATCTAATTTTCTTATAATTATTATTCTATTTAATAAATGGTTAAATTGATAAAAGGTTAAAGTTAAGGGTGATATTTGAAAATTTTGCAAAGTAAGCAAGTTGATATAAAATATTCGTTGTGTCGGGGAATATTCTTTTTAACAGGGAATATTCGTACGACGGTACAATCATTAGTGGACCACACAACAGAAGTATGGTCGTAGTTAGAAAACGACAAAAATATCTTTTTATAAAAATAACGGCGAAAGTTTTACCGTTAATTGTTGAACTACCCGGTGGGAAAAGTACAGTAATACGCGTGGTTGCATAGTAGCACACGGTATTGATTATTTATGCTTACGTAAGAAGCCACTCAGTTTACTCAATTATTGCTACAGTAATTGTTGCATAGTATCTCACGTTATTAGATTCAATTATTGTCACAGTATCATCTGCATAATATTTTATATTATTAAATCAATAATTGAGACAACAAAGTTATTCATATTATTATTTGCAATATTGACAATGTCTAGAAAGTTCTATCGATGAGAGGTTTGGTCACCTAATTGCGCGCCAATAGGGAGAAATCCTTATTGGAAAGCCCCCTCTTGAAGTATTAAGAATGTGTTTATTGAAGATAAGTGAATTACAAATGTTAGAGGGGAATAATGCAAACGTGGAAAACTGTAAGGGTACCAAAGTATAATAAGTTAAATCAATCTGGACCATTGGTGGTGGTTTTAATAGTAAATCAATCTGGACCATTGATGGTGGTTTTAATAGTAAATCAATCTGGACCGTCAGTGGTGGTTTTAATAGTATATCAATATGGACCGTCGGTGGTGGTTTTAATAGTAAATCAATCTGGACCGTTGATGGTGGTTTTAAAAGTAATCAATCTGGACCGTCGGTGGTGGTTTTAAAAGTAAATCAATCTGGACTATCGGTTGTGGTTTTAATAGTAATCAATATGGACCGTCCGTTCTAATAGTAAATCAATCTGGACAGTTCATGAATAAGTTACTATTTCCATTCTCCTATAAATGGAAGCTTAATTCCTCTTTCATTCTCACCAATTCACTGAGATTCACAAGAGACACTATAGAGAGAGAAACTATAGAGAGCAAGAAGAAGAGTATTCTGCTACTTCTGTAACGACCCCAAAATTCATACAATTTAATTATCGACTTTGGTCGTTAATAATACGTCTAACTTCTGATTTTACATCATTATTCAATGTTAAACTTAATAAAATGCGGAATAATTAAAAAATTTATGTCATCTTACTTTAATTACCTGAATCAAAACCTTTATCATTTACATGTTTTCGAATAAATCTTATTTTATGATTCGCTTTATCATTGTTATAATATAAAATTTTACATTTTAATCCGATAACCTTTACATATCAGATAACTCTAACTTTAGCTTTACAACTCAACATAAAACTATACATCATAAAACATTTAATACATCTCATGAATCTTAATCATGGTATAAAGAAATAACAACTTTAGCTAAAATATTAATCTTCGTGTATTATTTCTTATCCACGTCATTCAAGTAGCACATAGTGTTACCTTCAATCCTTAACCTGCAAAATGGTTATTTGCAAGGTTGAGCTCGACAGCCCAACAAAATCTAACAGTTTTCATGCATCACGTAGCACATAATAACATGCTCATCATATATCTCATAAACATTGGACTAACATAACATACATGCTACAGTTCATATAACAAGTATAAAGATTGAGTTCCTTACTCAATCAGCATGCTTTACTAAATCAACGTAGTCATAAGTTGACTTTAACATTTCATAAATTCAACATATATATAACACATCATGCTCTTTGCAAAAAAAGATTTAAAACAGCTAATCACCAAGTTTATATAGCAAATAGGAACTAAAAGACTTGCCTTGATCGTTGTTTACCAATAACAGTTTAACATCTTACAGCTATCTGCACTTCACGTGCCCTACACAATTATATAATCATTAACATTAACTATTAGTCACATAGCAACACATAGTAGTTGTAATGTAAACTTTACTCTATGACTCATAACCCTTCCTATCATAAATACACAATGTTCAATTTGATTGTTTTAACTTTCGACTTATATCTCACTATATTTCGTACTCGAAGTTCATTCAAGTGTTTAAGTCTTGCTAGAAATCATTATTGGTTTTATATTAAACTCATTTCATACCTTATAATGTTCATTTCATTTGACTTAAAATACTTTTTATGTTCATTATCACTTATCACGGCGTTTCAACGTTTATTCGTCATACGCCCAATTTGTCTCTCTTGTGTGTGCTTAGTATGTGTATACAACTTATCAAATATATCATTTATTAATGTTAAGCATCATTATACTTCATAATATTCATGTTCTATAACTTAAAACAACATTTTTTATCTTCAAGAGCACGAAAATTGCATATGTGCATGCCCGACACCCTCCGATTGCCTCCGAAAACACAGCAGTCCAACAGATGACCATTTTGACCCATGTTCCCGACCTCAAATTTAAAAAAACTTTAAGAATAAAAGTTGTAGGTCTATTTGTTCTCGTTCCGGATCATCTTGAATCACCTCAATCGGAGTTCGTATGAAAACGTTATGACTGTTTTACCAAAACAGGTCAAAGCCATCACAGTCAGCACACATGGGGTGCGGCTACGCCCCTTTTCCGCATGCCCGTGCCATCTAGCAGCGCTGGACAGCATGCCCGCGCTCCTGGGCAGCGCGCCCGCGCTAGGCTTCGCCTAGATTACAGTGTTTTGCGATTTTTAACCCTTTTCTCCTACTAATCTTCATAACATGAGTTATACACATCCAAATAAGTCCGTTTTTGATTCTATGGATTCATAATTCATAGAAATACAACATACTAGAATTCTAACAATTTATAAAAACATTAACCAACCTAAAATTTGACCCAAAACACATGTTCATACTCTATTTTCATGTTTTAAACACATTTAGCGAATTTGATCACCACGGCTTCGTTACATAACCGATTAACATGATTTAAACTACGCCGCTTTCGTTTCTTCACAGATTAACATAATCCAACCTCAATTTACAGATTATAACACATATAGGGCATAAAATTTTGTACTTTCTAAACCCAATTTTCATGTATAAACATTGTTATATACTTTTCTTCCTACAAACCAATTTACATGGATTTTTATCATCAAACAACACTCACATGTGATGATTAACAGAGTATAAACCCTACTTGTAAGTATATATATCAATCCAACACAACTATAAATTTACAATGGATAATCATTAAGAAATCAAAATATACAACTTAGAATCAATTTACCTTGATTTAGCAAAGTGTTAGAAACCCTTCTTGTTCTCTTAGCAATCTCTGTAATTCTCTCTTCTCACCAAGCTCTCCCTCTTTGTAAACCCTCTGTGTTTGTTCTTCTCTCCCAACTCTCTGCTCTTAGGCCTTAGGAGAGAAATAAGACGCGAAAGAAAAAATAACCTGATATGGCTTAATTCCCACTTACTCTATCAGTTAAAAAAATTAAAAGACGTCAGTTACATAAACCAAAGGCCATAAGGCCTTGTTTGGCCACACACCAATTCCCCCAAACTGGATTATTTTAATAATATTATATTATATAGTTTCATGTGTCACACCTTTAGTTAATTTAAATAACTTATAATAATAATAATTATAATCTTATTATACTTATACTTATAATTAATAAATAATTACATATATCTAATTTAATTAATAAATTAGATTTAAACATTACTTTATTTAATATACTTATTTTCTTTCATATTAAACAACTCATTTAATTTAATTAATTAATTAAATTAAATCTTCAAAGAATAAAATTTACCTTTGCTTTAATTTAATTATCACACACACGTAACTAAATTATTATACCACAATTTTATAAATTATTTATTTTTCTCAATAAATAAATTATTTAAAATATTTACTTAATTCAATAAATATTTAAAATAATTACCAAATTCATTAAATTTCTTCAATAGTTAACTTAACTATTAAACCTCACTTTCCCAATATATAATATATATATATATATATATATATATATATATATATATATATATATATATATATATCTTCACACGGATCACATATTTCAAAATATATATAATATATATATATACATACTCAAACTCAAAACATCTCATAATAAGAATTTTATTTATTAAATTCTTATTTTAATAACTTATAAAAATTTGGATTGTCACAACTTCACTATTGCGTTATCCAACCTTCTACTAAGGTAAGGGATATTATTTCTTTTCGTATTCATAGGAATACTACTTTTCAGTATTCATCCTTTAATATGTCGAAAACTTTTTTGTCTACACGGATTACGCATCTGTAGTGACGGTGTGAAAATCTATTTGCAGTTTTGTATGTTATTTCTTTTCATATTCTTAAATCTAAACTTACTATGGTAAGTATTGCTTCTATAATCCCTGAAATTAGTGGGATATCCTTGAAGTTTTGCGTTTCATCCAGTATCGTTTCATTGGAATATTGATCTGAACTTTCTTATTAAATATCAATATTTTCACTCGGGGAACTATTCACGGGTTACTATTCACCCAGTTACTATTCACTATAATATTATTCACTCGGGTATTCGGGACACTTTTCATGTCGGGGTACTATTCATGAGTTACTATTTACGGGTTACTATTCATCCGGTTACTATTCACTCAAATATTATTCACTCGGGTATTTGGGGTACTTTTTATATCGGGTTACTATTCACAAAGTACTATTCACGGGGTACTATTCACCTGGTTACTATTCACCCGAAAAATTGATTTTTTTTCTGTCCAAAAATTTTTTGATACATGGATATTATTCTTGAATTTTACTCCACAAAGCAGTATCATGTTGATAATTTGGACATTATTGAATACTGGATAAATTAAATTATGAATCTTTAAAATTTATCATTTGCTTTCATTTAATTGAATGCTTATATCATTGTCATCATCCTCATGCTTATATTGTGATGAAAGTCATCTTTGGCTTATGTGCATAGATGGACTGTTGATTGGTATGATTATGACAAGGGATTATTCGGTATAATCATGACCATTGATGAGTACATGAATATCCTTGGCCCGTAGTGTAGGGATGATTCGATGATGTGGTTTATTTATTAAGTTGAGTCCCAGTGATAAAGTTGATGAAACTTGTTGTCGATTATATTCTATCAGTTTAACATTGTTGAAGGCTAATGATAATGTATTCTGCATTATCTTAGTCATAATAATTCTTACTGGGCTAGTTGAGCTCACCCTTTTACTTCCATTGTTATCTTCAGGAAATGAGAACGTAGCCGGAACTAGTCGGGGAACGGAGTGATGGTCCGAGATGGTTGTTTTAGAAATTCTCACTATTTAGTGTGATAATAAATGTAATGAGGATTGAATTTGAATTTGGATACTGTCTATGAGATAATATTCGTGTAAAAACTCTCATCTCTTGTTGTATAATTAAGTTTGTATTTGTATTATATACCATGTATTTGGCGACCCAAGATGGGTGATGTATACCTATTTTGGGGGCGTCACAATTATGACCAGGGATTATTCGGTATAATCATGACCGTAATATTACAAATGATGTGGTAAAAATCCTCATTGGACTGTAGTGCATTGATGGAATGTTGTTGGTATGATTATGACCAAGGATTATTCGGTATAATCATGACCATTGATGATTACATGAATATCCTTGGCCCGTAGTGCAGGGATGATTCGATGATGTGGTTTATTTATTAAGTTGAGTCTCAGCGATAAAATTGATGATAAACTTTTTAAATCATAGAATATAGTAGATATCATGCTCTACTTGACTCTTCTAATGGATTGCTTGTTCCGCTGCAGTTAAACCTTATGTTTATTATATTTTATCAGTTTAACACTGTTGAATGCTAACGATAATTTATTCTACATTATCTTAGTCATAATATTTTTTACTGGGCTAGTTGAGCTCACCCTTTGTTTTCATTTTTCTCTTCAGGAAATGAGAATATAGCTGGAACTAGTCGGGAGAGAGAATGTGATCCGTCGGATGTTTGCATTAGTAGTCCTCACTATTCAGTGAAATAGTGTGATAATAAATGTAATAAGGACTCCATTTTAGTTTGAATATTGTCTAGAAGATAATATTCGTATTAAAACTCTCAGCTTATGTTTTGTCGTATTTTACACGATAGTTGTATATAATTAAGTTGTATTTGAATTTTGTACCATGTATTTGGCGACTCAGAATGGGTGATGTATACTTATTTTGGGGGCGTCACAGTTGGGATCAAATCTTAGGGATATGATCCCTAGCTGAGATGTGAGACAAGAATTAGGAGGGGAGAGACGGGGAATTCATTTACTAGTATAACCTACCTAAGTTTATTTGGTATTTAATTGGTCGGTCAGAGTATAGGGATAATATGTGATATATCAATTAACCCTTGTTTTGTTGCAGTGTTTGAAAATGACATCTGAAAATGTTGAGATCAACAATAAAGCACATGAGACCGTTGAGTCACCAACGATCAATACCCAGGATAATGTGCAACAGGAAGACAATAATCCTCAGGTAAACAATAACACCGATCAAATGATGAACGATGGGATGTTTAGAGGCTTTATGCAATTCATGCAACATCAGGTGAGAGCAGCTCCTGTTCAAAATGCAGATGGAAACATTGGCAACTCTTAGACGGTCACCGCTAAACAGTTCAAGGAGCTGGGACCACCGGTGTGAGACCCCAAATTTTATGAATAATGATTTAAATTTCTCAAAATATTTTTTTTGAATATTATGTTGTGGTTTTGATATAATATTATAGTTGTGGGTAATATTTATAAATTTTGCAAAGTAAGCAAGTTGTTATATAATATTTGATTGACCAAGGAATATTCGTACGACGGTACAATCATTGGTGGACCCCACAACGGAATTATTGTCGGATTGAGAAAACGACAAAAATATTTTATGAAAATAACGACGGAAGTTTTACCGTTAACTGTTGAAACCCACGGTGTTAAAAAAAGTACGATGAATACGCTGTGGTTGCATAGTAGCACCACCAGTCATCGATTATTGATGCTTATGTAACATTCCGAATTTTTAAATGTAATTTTAAATATTTATTGAGTTATATAAATATTTAATGGATGTGACTATCGGTAAATGAATATTTGTTTTATTGATTTAATATTATTTGGAGAATTATTTATTAAATAAATAATTTATGAATTAAGGAAATGATTATTATATTGATATTTCAATTAAATGATATATTATTTGTATTGTGTTATGTGATTAAAGGATTTATTTAATTAATTGTGATATGAGTTAATTAAAATAAATAAGAAAGCTTGATTAAATATAGTGTGACAAACAACTATATTATAAGGAGTTATCAAAATAAATTAAAGTAATTTAATTTAGTGTTTACCAAACAAGGCTTAATATATTAATCCTTTAATATTTTTAAATGATTTGCCAAACAAGCCTTATGGCTTTTGAGATTTCTAGTTAAATAAAATAAATAATTAAATAAGATAAAATCTAATAATAAATATAATATATATTTATGTTATATACGTTTATCTTAATAACTGATGTTACTTATTATACGTATTAAGTCTATGTCAGTTTTCTTTGTTATTATATTAGTACGCATATCAGTTTAGTTTTTTTTTATGCATTTTATTTGCTAGCTTAGAGATTACAGAGGGTTGAGAGAATTGTGAGCAAACTTAAGCAACAATTGTAGTGTGTTTAAAAAGGATTGCAAGCAACTTCAAGGTCTTTTTACACAACATTAGTATTACGGCATATATGGGTTTTACGGCAAAAAAAATTCATGTTCTGTGAATTCAATATTTTGAATTGTTGCTTTACAATGGATTACTTGTGGTTATACATGTTCATGATGATAGAGATTATGTTTAAACAACAATTGTATGCTAAATTTTGATTTGACAGTAGGAATTTTGACAGTATTTGGTTGTATATATATATTTTCATATGTTCATGAAAAGTATCAATTCTAGTGGCCAATTTGTATGAGAAATTATAAATTGAAGATTGTATATGTTAGTTTAGTGAGATATGAGCATTATGTAATTTGAATGAGATGATTTGGCCAACTAGTGAGTTCACAATGATGATTTCTATAACAATGTTAAGAAAATTTGAGTTTTTGTGAAAAAACATGAGTTTTGAGAAATTAAAATAGTTTTAGTTAGTGTTAAATTGTGCTAATTGGTTGTAAATGTGAGCAATCATGTTTATGATATTTTTGTATTTATTCTACGCGTTAATATTACTGTCTATTGGGTGAAATTTGTGTTTGTTGGGCTAAAGTCGATTACTATTCATAGCCTTCTCTGCGCCTCTGTTCGAACCGAACAGTAGCAATTGCTTCATGCAGTAAGGCAAAAAGCAATAGCAATTGACCTGGTCCCAACCTTTGTAGATGGGCTTAAATTGCGCCATACTACAGTTTGAGATCTTGACTTCGCTAATAATTGCTGAAATGGGGAAATGTCATAACATGATCTCGAGATTTTGTTAACATGTTAAATATGTAATGTTAAGGTTAACATAACATAGTGAGTTGTGGTTAGTATGATCAAAGTTGCAAAAATTATTATTAAATTAAAAATGCGTTATGTGATAACGTAGTTTATACAATGATCAATATTGAAGTGTTATGATGATTAACACATGGGAATTCTGAAATGTAAAGCGTAGCACAAGACTTATGTTAAAATAACAAGTTTAGCTAGTAATGCATTTTATATTGAAACGTGAATATTAGTATGTCTAATGGATGTTATGATTTTAATATTGTGTTTAGGTGAACGTGAGTTTAATATTTTAGCTTACGCTCGAGGCAAGTTTTCTAATTCCATACTTTCATTGAGTTAGTTTGTTATGTTGATGCAAGTTTTCTAACTCCATACTTTCACTGAGTTAGTTTGTTATGTTTATGCAATTCTTTTAACTCTACATTTTCGTTGGGTTAGTCCTATTATTATAAATGCATGCTTTTGATTGAGCAAGCTTTTTATATCAAATGTTATTGTTTTCAAAATTCATTGGAGAAAACTCTAACTCTAGTATTATTGAAAATTCTCAATTGATTGATTCATTCTAACTTGTTTACAGTTAAGCAAGTTTCTTAAAGTTCAGGAATTCATTTCTAAATATTATAAAACTTGAACCTAGCTTATTTTACTGTTCAAGCAAAGGTTAACCATTTTATTCATTCTATTGAATACATATGCTCTATAGTTATTTCAAGCATGAATTAGATGTATAGAATCAGTTCATTTATGATTCTCAAATATTCTAAGTTATGTTATTATTAAACAACTGTTGTATCATCAACCATTGTGGATTCAACTAGTTCCCTAGTTGATGATCATTAAACTTCAATTACCCTTGAAAGCTTATCCAAACCAAACTTTCTTTGGTGCAGACTTGTACTCTAAATACTGAGATGAACAACCCTATGTTTAGGGGTTTACGCTTAGCGTTGAAATGGTTGTGCACAATACATTGTATGAAGGATTGATCCCCCTGAGTACGTGGAGTCCTTATAGTCATATGACTATTAAAGTTAAAGTTGAAAGATTACTGATAATTGTGGACATGGTTCATGGTCACTTGAACCTCAGTAGTTTATTGAAGAATGTTAATTGAACAAATTATTCAGTTCTATAGAGCCTATGAGTTGGCAAATGTTGAAAAGTTAATAGAACATATCATTCAGTTCTATTGAGCCTATTATTTGGCAAATGTTGTAAAGTTAATAGAACAAATTATTTAGTTCTATAGAGCCTATTATTTGGCAAATGTTGAAAAGTTAATAGAACATATCATTTAGTTCTATTGAGCCTATTATTTGGCAAATGTTGTAAAGAAATTAATTCTTATCTCAAGTGAGCTTTGTTTGCTCACTCTTGCATATTTATACATTTATTGCAGCTATGAATGAGAAGGTAGATAAACCTACAACTAGCAAAGGAAAGGAAAAAATTTATAAGTGATGAAGACTTGTAATTTGTTTTATCATTGATGATAGACTTTTAATAATGATGTGATGTAATAATTTTATTTCCGCACTTGAATGATTGTATTAAAGGTTAGAGAACCTGGGAGATAATGTTTTTATTTAACTAATCATGTATGGGAAAATTTTTATTATTCAATTTATTGCTAAGTGAGAAGTCACTCAGTTTTGTTCAATTATTGCTACATTAATTGATGCATAGTATCTCACGTTATTTGATTCAATTATTGTCGATATTTTATAATATAAAATGAATAATTAAGATGACAGAGTTATTAATATTATTATTTGCAATATTGACGATGTCTAGAAGTTCTGTTAAGGAGAGGTTTGGTCACCTAATTGCGTGTCAAAAGGGAAAAATCCTTATTGGAAAGCCTCGTCTTTCCTGGGAATGACCTAGTCGATTAATATTGTGAATTATAATAATGGTGATAAATGTTATTGTATTATTATTATAAATGTAATAAAACAGAAAACTTTTTATATAAAACTGAATATTTTTTATAAAGTTTTGTTTTATTTGATTATAAATAGAATATATTATATTTTATTATACATAGTATTTGCATAGTAAAAAAATTTATATAAAATAGAATACTTTTTATAAAGTTTTGTTTTATTTGATTATAAATAGAATATATTATATTTTATTATGCATAGTGTTTGCATAGTACCTGTATAGTGTTTGTATAGCAAAAACTTTTTATATAAAACACAATACTTTTTATAAAGTTTTGTTTTATTTGATTATAAATAGAATATATTATATTTTATTATGCATAGTGTTTGCATAGTACCTGCATAGTGTTTGCATAGTAAAAACTTTTTATATAAAACAGAATAATTTTTATAAAGTTTTGTTTTATTTGATTATAAATAAAATATATTATATTTTATTGCATAGTGCAGCATAGTATCCTTTCCATTCTCCTATAAATAGGATGCTTAGTTAGAATTGAAAATCACACTAGAAATTCTGAGAATTCTTCTTCTATAATCTTGAGCGTATTTTTTTAGAGTTTAAGAAAGCTTTGAGCGTAGAAAATAGTGCAAGTTTTCTTCAAGTATATCCCCGCCCTACCGTCGGAATACTTTTCTTTTTAAGGTAAGGGGTATTATTCTTTCGTATTCATGAAGAGAGTTATTTTCTTTCAATACTCGTAAGGGTTGTTATTCCATTCTTTATTATTCTGTTGGAATAACCTTTCTGTGCGGTCTATCGCATGCCTGGTGAATTCTGTTGTTATTCCATTCTTTATTATTCTGTTGGAACATCCTGTCTGTGCGGATTACGCATGACCTAGTTCCATTCTTTATTATTCTGTTGGAATATCTTGTCTGTGCGGATTACGCATGACCTGGTTCCATTCTTTATTACTCTGTTGGAATAACCTGTCTATGTGGATTACCGCATGCATGGTGAATGATCCTTTGTATTCATTCCTTAGTAACTTGTGGAAATGCTCTGTCTACGTGGATTACCGCATGGCGGGCGAAAATCCATTTGCAATTTCATATATTCTATTATACCCAGTTGGTTAATGTTTTGGCTTCTATACTCCATGAAATTAGTAGAATATCCTGGATATTTGCGCTTCATCCAGTATCTTTTCATGGAAATATAATGCAAGGCATCGGAGGTCCCAATCCCATCGTATGGAGCCACCTATCGAAGTCTGCTTTGAATGAAGGTCCCCTGGCCCCCTCTGTTCCTTTCCCAAGAGCGCCTTAAAAGCTTACCGGAAAGCCCCTTTGCCTTTCTTGTCTCTTCGAGCATTCTTGAATTTTACTCCACAAAGCAAAGATCATGTTGACAATTTGGGACGTTATTGAGTTCAGGATAAATTAACTTATAAATCTTTAAAATTTATTCTTGAACTTGTTTTATTGAATTGTCATCATCCTCATGCTTATATTATGTTGAAAGTCATCTGTGGCCTGTAGTGCATAGATGGACTTGGTATAATTATGACCAGGGATTATTCGGTATAATCATGACCGTAATGTTACAAATGATGTGGAAAAAGTCCTCATTGCCCCGTAGTGCATTGATGGACAGTTTTTGGTATGATTATCGCTATGGATTCTCTTCGGCCAAGGGTGCAAAGATTAATTATTTTATGGCATGATTAGAACTGTTGATGAAAACACGATTATCTTTGGTCCGTAGTGCATGGATAATTCGTGGTCGTGGTACTAAAGAATATCCTTGGCCTGTAGTGCAGGGATGATTTGATGATGTGGATTATTTATTAAGCTGAGTCTCAGCGATAAAATTGTTGATAAATCTTTTAAATCATAGAAGATAGTAGATTTTATTCTCTACTTGACTCTTCTAATGCATTGCTTATTCTGCTACAGTTGTTGATCTAAAACTTGTTGTCTATCATATTCTATCAGTTGTTATACTGTTGAAGGCTAAGGATAATTTATTCTGCATTATCTTAGTCATAATATTTCTTACTGGGCTAGTTGAGCTCACCCTTTCTTTCAATGTTCTCTTCAGGAAATGAGAATATAGCTGGGACTAGTCGGGGATGGATTGACGGTCCAGATGGTTGCATTAGTAATCCTCAGTATTCTGTGAAATAGTGTGATAATAAATGTATTGAGGACTTATTTTGAGTTTGAATACTGTCTAGAAGACAATATTTGTATTAAAACTCACAGCTCATGTTGTATATTTAAGTATGTATTTGTATTTTGTACCATGTATTTGGCGACTCAGAATGGGTGATGTATACCTATTTTGGGGGCGTCACAGTTGGTATCAAAGCTTAGGGATATGATCCCTGGCTAAGATGTGAGACAAGAACTAGGAGGGGAGAGACGGGGAATTCCTTCGCTAGTATGACCTACCTAAGTTTATTTGGTATTTAATTGGTCGGTTAGAGTATAGGGATAATATGTTGCATGTTAATTAACCATTGTTTTGTGACAGTGTTTAAAAAAGGCAACTGAAAATGTTGAGATCGGCAATGAAGCACATGAGACCGTTGAGTCACCAACGATCAATACCTAGGATAATGTGCAACAGGAAAATAATAATCCTCAGGTAAATTACAACACGACAACGGCCATCGGAAAAATGATAACTATCGTGGGGGGAATTATCATGCCAAGAATGGTAATCACTTCGGTGGTAATCATGGCCAAGATAATAGAAGTGGAAATTTCTAGAAGAGAAGGTTCAATAATGATGGAAAGACAGCAACAATAGCACCCGGTTAAAAGGAAGAAAAATGACCACCGGTCGTATGTTTCAAATGCGGACAAGAGGGACACATCCGTCCAAACTGTACGCAGCAATCCAAAGCGTGTTTCAATTGCGGAAGAGAATGTCACCTAGCTCGATTTTGTCGTGTAGTGAAGTCAAGTCCAGCCGGGATAGTGATGCCAAAGGATGTCTCAGACAAGTCAAAGCTGGTAGTTTAAGTGAGGGCATTTATCAAGGAACCCAAACGAGGTTATTACGGGTAAGTTAATCATAAGCTCTTGCGAAGTCTATACCTTAATAGATACCGGTTCTACCCATTCTTTTATCTCTCTGGCTTGCGCTCAACGTATAAATTTGACTCTAGAGAAGTTAGACTTTGACTTATCAATTGAAACTCTGTTAGGAGAAACCTTCATTACATGTGTTATCCAAGTCTTGGATGAGAGTCACAGTTTTGAATGATATTTCTACTGTTAATAAATTTCCTAACGTATTCTTGAAGACTTCTTAGCCTACCCCTAGAACGTGAAATCGTATTTTGTATTGACCCCAGTACAAAACCCCATTTCTAAAACCCTCAAATATCTCTTTACCTAAAACGATCATATAATGTGCCAAAGATGTTGGCTCGAGCTGTTGAAGATTACGATCGTACCATTCAATATCATTGTGGAAGAGCGAACGTGGTAGCTGACGCGTTAAATAGAAGATCGTATGTGTTTACGAGTGCGATGTTATTAACACAAAAATCTATTTCGTATAACTTACAAATGATGAAGATAGAGTTAAAGACTCAAGGGACCCATGTGAAGATAACGAAAATACGATTAGAATCGACTTTAATCGATAAAGTTAAAGCCGCTCAAACTACACACCTGGAGCAGATGAATACGAAGAAGAAGGTTCAAGAAGGCGTTATTCTAGAAGCAAGAGTCGATGAAAAGAGGAAATCTCAACCCTTGATTTAATTGGCCCATTTGAAATCCTCGATCAAGTAGGAACTGTGGCCTATAGACTCGTTTTACCGCCAAGTATGTCGCGGGTTCATAATATTTTTTTTCGTATCGATGTTACGTAAATATGTGGACGACCCGAACCACGTTATTAAATTAGAACTAGACGAGATAGCAGAAGATTTAACGTATAAGGAGATACGTGTTAAAATCTTGGATAAGAGGGATCGTATTCAACACTCAAAGGTTATACCTCAAGAGTTAGAATCTGAGATGAAGTCAAGGTATCCTCATCTCTTCGGCATACCAGGTACGTACGTAAATTTTGAGGGCGAAATTTCATAAGGAGGGGAGATTGTGAGATCCCAAATTTTATGAATAAAGATTTAAATTTCTCCAAATATTTTTTTTGAATATTATGTTGTGGTTTTGATATAATGTTATATTTGTTGGTAATATTTATAAATTTTGCAAAGTAAGCAAGTTGTTATATAATATTTGATTGACCAGGGAATATTCGTACGACGGTACAATCATTGGTGGACCCCACAACGGAATTATTATCGGATTAAGAAAACGACAAAGATATTTTATGAAAATAACGGCGAAAGTTTTACCGTTAACTGTTGAAACACCTGGTGTTAAAAATACAGTAATACGCGTGGTTGCATAGTAGCACACGGTATTGATTATTGATGCTTACGTGAGAAGTCACTCAGATTTGTTCAATTATTGCTACAGTAATTGCTCCATAGTATCTCACGTTATTTGATTCAATTATTGTCGATATTTTATATTATTAAATCAATAATTGAGATGATAGAGTTATTAATATTATTATTTACAATATTGACGATGTTCAGAAGTTACATCAGGAGACGTTTGGTCACCTAATTGCGGCATGAAAAGGAGAAATCCTTATTGGAAAGCCCCCTCTTTCCTGGGAACGACCTAGTCGATTAATATTGTGAATTATAATAATGGTGATAAATGTTGTTTTATTATTATTATAAATGTAATATAGTAAAAACTTTTTATATAAAACAGAATATTTTTTATAAAGTTTTGTTTTATTTGATTATAAATAGAATATATTATATTTTATTATGCACAGTATTTGCATAGTACCTGCATAGTGTTTGCATAGTAAAAACTTTTTAAATAAAACAGAATACTTTTTATAATGTTTTGTTTTATTTGATAATAAATAAAATATATTATATTTTATTATGCATAGGGTTTGCATAGTACCTGCATAGGGTTTGCATAGTACCTTCATGGTGTTTGCATAGTAAAAACTTTTTATATAAAACAGAATACTTTTTATAAAGTTTTGTTTTATTTGATTATAAATAGAATATATTATATTTTATTGCATAGTGCAAAGATAGTATCCTTTCCATTCTCCTATAAATAGGATGCTTAGTTAGAATTAAAAATCACAATGTAAATTGAGGAGAATTCTTCTTCTATAATCTTGAGCATATTTCTTTAGAGTTTAAGAAAGCTTTGGCGTAGAAAATAGTGCAAGTTTTCTTCAAGTATATCACACCATCCGTCGTAATACTTTTCTTTTTAAGGTAAGGGGTATTATTCTTTCGTATTCATAAAGAGAGTTATTTTCTTTCAATACTCGTAAAGGGTATTATTCTTTCGTATTCATGAAGAGAGTTATTTTCTTTCAATACCGTAAAGAAATTCGTTATTCCATTCTTTATTATTCTATTGGAATAACCTTTACGTCTTGATCTATCGCATGCCCGGTGAATTTTGTTGTTATTCCATTCTTTATTATTCTGTTGAACAACATCACATGCATGCGGATTACGCATGACCTAGTTCCATTCTTTATTATTCTGTTGAATATCTTGTGCATGCGGATTACACATGACTGGTTCCATTCTTTATTACTCTATTGGAATAACCTGTCTATGTGGATTACCGGATGCATGGTGAATGATCTTTTGTATTCATTCCTTAGTAACTTGTGGAAATGATCATCTACGTGGATTACTGCATGGTGGCGAAAATCCATTTGCGAGGTTTCATATATTCTATTATACTCGGTTGGTTAATGTTTTTGGCTTCTATACTCCATGAAATTAGTAGAATTTCACGGATATTTGCGCTTCATCCAAAGATCTTTTCATGGAAATATTCTTACGAGCATTCTTGAATTTTACTCCACAAAGCAGTATCATGTTGACAATTTGGACGATATTGAGTTCAGGATAAATTAACGTATAAATCTTTAAAATTTATTCTTGAACTTGTTTTATTGAATTGTCATCATCCTCATGCTTATATTATGTTGAAAGTAATGTCGTGGCTGTAGTGCATAGATGGACTTGGTATGATTATGACCGAGGATTATTCGGTATAATCATGACCATAATGTTACAAATGATGTGGAAAAAGTCCTCATTGGCACAGTAGTGCATTGATGGATAGTTTTTGGTATGATTATGGCTATGGATTCTCTTGACAAGGTCGCAAAGATGAATTGTTTTATGGCATGATCGTAACAGGTTGATGAAAACACGATTATCTTTGGGCGTAGTGCATGGATAATCCGTGGTCGTGATACTAAAAAATATCCTTGGCACGTAGTTCGGGGATGATTTGATGATGTGGATTATTTATTAAGCTGAGTCTCAGCGATAAAATTGTTGATAAATCTTTTAAATCATAGAAGATAGTAGATTTTATTCTCTACTTAACTCTTCTAATGGATTGCTTATTCCACTGCAGTTGTTGATCTAAAACTTGTTATCTATTATATTCTATCAGTTGTTATACTTTTGAAGGCTAAGGATAATTTATTCTGCATTATCTTAGTCATCATATTTCTTACTGGGCTAGTTGAGCTCACCCTTTCTTTTAATATTCTCTTCAGGAAATGTGAATATAGCTGGGACTAGTCGGGGATGGATTGACGGTCCAGATGGTTGCATTAGTAGTCCTCAGTATTCTATGAAATAGTGTGATAATAAATGTATTGAGGACTTATTTTGAGTTTGAATACTGTCTAGAAGACAATATTTGTATTAAAACTCACAGCTCATGTTGTATATTTAAGTTTGTATTTGTATTCTGTACTATGTATTTGGAGACTCAAAATGGGTAATGTATACCTATTTTGGGGGCGTCACAACCGGTGTTTATTGGAGAGCCAAAACAACTTAAGGCAGAGACGTGGATAAAGCAGATCACCAAAACCACTGAAGATTACGATTGTACCATTCAATATCATTGTAGAAGAGCGAACGTGGTAGCTGACGCATTGAATAGAAGATCGTATGCGTTTACGAGTGCGATGTTATTAACACAAAAATCTATTTCGTATAACTTACAAATGATGAAGATAGAGTTAAAGACTCTAGGGACCCATATGAAGATAACGAAAATACGATTAGAATCGACTCTAATTGATAAAGTTAAAGTCGCTCAAACTACGCACCTGGAGCTGATGAATACGAAGAAAAAGGTTTAAGAAGGCGTTATTCTAGAAGCAAGAGTCGATGAAGAAAGGAAATCTCAACCCTCGATTTAATTGGCCCATTTGAAATCCTCGATCGAGTAGGAACTGTGGCCTATAGACTTGTTTTACCGTCAAGTATGTCGCGGGTTCATAACGTTTTTTTTCGTATCGATGTTACGTAAATATGTGGATGACCCGAACCACATTATTAAATTAGAACTAGACGAGATAGCAGAAGATTTAACGTATGAGGAGATACGTGTTAAAATCTTGGATAAGAGGGATCGTATTCAACACATAAAGGTTATACCTCAAGAGTTAGAATCTGAGATGAAGTCAAGGTATCCTCATCTCTTCGGCATACCAGGTACGTACGTAAATTTTGAGGCCGAAATTTCATAAGGAGGGGAGATTGTGAGATCCCAAATTTTATGAATAAAGATTTAAATTTCTCCAAATATTTTTTTTGAATATTATGTTGTGGTTTTGATATAATGTTATATTTGTTGGTAATATTTATAAATTTTGCAAAGTAAGCAAGTTGTTATATAATATTTGATTGACCAGGGAATATTCGTACGACGGTACAATCATTGGTGGACCCCACAACGGAATTATTGTCGGATTAAGAAAACGACAAAGATATTTTATGAAAATAACGGCGGAAGTTTTACCGTTACCTGTTGAAACACCTGGTGTTAAAAGAGCAAAGATGTCTGGCTTTTTTTTTAAGTAGTACTGCGGTATTGATTATTGATGCTTACGTGAGAAGTCACTCAGTTTTGTTCAATTATTGCTACAGTAATTGCTGCATAGTATCTCACGTTATTTGATTCAATTATTGTTGATATTTTATATTATTAAATCAATAATTGAGATGACAGAGTTATTAATATTATTATTTGCAATATTGACGATGTCTAGAAGTTCTGTCAAGGAGAGGTATGGTCACCAAATTGCGCGCCAAAAAGGGAGAAATCCTTATTGGAAAGTCCCCTCTTTCCTGGGAACGACCTGGTCGATTAATATTGTGAATTATAATAATGGTGATAAATGTTATTTTATTATTCTTATAAATGTAATAAAACAGAAAACTTTTTATATAAAAATAGAATACTTTTTATAAAGTTTTGTTTTATTTGATTATAAATAGAATATATTATATTTTATTATACATAGTGTTTGCGATAGTAAAAACTTTTATATAAAGCAGAATACTTTTTATAAAGTTTTGTTTTATTTGATTATAAAAAGAATATATTATATTTTATTATGTATAGTATTTACATAGTACATGCATAGTGTTTGCATAGTAAAAAACTTTTATATAAAATGAAATATTTTTATAAAGTTTTATTTTATTTGATTATAAATAGAATATATTATATTTTATTATGCATAGTATTTGCATAGTACTGCATAATGTTTGCATAGTAAAAACATTTTATATAAAATAGAATACTTTTTATAATATTTTGTTTTATTTGATTGTAAATAATATATATTATATTTTATTATGCATAGGGTTTTGTATAGTACCTGCATAGGGTTTGCATAAGTACTGCACATAGTATTTGCATAGTAAAAACTTTTTCTATAAAACAGAATACTTTTTATAAAGTTTTGTTTTATTTGATTATAAATAGAATATATTATATTTTATTGCATAGTGCAGCATAGTATCTTTTCCATTCTCCTATAAATAGGATGCTTAGTTAGAATTGAAAATCACACCAGAAATTCAGAGAATTCTTCTTCTATAATCTTGAGCATATTTCTTTAGAGTTTAAGAAAGCTTTGAGCGTAGAAAATAGTGCAAGTTTTCTTCAAGTATATCACAGCCCTACTGTCGGAATACTTTTCTTTTTAAGGTAAGGGGTATTATTCTTTCGTATTCATAAAGAGAGTTATTTTCTTTCAATACTCGTAAGGGGTATTATTCTTTCGTATTCATGAAGAGAGTTATTTTCTTTCAATACTCGTAAGGGTTGTTATTCCATTCTTTATTATTCCGTTGGAATAACCTTTCTGTGCAGTCTATCGCATGTCTGGTGAATTTTGTTGTTATTCCATTCTTTATTATTCTGTTGGAACATCCTGTCTATGCGCATTACGCATGACCTAGTTCCATTCTTTATTATTCTGTTGGAATATATTGTCTGTGCGGATTACACATGACCTGGTTCCATTCTTTATTACTCTATTGGAATAACCTGTCTATGTGGATTACCGCATGCATGGTGAATGATCCTTTGTATTCATTCCTTAGTAACTTGTGGAAAAGATCTGTCTACGTGGATTACCGCATGGCGGACGAAAATCCATTTGCAGTTTCATATATTCTATTATACTCAGTTGGTTAATGTTTTGGCTTCTATACTCCATGAAATTAGTAGAATATCCTGGATATTTGCGCTTTATCCAGTATCTTTTCATGGAAATATTCTTCTGAGCATTCTTGAATTTTACTCCACAAAGCAGTATCATGTTGACAATTTGGACGTTATTGAGTTCAGGATAAATTAACTTATAAATCTTTAAAATTTATTCTTGAACTTGTTTTATTGAATTGTCATCATCCTCATGCTTATATTATGTTGAAAGTCATCGTGGCATTCAGTAGTGCATAGATGGACTTGGTATGATTATGACCGAGGATTATTGGTATAATCATGACCGTAATGTTACAAATGATGTGGAAAAAGTCCTCATTGGCCCGTAGTGCATTGATGGATAGTTTTTGGTATGATTATGGCTATGGATTCTCTTCGGCCAAGGCTGCAAAGATGAATTGTTTTATGGCATGATCAGAACCGTTGATGAAAACACGATTATCTTTGGCCCGTAGTGCATGGATAATTCGTGGTCGTGATACTAAAAAATATCCTTGGCCTGTAGTTCAGGGATGATTTGATGATGTGGATTATTTATTAAGCTGAGTCTCAGCGATAAAATTGTTGATAAATCTTTTAAATCATAGAAGATAGTAGATTTTATTCTCTACTTAACTCTTCTAATGGATTGCTTATTCCACTGCAGTTGTTGATCTAAAACTTGTTGTCTATTATATTCTATTAGTTGTTATACTTTTGAAGGCTAAGGATAATTTATTCTGCATTATCTTAGTCATAATATTTCTTACTGGGCTAGTTGAGCTCACCCTTTCTTTTAATGTTCTCTTCAGGAAATGTGAATATAGCTGGGACTAGTCGGGGATGGATTGACGGTCCAGATGGTTGCATTAGTAGTCCTCAGTATTCTATGAAATAGTGTGATAATAAATGTATTGAGGACTTATTTTGAGTTTGAATACTGTCTAGAAGACAATATTTGTATTAAAACTCACAGCTCATGTTGTATATTTAAGTTTGTATTTGTATTCTGTACCATGTATTTGGCGACTCAGAATGGGTAATGTATACCTATTTTGGGGGAGTCACAACCGGTGTTTATTGGAGAGCCAGAACCACTTAAGGCAGAGACGTGGATAAAGCAGATCACCAAAACCACTGAATATTACGATCGTACCATTCAATATCATTGTGGAAGAGCGAACGTGGTAGCTGACGCATTGAATAGAAGATCGTATGCGTTTACGAGTGCGATGTTATTAACACAAAAATCTATTTCGTATAACTTACAAATGATGAAGATAGAGTTAAAGACTCTTGGGACCCATGTGAAGATAACGAAAATACGATTAGAATCGACTTTAATTGATAAAGTTAAAGTCGCTCAAACTACACACCTGGAGCTGATGAATACAAAGAAGAAGGTTCAAGAAGGCGTTATTCTAGAAGCAAGAGTCGATGAAGAAAGGAAATCTCAACCCTCGATTTAATTGGCCCATTTGAAATCCTCGATCGAGTAGGAACTGTGGCCTATAGACTTGTTTTACCGTTAAGTATGTCGCGGGTTCATAACGTTTTTTTTCGTATCGATGTTACGTAAATATGTGGATGACCTGAACCACATTATTAAATTAGAACTAGACGAGATAGCAGAAGATTTAACGTATGAGGAGATACGTGTTAAAATCTTGGATAAGAGGGATCGTATTCAACACTCAAAGGTTATACCTCAAGAGTTAGAATCTGAAATGAAGTCAAGGTATCCTCATCTCTTCGGCATACCAGGTAAGTACGTAAATTTCGAGAGCGAAATATCATAAGGAGGGGAGATTGTGAGATCCCAAATTTTATGAATAAAGATTTAAATTTCTCCAAATATTTTTTTTGAATATTATGTTGTGGTTTTGATATAATGTTATATTTGTGGGTAATATTTATAAATTTTGCAAAGTAAGTAAGTTGTTATATAATATTTGATTGACCAGGGAATATTCGTACGACGGTACAATCATTGGTGGACCCCACAATGGAATTATTGTCGGATTTAGAAAACGACAAAAATATTTTATGAAAATAATCATGAAGTTTTACCGTTACTGTTGAAACACACGGTGTTAAAAGAACAAGATGTCTGCGTTTTTGCATAGTAGCACACGGTATTGATTATTGATGCTTACGTGAGAAGTCACTCGCTTTTGTTCAGATTATTGCTACTGAAGAATTCTTTGCATAGTATCTCACGTTATTTGATTCAATTATTGTTGATATTTTATATTATTAAATCAATAATTGAGATGATGAGTTATTAATATTATTATTTGCAATATTGACGATGTCTAGAAGTTCTGTCAAGGAGAGGTATGGTCACCAAATTGCACGCCAAAAAGGGAGAAATCCTTATTGGAAAGTCCCCTCTTTCCTGGGAACGACCTGGTCGATTAATATTGTGAATTATAATAATGGTGATAAATGTTTTTTTATTATTATTATAAATGTCATAAAACAGAAAACTTTTTATATAAAATAGAATACTTTTTATAAAGTTTTGTTTTATTTGATTATAAATAGAATATATTATATTTTATTATACATAGTGTTTGCATAGTAAAAACTTTTTATATAAAATGCAGAGAATCGTTTTATAAAGTTTTGTTTTATTTGATTATAAAAAGAATATATTTATTTTATTATGTATAGTGTTTATATAGTACATGCATAGTGTTTGCATAGTAAAAACTTTTTTATATAAAAATGTAATATTTTTTATAAAATTTTGTTTTATTTGATTATAAATAGAATATATTATATTTTATTATGCATAGTATTTGCATAGTACTGCATAGTATTTGCATAGTAAAAACTTTTTATATAAAATGTAATACTTTTTATAATGTTTTGTTTTATTTGATTATAAATAAAATATATTATATTTTATTATGCATAGGGTTTACATAAGTACTAATAGTGTTTGCATATTAAAACTTTTATATAAAAATGTAATACTTTTTATAAAGTTTTGTTTTATTTGATTATAAATAGAATATATTATATTTTATTGCATAGTGCAGCATAGTATCTTTTCCATTCTCCTATAAATAGGATGCTTAGTTAGAATTGAAAATCACACCAGAAATTCAGAGAATTCTTCTTCTATAATCTTGAGCGTATTTCTTTAGAGTTTAAAAAAGCTTTGAGCGTAGAAAATAGTGCAAGTTTTCTTCAAGTATATCACAGCCCTACTGTCGGAATACTTTTCTTTTTAAGGTAAGGGGTATTATTTTTTCGTATTCATAAAGAGAGTTATTTTTTTTCAATACTCGTAAGGGGTATTATTCTTTCGTATTCATGAAGAGAGTTATTTTCTTTCAATACTCGTAAGGGTTGTTATTCCATTCTTTATTATTCTGTTGGAATAACCTTTCTGTGCGGTCTATCGCATGCCTGGTGAATTTTGTTGTTATTCCATTCTTTATTATTACATTTGGAACATCCATGCATGCGGATTACGCATGACCTAGTTCCATTCTTTATTATTCTGTTGGAATATCTTGTCTGTGCGGATTACACATGACCTGGTTCCATTCTTTATTACTCTATTGGAATAACCTGTCTATGTGGATTACCGCATGCATGGTGAATGATCCTTTGTATTCATTCCTTAGTAACTTGTGGAAATGATCTGTCTACGTGGATTACCGCATGGCGGGCAAAAATCCATTTGCAGTTTCATATATTCTATTATACTCAGTTGGTTAATGTTTTGGCTTCTATACTCCATGAAATTAGTAGAATATCCTGGATATTTGCGTTTCATCCAGTATCTTTTCATGGAAATATTCTTCTGAGCATTCTTGAATTTTACTCCACAAAGCAGTATCATGTTGACAATTTGGACGATATTGAGTTCAGGATAAATTAACGTATAAATCTTTAAAATTTATTCTTGAACTTGTTTTATTGAATTGTCATCATCCTCATGCTTATATTATGTTGAAAGTAATCTGTGGCCTGTAGTGCATAGATGGACTTGGTATGATTATGACCAGGGATTATTCGGTATAATCATGACCATAATGTTACAAATGATGTGGAAAAAGTCCTCATTGGCCTGTAGTGCATTGATGGATAGTTTTTGGTATGATTATGGCTATGGATTCTCTTCGGCCAAGGCTACAAAGATGAATTGTTTTATGGCATGATCGTAACAGATTGATGAAAACACGATTATCTTTATTTAGTAGTGCATGGATAATCCGTGGTCGTGATACTAAAAAATATCCTTGGCACGTAGTTCGGGGATGATTTGATGATGTGGATTATTTATTAAATTTGAGTCTCAAATGATAAAATTGTTGATAAATCTTTTAAATCATAGAAGATAGTAGATTTTATTCTCTACTTAACTCTTCTAATGGATTGTTTATTCCACTGCAGTTGTTGATCTAAAACTTGTTGTCTATTATATTCTATTAGTTGTTATACTTTTGAAGGCTAAGGATAATTTATTCTGCATTATCTTAGTCATAATATTTCTTACTAGGCTAGTTGAGCTCACCCTTTCTTTTAATGTTCTCTTCAGGAAATGTGAATATAGCTGGGACTAGTCGGGGATGGATTGACGGGTCGGATGGTTGCATTAGTAGTCCCTCGATTATTCTATGAAATAGTGTGATAATAAATGTATTGAGGACTTATTTTGAGTTTGAATAATCGTTAGAAGACAATATTTGTATTAAAACTCACAGCTCATGTTGTATATTTAAGTTTGTATTTGTATTCTGTACCATGTATTTGGCGACTCAGAATGGGTAATGTATACCTATTTTGGGGGCGTCACAACCGGTGTTTATTGGAGAGCCAAAACCACTTAAGGCAGAGACGTGGATAAAGCAAATCACCAAGATATTTGATGTCTTGGGATGCTCCGAGGAGCAAAAGGTTCCCTTTGCCACCTTCATGTTGCGAGGAGAGGCAGATTACTGGTGGAAATCTGTAAAGCGTACTCAACCTGCCGCACTGAAGATGTCTTAGGAGTAGTTCCAAGAACTGTTCAACGACAAGTGCTGTCCCGAAAGTATTCGTCACATGAAGGAGGTAAAGTTTATCAAGCTAGAGAAAAACAATATTACCGTGTCACAGTACGAAGCTAAGTTTGTCGAGTTGTCCCGGTTTGCGTCCCACTTGGTTGATAATGAGGAGAGAATGACGTGGATATTTCTAAGAGGTTTGAAACCTGAGATACGTCAATACCTAATTTCTCACAAACTATGTTTGTATTCAGATGTTGTAAATAGGGCTCAGTTATTGGAGCGCGATAATGAGTCAACCCAACTAAGAGAGAGCAGCCGGCAAAATGACAATACCAGTGGTAGTAGTCATCGAAGCGGTGACAACAAACGTGGAGGGAATCAACATGCCAAAAATGGTAACCACTTCGGTGGAAATCATGGCCAAGATAATAGAAGTGGAAATTTCAAGAAGAGGAAATTCATAATGATGGAAAGACGTCAGCACCAGCACCTGTTGTTAAGGAAGGAGAACGACTGTCGGTCGTATGTTACAAATGCGGGGGGTAGGGACACATCAGTCCAAATTGTACGCAACAGTCCAAGGCATATTATAATTGTGGAAGAGAAGGTCACCTAGCCCAATTTTGTCGTGCACCGAAGTCAAGTCCAGCTGGGATGGAGGCATCAATGGTCGCCCCAGACAAGAAAAAACTGGTAGTTCAAGGGAGAGCATTTGTCGCAACCTCCCAAAAAGCGAGGAATCTGAACGAGGTGATCACGGTTAAGCTAATCATAAACTCTAGCGAAGTCTATACCTTATTTGATACCGGTTCTATCCATTATTTTATTTCTCCTACTTGCGCTCAACGTTTAAATTTAACTCCGGAGAAATTAGACTTTGATTTATCTGTTGAACTCGTTGGGAGAAACCTTCATTACATCCATTGTTTATAAGTCTTGTTTGATTCAAATCGGTAATTGCGCGTTACCTGTCGATCTTATCTCTTTGAAAATACTTGCATTTGATGTGATTTTAGGGATTGATTGGTTAACTACTCATCATACTAAAATCGATTGTTTTCGTAAGGTTGTTAGCTTTCATATTCCTATCCAACCTATTATGTGAATTCAAGCAACCAAACCACTAAAGTCAATCACTGTCATATCATGCCATAAAGCTATTCGTTTATTGAAAAATGGATGTCAATCTTTCTTAGCCCATGCACGGATTTAAATAAAAATACGTTAGATTTGAATGATATTTCTATTGTTAATAAATTTCCTGACATATTCCCCGAATAACTTCCTGGCCTACCCCCAGAGCTTGAAATTGAATTTTGTATCAACCTTGAATCCGGTACAAAACCCATTTCCAAAGCCCCATATCGAATGGCTCCTATTGAACTTCAGGAGTTAAAGACCCAACTGTAGGAATTATTAGACATCAGTTTCATTCGTCCCAGAACGTCTCCTTAGGGTGCTCCTGTTCTATTCGTGAAGAAGAAAGATGGAAGTATGCGACTTTGTATTGATTATCGGGAGTTGAATTATGTCATCATCAAAAATAGGTACCCATTGCCTCGCATTGATGACCTGTTTGACCAGTTGCAAGGCGGCAAATTCTTTTCAAAGATCGATCTTCGTTCCGGATATCATCAATTAAAGATTAAAACTGATGACATTCCAAAGACTTCTTTCAGAACTCGGTACGGGAATTACGAATTCCTAGTCATGTCTCTTAGATTGACTAATGCTCATGCTGCCTTCATAGATATGATGAACCGAGTTTTTAAGGAATATTTGGATCACTCTGTGGTCGTCTTTATTGATGACATCCTCATTTACTCCAAAAGCCGTGAAGATCATGAGCAACACTTGAGGCTGATACTCCAAAAGCTTCGTGAAAATAAGTTATATGCCAAGTTGAAGAAATGTGAGTTCTGGCTTGAGGAAGTAGCATTCGTTGGCCACGTGATATCAAATTACGGAATATCTGTTGACCCGGCAAATATTGAAGCAATTCAAAGCTGGGAGCAACCTAAGTCAGTGACCGAAGTACGTAGCTTTCTCGGCTTAGCTGGTTATTATCGGAGATTCGTAGAAGGGTTTTCTCGAATCACTACTACATTAACTCAGCTGACTCAAAAAGATACAAATTCGATTGGAGCGAGGAATGTGAGAAGAGTTTTCAAGAACTCAAGAGGAGACTCATTTCAGCACATGTTCTGACAATACCATCTGGCTCGGAGGGATTTGTCATCTACAGTGATGCTTCAGGCAAAGGGTTAGGATGTGTTCTCATGCAACATGGGAAATTCATAGCCTATGCCTCACGACAGCTCAAAGAATATGAGAGGAATTATTCTACTCATGATATAGAGTTGGCAGCTGTCGTTTTTGCGCTTAAGATTTGGAGGCATTACCTGTATGGAGAGAATGTGGAGATCTATACGGATTATAAAAGCCTCAAATATTTCTTCACTCAAAAGGAACTCAACATGTGACAACGACGATGGCTTGAGCTATTGAAAGATTACGATTATACCATTCAATACTATCCTGGAAAAGCGAATTTAGTAGCTAACGCATTGAGTAGAAGATCATATGTGGGTACGAGTGCGATATTGTCAACGCAAAGGCCCATTGTGTATGACTTACAAAGGATGGAGATAAAGCTAAAGACTCCAGGGACCCATGTGATGATGGCGAATATACGAGTAGAACTGACTTTAATCGATAAAGTTAAAGTTGCTCAAGTTTCTGCACACGGAGGCGATGCGTATGAGGAAGAAAGTGCAAGAAGGTGCTATTCCGGAAGCAAGAATCGATGAAGAAGGAATACTTCGAGTCAACTCCAGACTTTGTGTTCCTAACGATTTTGACTTGAAGTATAAAATCATGATGGAGGCGCACAACACAATGTTTGTAATCCATCCTAGGAGTACCAAAATGTATCGTGATCTTCGACATACATTTTGGTGGAGCAATATGAAGAGAGAGTTAGCGGGGTTAATCTCAAGGTGTCTAACTTGTCAACGAGTCAAGGCGGAGCATCAAGTGCCAAAAGGACCATTGCAACCACTTAAAATTCCAGAATAGAAGTGGGAACACGTTACCATGGATTTCGTTACTGGTCTTCCCAAGGTTTCTCAAGGCATAGATGCGATTTGGGTCATTGTTGATAGATTGACCAAGTCTCGCTCATTTCTTCTGCAGACGAGAAACTTATACACTTGAACGTCTTGTTCGTATGTACATAAACAAGATTGTAAGATTGTATGGTATGCCAGTATCCATAGTTTCTGATCGAGACCCAAGATTCACTTCATGATTTTGGGTTAGTTTGCAAAAAGCTATAGGCACGGATTTACGATTTAGTTCAGCATATCATCCTCAAACGGACGGGAAGTCGGAGAGGACTATTCAAACTCTTGAAGATTTATTAAGACTCAGTGTCCTTGATTTCAAAGGAAGTTGGGACAAGTTCTTACCATTGGTGGAGTTTTCTTATAACAACAGTTCTCAAACAAGTATTGGCATGGCTCCATTTGAGGCGTTGTATGGAAGAAAGTGTCATTTTCCAGTATGCTGGGATGAGCTGGGTGAAGCAACATTGTTGGGACCGAAGTTGGTACGTATGACTACGAAAAAGATTCAAACGATCCGACAACGTATAAAAACCTCGCAAAATTGACAAAAGAGTTATGCTGATCTTCATCGAAAGGACGTGGAATTCAATATTGGAGATCATGTGTTGTTACGTGTTGCTCCATGGAAAGGAGTTACAAGATTTGGAAAGGGAAGAAAGCTCAATCCTTGATTCATTGGCCCATTTTTAATCCTCGATCGAGCAGGAACTGTGGCCTATAGACTCGCCTTACCGCCAAGTATGTCTCGTGTTCATAACGTTTTTCGCATATCTATGTTTGTAAATATGTGAAAGACCCGAACCACATTTTTGAATTAGAACCGGATGAGATAGCGGAAGATTTAACGTATGAAGAGGTACATGTTAAAATCTTGGATAAGAAGGATCATATTTTACGCTCCAAGGTTATACCTCAGGTCAAATTTTTGTGGAGAAACCACGATGTTGAGGAAACGACCTGGGAGTTAGAATCTGAAATGAAGTCAAGGTATTCTCACCTCTTCGACAAACCAGGTATGCACCCTAATTTCGAGGACGGAATTTCATAAGAAGGGGAGGTTGTAAGACCCCAACTTTTATGAATAAAGATTAATTTTTTTTCTTGAAATATATTTTTGAATATTATGGTGTGGATTTGATATAATGTTATAGCTGTGGGTAATATTTACAAATTTTGCAAAGTAAGCAGGTGGTTATATAATATTCGATTGGTCGGGGAATATTCGTTTTAACCAGGAATATTCATACGACGGCACAATCATTGGCGGACCCCTCAACGGAAGTATTCTCGTATTTAGAAAGCGACAGAATTATCTCTTTATAAAAATAACGGCGAAAGTTTTACCGTTGAACTACCCGATGGTCAAGGTACAGTAATACGTGTGGTTGCATAATAGCACACGGTATTGATTATTGATGCTTACGTGAGAAGTCACTCAGTTATACTCAATTATTGCTATAGTAATTGCTGCATAATATCTCTTATATTATTGATTCAATTATTGTCACAATATCATCTGCATAATATTTATTATTATTAAATCAATAATTGAGACAACAAAGTTATTCATATTAATATTTACAATATTGACAATGTCTAGAAAGTTCTGTCAAGGAGAGGTTTGGTCACCTAATTGCGCGCCAATAGGGAGAAATCCTTATCGAAAAGCCCCCTCTTTCCTAGGAATGATCTGGTTGTTAAATATTGGTAGTTATAATATTAATGATGAATAAGTTCGTGTTGATTAAAGATGAAATTGATATTTCCATTGTGTGGGGATTATTAGTGTTAATGGAAATTGACATATATTCCGATAATAATTAATGTCTGGAGGTTACATTGACCAATCAGGTAATTAATCGGATAAATGAGCAATTAATTGCTATTAATTCACATGTTTATAACTATTTGTTCACTTGTGTGTACTATTGATTCACATGCATGTACTATTAGGGGAGGAGGTGCAAGATTGATAATACTTGCATGACTAAATTTAAAATGGAGGTATAGATGAAGGTATTAAACTGTAATTATTTTTTTCACATGTGTGTACTATTTATTCACATGAATGTGTCAGGAATAAGCATGTGAATGTTATTCCCATTTACATATGATTTGATTATGATATATATATGAATGAATATGTAAGTATGCTTGCATTAAGAAAAGCTGTAAAGTCCTTTGATAGATAATAGAAACATGTGTACAAGGACTTAGAATGAATTGATCAAGTATGTTAGGTTGATCCTACATAAGCAAAACGGCTTTGTAAAGTCCTTAAAAATGATGTACAAGAACTATAAAAGTAGAAAGATCAAGCATGTTAGGTTGATCTTATGATGTAATAGATAGGCACATCGATCGATCGCCGAAAGAAACCGCACCAAAAATTGGGGTCTGCCAGGAGAGTCAAGGAAAACTCGAGAGCTGTCGAGGAAGAATTGTAGTCTGCAAGATAGTAGATCTCGGAGTTCGTAGACTGCTAGGAAAAACGATGAAGGATCGTAGTGTGTCGAGTAGAACTTCCTCAGGACCAAAGTCTGCTGAGGAAGTCATGTTCAGAATCATAGATGACACGCCTACAAGCCCAAATCGTAACATCTGTAGGAAGCCAAGTCGGAAACGTAGACTACACTCGAGTCGTGAGTCTCATCGATGCCAAGCCAAGTCAAGGATCGTAGACTACACTCTCGAGTCGTAGAGTCTATTGATTACATGCAGAGATCGTAGTCGAGCAAGATCAGATGAAGACAACAAGCACAAGGCAGAAATCGTAGAGTGTCAAGATCTGATCTAGGAGTCGTAGTGTCTGCACAGCCGAAACTGAATCATAGAGTGCAGAACTACGACCTCAACCGTTGTGCTCACAATACATAGGCAAAATCGTAGAACAAATTCGATTCTCAACTAATGAGCACTCCCAGAATATCCAAAGGAACAAAGCCTCTGGTTGCCACTGCAAAGTTACATCCCACCTGAAGGGAACCAGAGAGCACTCAACGAATGGCATGTATGCTAACAGAAGATCTAAGCATCAACCCAATTAGCATCAAGATTGAGTTGAAGAAGCCATTCAAGATGAAGTCTTCCACAAGTTGATCAGAAGAAGACATCAGTAACTGACTGAAGAAAGTCAGCACTACAGTAGTTGTCAAGTAGACAGAGGACAACGATCTTGGAAGCTACCAGGATCGTAGTGTTTGCCAAACAAAGAAAGAACTGATGAAGTGCATACAGAGATAATGGACAGCTTCTGAAGAACAAGGCTAAAGTGATTAAGCATTGGGTCAGTCCATTAATTATAAGTGAACGGGAGATCACAAAGAGAAAGCGAGCTGGACACGCCACAAATATGAAGTGTCTTGCTATTCAGAAGGGGCCAGAACAAAGAAGTCAAGTCATCAAGATTCGAGAGGCTGTTGAGGCAAAGCGAAGTGTCAAAATCTTTGCATGAGAAGGAAGAGGTGTTCTACATTGAAGATCCAATCAACACTCTTCAAGATCGTAGTGTTGTCTCTACCAGTCAAACATGACACTAAGATCAGGTCCTTGAAGACATGCATCAGAATCGTAGTGTTCGAATAGCTGAAGACTGAAGCATTGGCAACGGTTCAATCTGAAGGGTAATATTCGGACAAGAGCTTATTGAGAGCATCGATACAAAAGGACAACCTCTGATCGAGAAATCAGAAGGAGGAAATAAAGTCTTCGACCTGCCCAAGACATTAAAGTGACATCTCTTATGGGTAGGTGAAATAGTAGACTGCAATGTCAGAGAAAGTACGACTTGTCACATCAGCAGTCTACCTCTGTCAACTCGAGATCTGTGAAGACATTTGAATAACTTTCAACGGCTAATTTCCAACGGAAGGATTGGGAAGGAGTATAAATCTGCTAGAGCTTCAAAGATCGAAATGAGCTAAAGTTGCTAAGTTTAGGAGTAACGGTGGACTGTTCTAAACCACGTAAGATAGTGAGTCTGAAGGCTCATTCGACAATCCACCAAGAACACTCAAAGACATATAAAGAAAGAAGTAGAAGTGAGAGTTCTACTACATGAAGAGTGTTCTGAACTGTCGAGAGAAAGAAGAGCGTCATGTCATCTTGGTGTCCATCATGGGAAGACTCTAAGTACCATAGAGAAGAGCTCACAGACATCTTAGCAAGTCCATCATGAGAAGGCATCAAGTATCAAGAAAGGAGATCATAAACGTCATCATGGTGGCAAGCATAAGAAAGTTTCTAAGTACCTAGCAGAAGAGCTTACAGTCATCGTAGAAACTCATCATGTGCAGCCATCATGTATCAAGAAGAATGATCTTCAAGGCAGTGATCAAGGGATCATCAGAGGAGGTTGAGTAACTGAAGAAGCTGAGCATCATGCAACACTCAACTGCACTTCAAGGATGATCACGCCAAGCTGCTAAGTACAGAAGATGTTCAGAGCATGAAGACATCTTAGCAACTCAACACCAACTCTAACAAACAAACAAACAAACAACTCAAGAAACCAGGGCCTGAGGGGTCCTTGTCCGAAGGGACTAAATGAAGTTCCAAGCCTGCTGGGCTTGAAGAGTTCCTAAGGAACTAGAGGAGTTCCAAGGCTACTGGCCTTGAAGAGTTCTTAGTGAACTGAAGTCCCAAGGCTGCTGGCCTTGAAGGAATCTTAGTGATTCAGGGTGCTGCCCTTCCTTAGTGGAAATCCTACTAGTTGAAAGCAGAAGAATGGATTAGGAGCTTGAGTCTCTGAACCACTTAAAATTCCTTGTGTCTTTTACCTTATGTCATTTTATTATTATGTCTATTAAAGCGCTATAAGCGATACAACTAATAACTTTTAACAATGTATATACAATGAATAAACTAACTTTTACTTCTGAACAATCTTATATATGTCATATGCTAATGTAAATATATAAAAGAGAAAAATTTGAAATAAAAAGGGATCTTTTACTTATTCAGATCTATTGTGCTTGAAAAAGATTCTTATGTTTATTCAAAATAATGCTAATGTAATATTGTTCTAAACTTAGTTTAGTAGTAAGTAACTTGTTATAAGAGATGAAAGTATTTGAAATATAAAAAAGGATCATATTCAAATATTATATCTAGATCTATTCAGATCAATCTTGTAGTCTCAAGACCCGGACGAGCCCGAGAGACATCAACAATTGGTATCAACCTAAAAGATGTTCTCATGCTAAGAAATATTCGGATAAAAAAAGCTAATCGCTTTGCAAAGTGGTAAATCCGAAAGATGCACAAATATTGAGATTCTAAACTTAGTTTAGTATTGATTAAGTAACTTGTTATCATCGGAGCAAATGTGAAACTATGAGCTAAACTCACGTTGGAAATATACAGCCAATTTTTTTTATTTTTTTTTTTTAAGGATGAGGATTTGTACAAGATATGTGTGTATATGTATTTATGTGGTAAATAAAAATATATTTATTACAAAAATTATTTAAATAAATTTATTTTAGAATTATTGATTATTATAAAGTATATTTATAATAATTAATTTTATAGTAGAAATGTTTTTATTAATTATTTTCCATGAAAATATAATCATATATTATTTAAATAATATATGGAGTGATTTTAGAATAATTATAATAATTATTTTATTATATGAATTTTAGTACAAATTATTAAGTTAATTATTTTACCTTAATTATTAAGGTTAAATATGAAGAATAAATCAGATATGGAATCCAAACCCTAATTTTGGATTATTGTCAAGGTATGAGAATAATAATATAATATTAATTATATTTTGATTTTTTCGATGCTATGAATATATCTTTGTATGTCCAGATTGATATTGATAATGGTTGGTCAATTACGGTGTATTATGACCAAACCCTAGTAATAATGTTAAACCCTAATTTGAGATCCAAATTAGAGTACAAGATTGTTTTATAAGTGTGTTATATAATTTATGTCGTGTATTAAATGTATTAATTAGGTAAACCCTAATTAAAATTCTAGAAACCCTAATATTTAGAAAACCCTAATAAAACCCTAATTTTTGGAAATGAGAAACCCTAATTTGAAATTCAAATTAGAGTTCGAGATTGTTGGTAAGTGTGATAAGATGATTAATTAACAAGTATTAAAATTATAATTGTTAATTATAGAAACCCTAAATTGATAAACCCTAATTACTAAACTAGAACCCTAATTTAGTAATTGGAAACCCTAATTTTAATTTGGTAACCCTAATTATCAAAAGTATAAACCCTAATTGCTAAATTAGCAAAGTTAATTATAATTAGAGATATTAAACCCTAATGTTCTTGTATAAAGTAATTAGAAAATTAATCATAATTATGAAACCCTAATTTCAAAATTTTAGAAACTAAAATTTATTTAATTTTTATTTAATTTTATTTTTTTGTGCAAACCCTAATTGCTAAATCCTATAAATGTTTTGTGCTAAACCTTAGGATTAAACCCTAGGGGTTAAACCCTAAGGGTTAAACCCTAAGGGTTTGCAAGGGTTAAACAAAATTGCCATTAAAATAAAATTTATCAAATGACCATTATACCCCTAGTTGCATTATTTTGGCTAAATAATAGGTTTTGACAATAGGATGGGTTGGTGACCAAACCAACCACCCCATGTGCCATAACACAAACTCAGATCAACAACTCCAATATCACCAATACATGCATGCATAATACATTATATAAATAGAGATCGAGAGAGAGAAAGTGTCATTTGTTCAGCTTATTTTTTGTCCAAACACTCAAACCTTTTCTCTCAAGCCCCAAACCTCCAAAATTATTTCATAATATCCCCAAAGAACCAGCCCCACGAACAACAACTATAACAAACATCGGAAGCTAAAATCGAAATTGATCAAAGAAGGTATAAAACAAACCTAAGAAAATATGTTCATTTTTTTCGTTGTTAGATGTTATGTTTGAGTGTTAAATATGTTGTTAGTAGTGTCTAATGATGATCGGGTTGCTAGATGTTGAATCCATAACATCTAGAGGCTTGGATTTGAAGATTTACAAAATCTGAAAAAGTTCGAAGTTCAGCGTGTCCGACAACGAATGTCGTCGTCCCATAGATCTCTGGTCATTGTTTGATTTTTGTTGTTTTAAGTGTTGAATATTGTAGTATGTTATGTACATCTTTCTTTCTCTGGATCAAGAATCGAGCCTAGATCGATGTTGTAGATTGTAAGTTATTCAAGGTCAAAGGTCGTTGACCGGGCATTGATCGGGCCATTTCTCGGGTAACCCGTAAATGAGCCCAAAAAGCTCTGACAAGTTCTTCAAGGGCTTAGATCTGACAGTGGTTTGATGTATCGTTATGGTTCTTGCATCTAAGTTGTAGTATGTTTGTTAGACTACATCATCATGCCTTAATATCACTTATTTCATAAACGGGTTGGATTTGATGGAGGGTCAAACTAGCAAGGTCGAGCATGTTCTCTATTTTCTTGGTAACCCAGAAAACATATGAACATGTCGACTGACATAGTTTGACCGAGTCTAAACTTTTGATTCTCTTTATGTTATTTGTATTTTATGTAATAGATCTACTCTCTTGAATGCTAACTACACCCTGGAACCTTTAGATCACAAAAATATTTCAAGGATAACACAAGTTATGGAAGCCCAAAGTAGAGATCGATGAATCGTTCTTCATTTCTCGGGCAAACCTAGAAATGAAGAAACGTCCGATAACGACCACTTTAAGGGCTCTCGATCTATCTTGTTATTTATTGTTATGATGATGATGATTGTTGTTGGATAATGTAGTCTTGCATTAGTACTACATGATCGACGACAAACAAGATTCCTGTAAAACACAACACACACGAAATTAATGTTGGTCAAGTCAAAGTAAAACTCAAAAAGCGCGTATAATGAATTCGGGTTTGTATTGAAGAAGAACGAAGAACACCTATATAGCGACGGTTCGCCATATATAAGCGATTTTTAAGCGACACTTTTATTAAAATTAATTATTTAAAATTACGAAAATTATTTAAAAATAGTTATTAATTTTCAAAATTACAAAATTATTTTAAAAATTATTTTAAATTATAAAAATTAAATATTAATAATTTGAAATATTTTTCATAAATATTAGTATTTATTTAAATATTATTGATAATTAATTTATTTATTAAATGCATTAAATAAATTAATTAAAAATGATTTTATTATATTAAAAATCATTTTAAATGATAATAAGTTATTTAAAAATATTTTAAGTTATAAAATATAACTTTTAATATTTTAAAGCAAATTTCATTAATTATTTAATATTAATGATCATTAAGTTATTTACTAAATGAATTAAATAAATTAATTAAAAATGATTTTATTATATTAAAAATCATTTTAAATAATAATAAGGTATTTAAAAATATTTTAAGTTATAAAATATAACTTTTAATATTTAAAGGTAAATTTCATTAATTAATTATTATTAATGATATTAAAGTTATTTAATAATTATATTAAATAATTTAGTTTAAAATGATTTTAATATTATAATAATCATTTTAAATGAAAATAAAGTGTTTAAAGATATTTTAAGTTATAAAATATAACTTTTAATATTTAAAGGATAATTTCATTAATAATTTAATATTAATGATTATTAATTTATTATTAATGATATTAAATTTATTTAATAATTATATTAAATAAATAGTTTAAAATGGTTTTATTAATTTAAAAATCATTTAAAAAGGATATAAATGAATTAAAAATATTTTAAGTTATAATTAATGACTTTTAATATTTTGATAAATAGTACATTAATATTTAAATATTAATGGTAATTATTTAAAAATGATTTTAAATGTTTTAAAAATCATTTAAGGGTAATATTAATACTTTAAAAGTATTTTAAGTTATTATAAATAACTTTAATATTTTGGAAATGATTTCATTAATAGTTTAATATTAATTAAATATTAATGATAATAGAATTGTTTAATATTTAAATCATTTAATAATGATTCCGATGTTTGAAAATTCATGATAAATTATAATAAATGTTTTAAAATTATATTAAGTCATTTAAAAATAATATATGACCGATATTTATAGATATTGAGTTACTGTAATAGAGTCTTAGACTCGATAATTACTCGATAAAGTCGCTTAAGACAATCACATGTTTCGTAAATTGATCCTGACTTAGATAATTTAATTAGATATGTGATTATTTGTGATTCAATGGTTGTTAAACATGGGTAATAATGTGATTAGGTTATGTGTCGATCGCTAAATGCAAGATTATGTGTTATAGTATATTGTTCTAATCGAACGAATGATCCGATTAATGATAGGTCGTGATATAAACGATAAAACTAAGTTGTGAATCGAAGCAACAAGATCAAAAAGTATCTTACCTTTGCATTTTCTTTATGCAATGGACATGAGTAAGAATGTTTCTAAACTATATTATTATCGCATGCATTATTAACCTATATTATATATATATACGCCATTGATTATCAACATGTTAGTATATGATAATTATATATATATATTTTGTTCGTTAATTTCTATAAATGGTTATACAAGTGTCCCCACTTGGATAATCATGTATTTAATCACATGTTGATATACCTTTGTCAATTACCCGTATATATATATATATATATATATATATATATATAATTATAGAGATTATTGTTGAACAAGATAAAACCTTTGATTTGGAACCCGCATAAGTATGAACATCCCTACACGGAAAACTTTTTTATGCCCCAAGGTGGACAGAGTGAACGATACCCTCGTTCTCGCACGTAGTATTGATCAATGCAGGCATAACGGCCGATCACCCCCGCGTGTTCGTAAGTTATGATGGTTTGCATGATGAATTTTCATTTAACCTATTTGAAAATTGAAAACAATGTTCATAAAGATGTCACCTAAACCCTATTTATAGTCAGTACGTAGTTTCAAAGATTTGGTATAGAATTGATATATTATTATCATTGGTACAAATTACTTCACAACTATTGAATCGTTGTAGAAGGGTAGTATAAAGAAAACATTTAAATTTTTTCAACTTATATATATATATAATTGTTATTATTTCTTTGGGCACTCAAATGCTCATCCTTGCTTAATTTAAATGTTTTCACTAAGTGTGAATGACAGAGAGCTCTGCTAAGAACAAGGAAAGGAAAGGTTGTTGAATGAGAGAAATATTATTTTATGTAATAATTAACTTTATTAAGACAAATATGATATATATTATCTATCATGGGTTGTAATGAATGTTTAAAGGTTACGTACTTGGGATTCAGACTCTGATGATATGTAAATTAAGTTGATCTTTATATTATTGTTATTATTATTAGTATTATTCCGCTCATAGAAATGGTATCGTAAAGCACCGAGTTCGGGTTTCAAGTACCCGGATTTGGGGGCTCTACAGGTTGGTATTAGAGCTTAGGGTTAAAAACCTTAGGTGGGTTAGACCTTAGGCTATAACCTTAGGAAAGAGGGAAACGTTGAAAATATAAATAACTCATATAGAGTTTAAAAAGAGATGAATTGAATAAATTCATCGTCAAACAAAATAAAAGATAACTTATATAAAACTCTTATTTGTTGTGTGTATAAACTATATGCTAATCAGAATAATTTATATGTGTAGATGTCTGGTGGAAAAGGCTTGTTATATGCATATAGCATGAAGAAGGGTCAAACCCATACACCCGAGCTGATATCGAAGCCAATAGCTGAAATAGAGGCTCACAATGCAAACAACTCAGACGAGGTGGTTATTATAGAAAATGTAATACCAGATCCGGAGATGGTGGAGCTGACAGATAGTGATTCGGACACTAAAGTTGAAGCTGATCAAGCATCAACGGAGGTGCAGGATCTGAGGAACAAGGTTTCTTCTCTGGAAAGGCTGTGGGAGATAGAAAAGTTGTTGAATAGTCAGTTGCGTCAAGCGTTAATAGAAACAATGGAAGAACAAGATAAGCTTAAAATCCAAATTGATCAGATGGGAGCCACAAGCAACACATCGTGTGCAGCTCCGAGCAAGAAGGGAAAAGAAAGATAGAAGACCATGACTTAGGAAAATTTAACGATAAGAAAAAGGAAAAGAATTTGTTATCTGACAATGTGAAGGCGTGTTATGAAGGACATACTACTGTGATTGTCCCGACTACAAAACCAGAGCATGTTTTATCCGTGGGATAGAAGGTCATCAAAGAAAAAGTTGTCCAAGAAAGAAGAGGTGTAATAAATAAGTAGTATAGGTTTTGTTGTGTAGGTGTGTTTAATGTAATATATATGATAAGTATGTACATTTAATGTAATATTCTAAATTTTTTTGTAATGATCAAGTTTGTAAATCCTGACTTTTGTGGTCACAAAGGGATAACTGATGTTTAAAGCATTATGTGCTATGTTATGTAAAATATTCGTTAAATGAATATGAATCTATGTTTGAGTAATGAAACAAGTTTAATATATTAAACTTATGCGATAAGGTTTAGAATGTAAGTTAAATTTATGATTTTATTTAATCAGATAATGCCGCCAAGACGTCGAACTCGAAATCAAAGGGCAGAAGAATCTGTCAACAACGTTGAGGGACAACAACAAGCAGACCCGATGCAACACTTTGCAAACATGGTAGCACAAGCTATGCAGCAAGGAATACCAGTCGCTGGGAATCAGCCGGATAATCGCTTAGCGAACTTCAAAGACTTTAAGGCTGTAGGACCGCCGGAATTCAAAGGTACAACTGACCCTGTTGAAGCCCAAACTTGGGTCAAAGAGATTGAAAAGGCGTTTGTGGTAGCTAGGGTAGATGATGGGCAGAAGACTGCTTTTTCCACTTACATGATGAAGGGTGAGGCAAATTTTTAGTGGGAAGTAAATCAGACTAGGGCAGGAGAAGGTGTAGTCACATGGGATAGATTTAAAACTTTGTTTTTCAAAAATATTTTTCACCTAGTATGCAGGCTAGGATGGAGGTAAAATTTTTAGAATTGAAGCAGGAAAATATGATATTGTCGAATACGCCGCAAAATTCAATGAGTTAGTTTAGGTTTGCCCCGCATCAAGTTGATACTGGAGGCTAGAAAGCAAGGAGGTTTGAGTGGGATTAAAACCCCGGCTCTACAACAAGGGTGGCGGTGTTGCAAATTCCTACATTTGCAAAGACTCATGGAGAAAGCGATTATTGCCGAGGAGGGGAGTGAGGCTATGAGCCTCTACAACAAGGAGAGGAAGAATAAGGGTAAGACGAAGGAGTGGGAAGGTAGAAATTAATAGTGGGAGTAGGGAGGGAGAGTAGAAAGAGGAAGGTGAGCAATTTGGAAGTGTGCAAGTGAAGCAAGAAGGTGTTAAGAAGCAGAGATAGTGCCATGTAAGTAAGACTTGTGGAAAGAACCACTGGGAATGTTTGAAAGGAAGTTTGTATGCTATAAGTGTGGGCAGGAGGGCCATATCTCTCCCAACTGCCCTAATCCTAGGATGAACAGTGGATGTTTTCTGTGCGGATCGACTGAGCACAGGGTGAAGGATTGTCCAAAAAGGAGGGTGGAGGCAGGTAGTGTTAATACTGGCGCTGGAAGCGGAACTTTAGCAATCACGGGACCTACGCCATCCAGCAAGCCAACAAAATCTACTGCAAGGGTCTACAACATGATGATCCCAGAGGATATGAGCAAAAAACTGCACTGGAACTCCGTGTATTATTCGTATAACTTTTATTTTCTTATATACATGATTTTCTATATATAGTAAATTATTTTATAAAGAAATTTTGAGGAGGAATTTGAGTTCTTTTAGAAATCAAATTTTCGCTTAATCGAAAAGACAAGCTTTATGTGAATAGTTAAAGATCGATTCGATCAAATTATGATCGAGATCTAATTGAAATGATTATGTATGCTATGTAATTGTGTATGTATAGGTTTTAAAACGGTGATTCCGGGGACTAATCTTTATAAGGAGGGTGAATGTAACAACCCGATATTTTCTATATAAATAAATAAGAAAATTTTATATAATTTTTTTTTTATTTTAAGGATGAGGATTTGTACAAGATAATGTGTATATGTATTTATGTGGTAAATAAAAATATATTTATTACATAAATATTTACAAATAAATTTATTTTAGAATTATTGATTATTATAAAGTATATTCTTATAATAATTAATTTTATAGTAGAAATGTTTTATTAATTATTTTCCATGAAAATATAATCATATATTATTTAAATAATATATGGAAGTGATTTTTAGAATAATTATAATAATTATTTTATTATATGAATTTTAGTACAGATTATTAAGTTAATTATTTTACCTTAATTATTAAGGTTAAATATGAAGAATAAATCAGATATGGAATCCAAACCCTAATTTTGGATTATTGTCAAGGTATGAGAATAATAATATAATATTAATTATATTTTGATTTTCAGTGCTATGAATATGTACTGTATGTTCCGTATTGATAATGGTTGGTCAATTACGGTGTATTATGACCAAACCCTAGTAATAATGTTAAACCCTAATTTGAGATCCAAATTAGAGTACAAGATTATTTTATAAGTGTGTTATATAATTTATGTCGTGTATTAAATGTATTAATTAGGTAAACCCTAATTAAAATTCTAGAAAACCTAATATTTAGAAAAACCCTAATAAAACCCTAATTTTTGAAATGAGAAACCCTAATTTGAAATTCAAATTAGAGTTCGAGATTGTTGGTAATTGTGATAAGATAATTAATTAACAAGTATTAAAATTATAATTGTTAATTATAGAAACCCTAAATTGTTAAACCCTAATTACTAAACTAGAACCCTAATTTAGTAATTGGAAAGACTAATTTTAATTTGGTAACCCTAATTACCAAAAGTATAAACCCTAATTGCTAAATTAGCAAAGTTAATTATAATTAGAGATATTAAACCCTAATGTTCCTGTATAAAGTAATTAGAAAATTAATCATAATTATGAAAACCTAATTTCAAAATTTTAGTTTAAAATTTATTTAATTTTTATTAATTTTATTTTTTTGTGCAAATCCTAATTGCTAAATCCTACAAATGTTTTGTGCTAAACATTAGGATTAAACCATAGGGGTTAAACCCTAAGGGTTTGCAAGGATGACAAGAATGCCCTTAAAATTTCAAGCCAAATGACCATTTTACCCCTAAGTTGCATTATTTTGGCTAAATAATAGGTTTTGACAATAGGATGGGTTGGTGACCAAATATTTGATACCCATGTGCCATAACTCTCAATGAGAAACAACAAGTCTCTCATATCACCATAACATACACATATAACATATATATATATATATAGATAGAGAGAGAGAGAAAAAGTCATTTGTTCAATTATTTTTGTCCAACACTCAAACCTTTTCTCTCAAGCCCCAAACCTCCGAAATTATTTCATAATATCAATCCCAAACCAAAGCCCCACGAACAACATATAACAAACATCGAAGCCAAAATCAAGAAATTGATCAAAGAAGGTATAAACAAACCCAAAAAAAAATCATCCCAATTTTTCGTTGTTAGATGTTAGTTTTTTTGTGTTAAATATGTTGTATAGTAGTGTCTAATGATGATTCGGGTTGCTAGATGTTGAATCCATAACATCTAGAGGCTCGGATTTGAAGATTTACAAAATCTGAAAAAAAAATTGTGGTCTGACAACAATGAATGTCGGTCCCCACAGATCTTTCAATCGATTATGATTTTTGTTGTTTTAAAGTGTTGAATATTGTAGTATGTTATGAGATCTTTAATCTCGGATCAAGAAATCGAGCCTAGATTCGATGTTGTAGATTGAAAGTTATACAAGGTCAAAGGTCGTTGATTCCGGAAGCATTGACCGAAAGCCATTTTCGGGTAACCAGAATGAGCCCAAAAAGCTCGACAAGTTCTTCAAGGGCTTGGATCGATAAGTGGTTTGATGTATCGTTTGGTTCTTGCATCTAAGTTGTAGTATGTTTGTTAGACTACATCATCATGCCTTAATATCACTTATTTAATAAAGCGGGTTGGATTTTATGGATGGTCAAAGTAGGTAATTCGAGCACGTTCTCATTTTCCGGGTAACCCGTAGAAAACATATGACAACATGGTTTTCGACATGGTTCGACCGAGTCTTAACTTTTGATTTTGTTCATGTTTTTGTTGATTTTATGTAATAGATCTCTCTCTTACATGTTGTACTACACCCGGAACCTTTAAATCACAAAAATATTCATGATAAGCAAGTTGTGGAAGCTCAAAGTAGGATTATCGCAATCGTTTCTTCATTTCGGCAAACCTGAAATGAAGAACAATCTCGACTACGACCACTTTGAAGGCTCGAGATCTTTTTTTATTTATGTATTGTTATGATCATGTTTGTTGTTGGATATTGTAGTCTTGTATTTGTACTACAATATTCTCGATCAACAAGCACGTAAAAACACAACACACAACGATTTTAATGATTGGTCAAAAAGTAAGTAACTGATGAATGGCATGAATGTTCGGGTTTGTATGCCAAGAACACGAAGAACACCTATAGCGACTTTGCTACTGTCAGCTATAAAAATCTTTAAAGCGACACTTTTAATAAAATTAATTATTTAAAATTAAGAAAATTATTTAAAAATAGTTATTAATTTTCTAAAATTACAAAAAATTATTTTAAAATATTATTTTAAATTATAAAAATTAAATATTAATAATTTGAAATATTTTTCATAAATATTAGTATTTATTTAAATATTATTGATAATTAATTTATTTATTAAATGCATTAAATAAATTAATTAAAAATGATTTTATTATATTAAAAATCATTTTAAATGATAATAAGTTATTTAAAATATTTTAAGTTATAAAATATAACTTTTAATATTTTAAAGCAAATTTCATTAATTATTTAATATTAATGATCATTAAGTTATTTACTAAATGAATTAAATAAATTAATTAAAATGATTTTATTATATTAAAAATCATTTTAAATAATAATAAGGTATTTAAAAATATTTTAAGTTATAAAATATAACTTTTAATATTTAAAGGTAAATTTCATTAATTAATTATTATTAATGATATTAAAGTTATTTAATAATTATATTAAATAATTTAGTTTAAAAATGATTTTAATATTATAATAATCATTTTAAATAAAAATAAAGTGTTTAAAGATATTTTAAGTTATAAAATATAACTTTTAATATTTAAAGGATAATTTCATTAATAATTTAATATTAATGATTATTAATTTATTATTAATGATATTAAATTTATTTAATAATTATATTAAATAAATAGTTTAAAAATGGTTTTATTAATTTAAAATCATTTAAAAGGATATAAATGAATTAAAAATATTTTAAGTTATAATTAATGACTTTTAATATTTTGATAAATAAAACATTAATATTTAAATATTAATGGTAATTATTTAAAATGATTTTAAATATTTTAAAAATCATTTAAGGGTAATATTAATACTTTAAAAGTATTTTAAGTTATTATAAATAACTTTAATATTTTGGAAATGATTTCATTAATAGTTTAATATTAATTAAATATTAATGATAATAGAATTGTTTAATATTTAAATCATTTAATAATGATTAATGTTTGAAAATTCATGATAAATTATAATAAATGTTTTAAAATTATATTAAGTCATTTAAAAATAATATGATCGATATTTATAGATATTGAGTTACTGAATAGAGTCTTAGACTCGATAATTACTCGATAAAGTCAGTTTTCAGACAATCGGCATACGTTTTGTAAATTGATCCGGACTTAGATAATTTAATTAGATATGTGATTATTTGTGATTCAATGGTTGTTAAACATGGGTAATAATGTGATTAGGTTATGTGTTCGATCGAAATGCAAGACTTATGTGTTATAGTATATTGTTCTAATCGAACGAATGATCCGATTAATGATAGGTCGTGATATAAACGATAAAACTAAGTTGTGAAATAAGTAGCGGTAGCAAGATCGCAAGTATCTTACCTTTGCATTTTCTTTATGCAATGGACATGAGTAAGAATGTTTCTAAACTATATTATTCTTGTATAGATTATTAACCTTATATTATATATACGCTCATTGATTATCAACATGTTAGTATATGATAATATATATATATATATATATTGTTTCATTAATTTCTATAAATGGTTATACAAGTGTCCCCACTTGGATAATCATTGTATTTAATCACATGTTGATATACCTTTGTCAATTACCCGTATATATATATATATGTTGAATTATAGATTATTGTTGAACAAGATAAAACCTTTGATTTGGAACCAGCATAAGTATGAACATCCCTACACGGAAAAACTTTATGCGCCCAAGGCGGACAGAGTGAACGATACCCTCGTTCTTGCACGTAGTATTGATCAATGCAGGGCATAACGGCCGATCACCCCTGCGTGCGTAAGTTATGACGGTTTTGAGATGAATTTTTGTTTAACCTATTTGAAAATTGAAAACAATGTTCATAGCATGTCACCTAAACCCTATTTATAGTCAAGACGTAGTTTCAAAAGATTTGGTATAGAATTGATATATTATTATCATTGGTACAGATTACTTCACAACTATTGAAATCGTTGTAGAAGGGTAGTATAAAGAAAAACATTTAAATTTTTTCACTTATATATATATAATTGTTATTATTACTTCATTGGGCACTCAAATGCTCATCCTTGCTTAATTTAAAATTTTCGACTAAGTGTGAACGACTGAGAGAGCTCTGCTAAGAACAAGGAAAAGGGAAAGGTTGTATTTTATGAATGAAGACAATGATATGTTATTTTATGTAATAATGTTTAACTTTATTAAGACAAATATGATATATATTATCTATCATGGGTTGTAATGAATGTTTAAAGGTTACGGATTTGGGAGACTACGATGATATGTAAATTAAGTTGATCTTTATATTATTGTTATTATTATTAGTATTATTCCGCATCATAGAAATGGTATCGTAGTAAGCTTCCTATATATCCAAGCATGTCCTTGAAGACCCAGCCGAGCTAACACGAGTAAAGCTCACATGGTACGCAAATCAGTATATAGAAGCGAGGCCATGCAACCAAAGATGAAAATGGTCCTATATGCTCAAATCAAGAAAGGCATGCTATATGAGAAGAATCCTCGAGGAGCTCTAGCGAGAGGATCATCGAGCATCGGTCCAGAGAGGAATTCATTACGGAAGCAAAACTTCACAAACACAAGATCATCAAAGAAGACTACGTTCAGAGAGCTATCAAAAGATCATAGAGTGATCGATCTGAAAATATCCATGCCTGCGATACAAGGAGACCTAAGTGATAATTGTGATTCCGAATGGAAGGAGATATGTGAGGCTGCCTTTAAATTAACCTAAAGTAAAGGGAATCACATCTATCTGGAAAGACAGCATCAACCATGGGGAGCAATGATCTATTGAGAAACAACAAAGATCTTGAGTTATACTATGAAGAAATGTACCGACTGACTGAGTCCCAAAACTTTGTGGTCGATGAACCAAATAAAGATCCATAGTCGGAGGAACATCTCAAAGCGTATTTCATCGATAACCTATCAGCCACCCAACTCAAAGTCGTGGAGTGCTCACGATCAAACATCTGATCATAGTGTAGAAGCGGGAAAACACCACGATTATAGCAAATGCAATTGTCCAAAGTTGGTAGAGGACTTCCCCAACAGAAAAGGTCAAAAGAGATGTCAGTGCAAATAACTCCTAAAGTACTTCATCTGGAAAGCGCCTCAGGGACAAACCTGACCCTTAGTTCACTCTAAGCCCTTCCTGAGCTACCTTGACCCAGAAGGAATGCTTAATCAAGTTCATCTCAAGGACCAAGATAGTCAATGATCGTAGATTCAAAGTTGAAGAGAACTCCACGATCGTAGTGCAACCTCAGTGATCGTAGAAGCAGACTCGACGATCGCAGTTCTACAAGAGGATAATCCAACTCCTGAGGAGCTTTAAAGAACTGAACAATTGCTCAACAATTCAGAGTATGGGGAGATAAGTTCAATCATCAGCTCGAAAGAAGTCTTACAGATTCATCTCAGAAATGGAGCCCTCGAACCTTCATGAAGTACATCAGTAGTCAAGATGAGCAGTGTCAAGATAAGGACTGATGTCAAAACCACCCACTACAGCATCTCTCAAAAGTTGATCACTGTGTCAACAAAGGAAAACGTAGAGTCCATAGCTGCCTTACCATGCTACTCTAAGAATCAGAAGGTCAACGGTCAAATCCACATTGATTAAACGTCTACTCTTCTAAAATGAAATATCTAACTGAAAAGAGATGGGGAATTACAGCTCATTACTGGGCATCGTGCAACCAATGGTCAGTTGACATATCATTAGTTATGCAGTGTTAGAAGGAACTGCCATAAAGACAAATTCAAATCTGCAAACAGTTATCAGAAGCTATCGAACCCTTCTCCCTCCCATTTTCAAACCCTAAAATCCTCTCAAGAGCCAAAATAGGTTAACACTCCAGAGCCTTACCAAATCACAATCAGCCATCTCTCATAGACTTCTCTAAATCTTATACCCACATTCCTCGAACTATTCAAATGGTAGAGTGCCGAATAATCACTGGAATTCAACTCGGAACCAAGTCATTTGAGAAATATGAAAAGAAATTCACAGACATTCTCGAGCTTGTAAAGAAAGCTGGATTCTCAGAATGCCTTGAGGCTAGCACTCGAGTATATGTTGACCTAGTGAAAGAGTTCTACTCAAATGCTTCCATAAACTCCGGAACCCTCTCTACCAAGGTCAAAGGTCAGCTAAAGCTGAAATCTTCTGACCTCAATCAATGCCTAGGTTTTCCTAACCAAGGACTGAAGAGCCTTGATGATGTCGATACGGAACAAGCAAAGGAGATCATGGGGTACCAAAGAAACCCTAGTCTGAAAGACATAAAGAAGAAGGAGTTTCCAGAAAAGTACGAGTTCCTTGCAGAGATAGTGGGAAAATGTATATTATTCAAGGATACTGCACATGATATTGTGCTTGATCAGCAATTAAAGATAATGTCAGCAATAGTTCTGAAGAAACAAATTAACTTTGGAGTTATCCTGTTTGACCAAATCTCCAAGTGGGTAGAAAAGGCTGAGCTAAAGAAGTCGACAGAAAAGCCTCTGACAAAGGTATTTCATGGAAGACTACTGAGCATTGTAATAAAGAAGAAGCTAGGAGGCAAGATCAAGGATGGTGAAGGAGAGCCTCTGAATGTTCACAAAGTGATGTCTCCATAAATATTTGTGAATTGGAAGAAAAATCCCAAGGAGAACAGAAAGGTCGACAAATGGAGGGAGCAAGCGGGGGCTTCGCAAAGAAGAGGAAGAGGAGGAAAGCGAAGCTCGAGTGCGATAACTCTGTGCAAGAAAGCAATCACACCGACGGAAAAGAAATCTAGAGGTGTGAAGAAAACCAAGGCCCCGTCAAGAAATCTCTCCTCCAAAGACAAGGATAAAGAAGAAAAAGTCATGTCTGCTAAGACCACAAAGCGAAGAAGTAACAGGCTGCTTCAAGAGCCGTTAAGAAAGAAACCTAAGGTGGAAAACAGGCCAGCCTCAGCTTCCCAAAATAGTACATCTGATGAAGAGGAGGACGTAAAAGTCGTGCGAAGAAGAAAAAAGAGATGATGTCATTTGAGTCCCCACGGAACAAATCTAGCGATAAAAAGGTGAAAATTGGATTAATGAATGAAAATGCAACATCTGCTGATGAAGAGGAATACTCAAGCCCTGTGGCTAATCCTCATAGCAGTCACTCTGCTGATGAAGAAAAGATTCAAGATAACCCAATTCAATCCCCAAAAGCAACTGCCCCAACAAGCCCAGATAATGGGTCAGACAATGCTGGTTCAAGAGAAGAAAAACATGCCCCTTCCAATCCTGAAAGCCACCATGATGGCTCAAAAAGTGATGAGTCCAAAGAAGAAGGGTCTGCCCCTGCCGATCCACGAACCCCAAGGAAGTTAAATACATTGAACCGGAGGAGTCTGAGTCGAAGAAGAAGAAGAAGTCGACTCTCCCAAAAGCCGAACCTCGAAGAAGAAGAAAGAGCTACAGACTGCAAGCCAAATTTGCCTCTAAAAGGAGCGGTGATCACTCCAATACTATCATTGAACTAAGTGATGATGAGTTTGTATCAAAGGATGAAAGCGCTGAAGATGGAACCAGTGGTGAAGAAGATGAATCAGAGGAAGATCTTGCTGAAGAAGGTTCTGGAAATGAAATGCAGCAAGAAGGATTCATTGATGGAAATGATGAGATTGGTTCAGGTTCCGAAAGAGAAGAGATGGAAAAAGATTCTGGTTCTGCACCACAGGAATCAGAAGAACAAGAAGATTATCCAGTTCTCTCTCCTACAAGATTTAACAGAAGAATAGTGGTGGAAGTTTCAAAAGAACTACCAGAGGCACCTCCTGAAAGATGGGTGAACTATGGAGATGAGCAACTCATATAGCTAAAAACCAGAATAACATGGAGCTAGATTGTACGACCATTCTTTATAATCCTGATGACTTGCTAATGAGATGGTTCTTCGAATGGATGTTATGGCTAAAGGCCCATACTGAAAGAGATGAAAGCTACTTCAGCTGGTGCTACTCTCATTTTCCAAGCATGGAGCTGGTGGCACAAAACTTCCCAAGGGTAAAGATGATCGTAGAGTCTGTTCACTCTACTAGTGATGGTGTTCAAGTTCAAAATAAGAAGTCTCCATCTGCTCAAGCACTGCTGACAAACATTCCTTCATCCTCAACCAACGATTAGAACTCAACGATTCTTCAGATTCTCAACACCTTTGAAAATATGTCCAAGAATACAGATCGTAGAATTCAATCTAATGCTCGGTAGGAGGCTGCTCAACCAGATAATCAAATATTTGTGGAAGGAGTGATGAAAACTACGATGGAAGGTGAGAAAATATCTCTATTCACTGAAGAGTCACAGAAGCTGATAACAGCAGGAGATATTTCACTCCAGAACAAGCTTCAAGCTACTATGGCTGATGTATCTCTCAAACTCAAAGAGAGGGATAACATCTATCTGAAAGTCATGAATGATTAGAAGGCAGATGCTCTACGAGCACAGAAGGCCAATGAAGAGCAGATTCAAGTCCTCTCTGACAAGATTGATGACATGAAGCAGTCTTTCTCAGTGCAACTTGAGCTAGGCCAACAGGAACTCAAGTTTGAAGTTGCTAACTCCTCCTACCTGATGGAGCAGCTTATGTCCAATATGGAGCAGCTCTCCCAAATGATTAATGACAAAAAGGGGGAGAAAAATAGTCATAGAAAGAGGAAGAGCAAGAGGCACTCAAAGAAGAGTAGAAGGAAAGGAGAGAAGAAGTTAAAGAAGAAGATAGCAGAAGAAGAGGCAAAGTCATCTTTTGAGGGGGAGCCGAAGAATGATGAACCTATGTATGCCGAAGCTGAGGGGGAGCCAGAAGGAAAAGAGAAGCATACATCTGAGGGGGAGAAAAACAAAGAAGGAAAGTCATCATCCCAAGGGAAGCAGGAACAAGAAGGTCAAACAGATTATTAGTTGATCAACAGACATCCTGGATAAATACATGGAGCCAAAGAGGTACATCTCTGACTAGTTAGGTATGTTCTGAATCCAGGATGTAAAATATGAATGTATTAAATTCCACATCATTATAAATGACATTCATGATTATCTATTTTAGAAATAAAGTTGCTCACTATATATAAGATTCATTCATAACATGCATATGCACTTATTATTTTTGTCATAATCAAATAGGGGGAGATTCTCAAGAATAAGCATGTGAATGTTATTCCCATTTACATATGATTTGATTATGATATATATATATATATATATATATATATGAATGAATATGCAAGTATGCTTGCATTAAGAAAAGCTGTAAAGTCCTTTGATAGATAATAGAAACATGTGTACAAGGACTTAGAATGAATTAATCAAGTATGTTAGGTTGATCCTACATAAGCAAAACAGCTTTGTAAAGTCCTTAAAAAGAAATAATGTACAAGGACTATAAAAGTAGAAAGATCAAGCATGTTAGGTCGATCTTATGATGTAATAGATAGGCTTTGTCAGGAATAAGCATGTGAATGCGATTCCTATTTATATATGATTTGATTATGATATATATATATATATATATGAATGAATAATATGCAAGTATTCTTGCATTAAGAAAAGATGTAAAGTCCTTTGATAGATAATAGAAGTATATGTACAAGGACTTAGAATGAATTGATCAAATATGTTAGGTTGATCCTACATAAGTAAAACAGCTTTGTAAAGTCCTTAAAAAGAAATGATGTACAAGGACTATAAATATAGAAAGATCAAGCTTGTTAGGTTGATCTTATGATGTAATAGATAGGCTAGTCGATCGTCGAGCCTTTGCACTGTAAGTCGTAGTCCGCTTGAGTGAGTCGAGGTTAACTCGAGAGCTATCGAAAGGCGTAAAAGGAGTATAAGATAGTAGATCTCAGAGTTCGTAGACTATCAGGGGAAACGAAGAAGGATCGTAGTGTATCGAGTAGAGCTTCCTCGGGATCGTAGTGTCTTTGAGGAAGTCGTGTTCGAGAATCGTAGAGAGATGACTTTTGCCTATGAGTAACCCGGTCATCTGTCGAAGCCAAGACAGAAACGTAGACTACACTCAGATTCGTAGAGTGTACTGATGCCAAAGTCAAGTCAAGGATCGTAGATCACACTTTGAGTTCGTAGAGTCTATTGATTACATGCAGAGATCGTAGTTAAGCAAGATCAGATGAAGACAACAAGCACAAGGCAGAAATCGTAGAGTGTCAAGATCTGATCTCGGGATCATAGTGTCTGCACCAGCCAAAGCTGAATCATAGAGTGCAGAACTACGACCTCAACAGAAGTGCTCACAGTGCCAAGGAAGAATCGTAAAGCATATATGGTTCTCAACATATGAGCACTCCTAGAATATCCAAAGGAACGAAGCCTCTGGTTCAGGCTGAAAGCTACATCTAAGAAAACCAGAGAGCACTCAACGAATGGCATGCAGGCTAACAGAAGATCTCAGCACCAACCCAATCAGCATCAAGATTGAGGTGTAAGGCCATTCGTGATGAAGTCTTCCACAAGGAGATCCAAAGAAGACTTCAGAAGTTGACCAAGGAAAGTTAGCTTACGCAGTAGCTATCAAGTGAACAGAAGACAACGATCTTGGAAGCAACCAAGATCGTAGTGTTTTCCAAACAAAGAAGGAACTGATGGAAGGTGAATCGAGATACTGGTCAGCCTCTGAATAGAAAGGCTAAAGTGATTAAGTGCAGGGTCAGTTCATTGATGATAAGTGAATGGGAGATCACAAGGAGAAAGCAAGCTGGATGCGCCACAAATCTGAAGTGTCTTGATATCGGAAGAGGAGGACGAGCAAGAGGAATTAGGCCATCACCGAGAGCAATCGAAGCAAAATGAAGTATTCAAGCACCGCACAATACAAGGAAGAGGTGTTCCACATTGAAGATCCAATCAACACTCTTCAAGATCGTAGTGTTAAAACCTACGATCAATGAGCAACACTCAACAAGACACTACGATCAAGTCCTTGAAGACGTGCATCAGAATCGTAGAGTCCGAATAAACTGAAGACTGAAGCATTGGCAAAGGTTCAATCTGAAGGGTAATATTTGGACAAGTACTTATTGAGAGCATCGATGCAATAGGACAACCTCTGATCGAGGAATTAAAAAGAGGTAATAAAGTCTTCGACCTGCCCAAGACATTAAAGTGATACATCTGACAGGGTAGGTGAAACAGTAGACTGCAGCGTTAAAAAAAGTATGACAAGTCTACATCAAGCAACTTGAGATCTGTGAAGATATTTGAATAGCCTTCAATGGCTACTTTCTAATGGAAGGATTGGGAAGGAGTATAAATAAGGAAGAGCTTCAAAGATCAAAGGCTGCTGGAGTTATCGAGTTTGGAGAGAAGGTGGACTGATCTAATCCACGTGAGATAATGAGTCCGAAGGCTCACTCTACGATCCACCAAGAACACTCAGAAGTCAGAATAAGAAAGAAGTAGAAGTGTGAGTTCTACTATATAGAAGTGAGAGTTCTACTACATGTAGAGTGTTCTGAACTGCAAAGAAAAAGAAGAGCATCATATCATCTTGATGTCCATCATGGGAATACTCTAAGTACAATAGAGAAGAGCCTACAGTCATCTTAGCAAGTCCATCATGAGGAGGCATAAAGTAGCAGAAGGGAGATCACAAAAGTCATCTTGGTGTCAAGCATGATAAAACTTCTAAGTACCTAATAGAAGAGCCTACTGTCAGCTTAGAAGCCTCTCATGTGCAGTCATCAAGTACCAAGGAGAATGATCTTCAAGGCAGTTCAACAAGGGGTCATCCGAAGTGGTTGAGTAACCAAAGAAGCTGAGCATCATGCAACACTCAACTGCACTTCAAGGATGATCAAGCCAAGCTGCTAAGTATAGAAGATGTTCAGAGCATGAAGACATCTTAGCAGCTCAGCACCGAATTCAACAACAACAAACAAACAACTCAACAAAGCCAGGGCCAGAAGGGTCCTTGTCCAAAGGGACTAAATGAAGTAGGGCCTGAGGGGTCCTTGTCCAGAGGGACTAAACAAAGCAGGGCCAGAAGGGTCCTTGTCCGAAGGGACTAAACGAAGTTCCAAGGCTGCTGGCCTTGAAGAGTTCTTAACTGAAGTTCCAAGGATGTTGGCCTTGAAGAAATCTTAGTGATTCAGGGTGCTGCCCTTCCTTAGTGGAAATCCTGCTAGTTGAAAGTAGAAGAGTGGATTAGGAGCTTGAGTCTCTGAACCACTTAAAACCCCTTGTGTCTTTTACATTATGTCATTTACATTATGTACTATAACTGCTATAACTGCTATGTATGTGTTAACTGCTTACAACTAAACTTACTCTATGAACAATATATGTATGATTATGAATATATCAATGAAGGGATCTTTTACTTATTCCGTTGTGCTTGAAAAGATTCTTATGTTTGTCATATGCTAATTATGAACAATAAAATATAAACCAGAAAAGTATTTGAAATAAAAAGGATCTATTCAACCCCCCCCCCCTTCTAGATCTATTGTGCCCTCTGGGAATTAACAATTGGTATCAGAGAGGTTCTCATGCTATATTCAAAAGCTAATCGCTTTGAGTCTGATCCAAGGCACTAACATTGTTCTAAACTTAGTTTAGTAGTAAGTAACTTGTTATATGCAGATGAGCTCACATGTTGGAAATATTGTGTATAGGTAAAATGTTTATATAAACTTGAAGCTGCTCAGATTGGTCCACGGTCTCTATTGGTACATCAACTAGACCAATCCTAGCCTACAGTCAATCTTGTAGTCCTAAGACCAGACAAGAGAACTCAAGAGACATCAATGATAAAGAGTTGAGGACCCACCAGTCTGAAAGATGAAGAAGCCATACATGCAAAGAAATGCTTATCGAGAGAAAAAAGAAGATCTTTTCAAACTTATGTCTAGCCAACCAACAGCTGGGTGCAAACTCTGTCATCTAAAGGATGTCAAAGATCTTAATGCTGAGATTCTCTTGGCCTATATCTTCAAGACCACTACTGATTGATTAAAGGCCAGCAAGAGCAATGAGTTGTCAGGAACAAAAGTAAAGCTAAGCACATCAATGCCTAAACTCAGTATATCCATGATAAAATGGTATTTAGTAATCGACAAAGTAAAAAGGTACGGTTCCTCACTATTATAAATGCATACATCATAATTGCATCTCTTATGAACTATAACGAGATTTACATCAAGAAGTCATAATCTACCTAAAAAGGTGAAGAGAGAAAGTATCCTGAGGATGGAAACTCAAATGATTATAAACTTTCTCTCCATCCAAGTTTTAGGTTAAAAATGACATCCTGAAGGAAATCTGAAATAAGCTATAAGAACATCACAGGCCTAATAAACTTTATGTGAAGTAATCGTTGTTGGTGGGTTAGTATATATGTACAAGCCTATGTTCTAAGTGTTTGACAACCCACAGAGTATGATCAGTTCTACAAAAGGATCTGGTTGATCTATAGAAACTAATCACCTCCATGGATCAACTAGATATTCATAAATTGTAGAGTTGATTTCTACTCTGAACACTTAAACACTGTGAACAGAATCTAGTAAATGATGAAACCATCATAGATAAAGAGTGTGTTATTAAATGCCATATCCTACACACACTCACCATCATGCATCTCAAAATGTATGATCATAAGATAGGTACATGCATGAATATGTCTGTTGGTGATAAATATGATGATTATCCAAATAAGAGGAAGCAGGGGTTTAGAAAACTAACCTAGCAGGACCCATTTAATTATGGGTACCAAAATAGAAATATATTTAAACTCTGCAGTACTTGGTCGGTCGACCACACTAAGGAATGATGAAGCAGGAAGACTTAAGTCAAGAAGACTCAACCAAAGAAGAAGGCTAAGGACAATTCAGAGATGATTACGATAGAGTTTCTATCTGTCAAGCACTGTCTTGAAGACCCTCTGAGCTAACTTTGAATGGAGCTCACATGATCGCTAATAATCAGATATGGAAGCAAGCCATTCACCCGAAGAAGGAAAGGGTCTTATGTGCTCAAAAGCCGATCAAGAATGCTTTATGGGAAGAATCCTCAAGAAAGCTCACAATGAGGAAGATTATCGAGCATCATTCAAGAGGAGTTCATTAAGGAGAAGAACTTCTCAAACTAAAGATCATCAAAGAAGACTACATTTCGTAATCTTGGCAAATGATCGTAGAGTGACCTATCATGAAAATATTCATCTACATGATACACGGAGATCTAAGCAATAATGGAGATTCCAACCGAGAGAGAAACATGTAAGGGTGCCTTCAAATGAATTTGAAGAAGAGGAATCACATCTATCCGGGAAGACGGCATCAACAATGGAGGAGCAAAGTGATGATCATTAAGGAACAACAAACCTTTGAGATATACTATAAAAAGTTGTACCAGCTACAGAGTCCCAAAACTTTGTGGCTGATGAACCAAATGAAGATCCATAGTCAGTAGGAACGTCTCAAAACGTACTACTGATAACCCTTCAGCTACCCAACTCATAATCGTGAAGTGCCATTATCAAACATATGATTGTAGTGTAAGAAGCAGGAGGATACCACGATTTCAGCAATGCAGTTGTCTAAAGATGGTAGAAGACCTCCCAATCAGAAGAGGTCGAAAGAGGTGTCATTACAAATCACTGCTATAGCATTCCATCTGGAAAGCGCCTCAGGGACAAACCTGACCCTTAGCTCACTCTAAGAGGTTGGCCCTTCCTGAGCTACCTTGACCCAGAAGGAATGTTTGATCTAGTTCATCTCAAGGACCAAGTCAGTCAACGATCGTAGAGTCGAGTTCGAAAATAACTAAACGATCGCAGTGCAATCTCAACGGTCGTAGTGCTACCTCGACGATTTTAGCACAACCTCAGCGATCGTAGAATCAACTCGATGATCGTAGCCCTACCAAAGGGTACTCCAGTTCACAAGAAGCTTGGAAAATGAGACACTTGCTAAACCATTCAAGTGGAGGAGATAAGTTCAAATATTACAGTGAGTGAGCTATGCTGCATCAAAGTAAGGATAAAAGACAAAGCCATCCTCATGCAGCATCTCTCAGAAGTTGATCGTTGAGTGAACAAAGGAAATCGTAGAGTCTATAACTGCCTCATCATGCTACTCTACGAATCAAAAGGTCAAAGCCACGTCAATTAAACGTCTACTCTTCTAAAAGGAAATATCTAACTGAAAAGTTATGGGGAGTTACAGCTCATTACTAGGCAACGTGCAACCAATGGACTATTGAGACATTGCTGAGTATACAGAGTTTAAAGGAACTGTCTTAAATATAATTTCAAATCTGCAGACAGTTACCAAAAAGCTATTGAACCTTTCTCCCTCCCATTTTCAAAACCCTAGAAAGCTTTTCAAGAGCAAAATCAATTTACCCTCCAGAGCCTTACCAAATCCCAGTCAGCCATCTCACATAAACCTCTCTAAATCAAACACCTACAGTCTTCGAACTATTCAAATGGAGAACTGGCAAGTTATCACCGGCATTCAGCTCGGAACCAAATCGTTTGAGAAATCTGAGAAGAAGTTCAGGGACATTCTTGAACTCGTAAAGAAAGCTGGGTTTTCAGAATGTCTTGAGACAAGTACTCGTGTGTACATTGACCTGGTTAAAGAGTTCTACTCAAACGTCTCCATAAACTCTAGAACTCTGTCTACCAAGGTTAAAGGTCAGACTCTGAAGCTGAAATCTTCTGACCTAAATCAATGCCTAGGTTTTCCTAACCAAGGGCTAAAGAACCTTGAAGATGTCAACACTGAACAAGCAAAGGAGTTGATGGGGTACCAAAGAAACCCTAGTTTTAAAGACATGAAGAAGAAGGAGTTTCCTGAAGAATATGAGTTCCTAGCTGAAATTATTGGAAAGTGCATACTGTGCAAAAACACTACACATGATACAGTGATTGACCAACAATTGAAGATAATGTCAGCTATAGTTCTGAAGAGACAAATTGACTTTGGAGCTATCTTGTTCGATCAAATCTCCAAGTGGGTAGAGAAGGCTGAGAAGAAGAAATCCACTTAAAAGCCTCTGACCAAAGTATTTCATGGAAGGATGCTGAGTAATATACTGAAGAAGAAACTAGGAGGGAAAATCAAGGATGATGAGGGAGAAACATTGAAATGTGCATAAAGTGATGTCTCCACAATTATTTGAGAACTAGAAGAAGAACCCTAAGGAGAACAAAAGGCTGACAGCTGGGAGCAGCAGTAAAGCCTCTGCAAAGAAGAGAAAGATAGTTGAGGAAGAGAGCTTAGAGTCTGATGACTCTGTAGAAGCAGAAATCACACCAGCCAGAAAGAAATCCAAAGTTGTGAAGAAAGCTGGTGATGAGAAGAAAGCCCAGGCCCCACAAAGGAGAGTCTCCTCCCTGAATAGGGACAAAGAAGAAAAGGTCCTAACTGCTGAAACAACAAAGAGAAGAAGCAGCAGGTTGCTTCAAGGGCCAGTTAGCAAGAAAGCTAAGGTGGAAGACACACCAACCTTAGCTTCCCAAATCAGTACATCAGACGAAAAAAGGGACGCAGAGTCAGCAGAAGAAAAAGAAACAGATGTCAAGGCTCAGTCTCCACAAACAACATCCAGCAATGAAAATGAAGCTGATGTGATGGAAGAGATTGCAGCATCTATTGAAAAAGAAGAATGCTCAAGCCCCATGGCTAAACCTCAGAGCAATCACTCTGATGACAAAGAAATTTAAGATGATCAAATTACATCCCCAAATGCAACTACCCCAACAAGTCCAGAGAATGGGTCAGACAATGTTGATTAATAAGAAGAAGAGAATGCCCCCTCCAATCCAGAAAGCCTTCATTATAACTCCAAAAGTGATGAGTCTAAGAAAGTAGGATCTGTCCCTGCAAGTGTTAAACTCCAAAGAAGTCTGTCTGTTGAGTAAGAGGAGTCAGAATCTGAAGAAGAAGAAGAGTCTGTCTCTCTAATAGCTGAACCTCCACGAAGAAGAAAGAGCTACAGACTGCAAGCCTAGTTTGCCTCCAAAAGGAACAGTGGCCAATCAAATGCCATCATTGAATTGAGTGATGATGAGTCTGTATCCCTGGAAGAAAGTGCTAATAATGAAACCAGCAGTGAAGAAGAAGAATTTGAGGAAATGCTTCCTGAAGAAGGTTCTGGACATGAAATGCAGCAAGAAGGATTATCTGCTGAAGCTGATCTAAATGGTTCTGGCTCTGAGAAGGAAGAAGTAGAAAATGATTCCAACTCTGAAGATCAGGAATCAAAAGACTCAGAACTTCACCCTATCCTCTCACCTGCAAGATTCATCGGGAGAATAGTGGTAGAAATTCCCAATGAACCATCAGAGACTCCTCCTGACAGATGGATAAACTATGGAAATGAGTAGCTCAGAGTAGTAAGAATGACTACTTTTGACTTAGCCAAAAACTGGAACAATATGGAGCTAGATTACTCAACCATTCTCTATAACCCTGATGATCTGCTAATGAAATGGTTCTTCCAGTGGATGCCATGGCTAAAGGCCTTTACTGAAGGAGATGGAAGCTACCTCAGCTAGTGTTACAAGCAGTTTCCAAGCATGGAACTGGTGGCTCAGAACTTTCCAAGAGTAAAGAAGTTTTCCACCAAACTGATCAAAGACCAGCCCCACTTCAAGGTCTATCGACATGCTGGAAATCTCTACATCCCTTACGATAGTAGAGTGGACTCTGAAGGACAAAGAGCCATGACCAAGGAACTGGTCGTAGAGTCTTTTCACTCTACTGCTGATGATGTTCAAGCTCAAAACCAGAAGCCTCCTTATGCCCAAGCACTTCTATCATATATTCCCTCATCCTCAACCTTAACCAGCGATTAGAACTCAACAATTATCCAAATTCTCCAGACCTTTGAAAATCTGTCTAAGGATGAAAATCGTAGAGTCCAAACAGATACTCAACCAGCTGCTGCCCAACAAAAGGATCAAATTACTTTGGAGCAAGAACTACAAAAGAGCTCTGATGATCTAAACAAAAAGATATCTATGCTCACTGAAGAATCATGTAAGCATAGGCAATTGCAGGAGATGAGTCTTTCCAGCACAAGCTTCAAGCTATCTTGGCTGATGTATCGCTCAAACTCCAAGAGAGAGATAGCAAATGAACTTCATTCATCATGTGAACATATTAACATACTTAATACAATAACTTATAATCATTGTTGGATTTTAGACTTATCCTTCATGAGTTTTTATCTTGTCAACTATAAACTACTTAAGATTTCATTGTTAATGACTTATGACAAGTTAAAGTTTCTTAAACATCATTTCTTATATTAACATATAACTTAACTTAGGTATACATGATACATATGATCATATAAGTGCTTAATTCACTTCTCTTGATAACTCATTTCATGATCATATTTTCATACTTAACATTCAAGGTTATCTTACAATAAGTTTATAACTTTTATAAGTTCAAATGACTTATTGCCAACTTATGTGGCTTAAGTTCATTACTTACTCAATCATGTTGCTTAATCCAACTTTTCTTATCATCCTATCATGATAGAGATAGAAGATATTTGGAGAAGAAGTCTTACTTTAGAAGTCTTTGATAAGTAGCTTCTTCTTTTCTTGGCTTATGGAAGTGGCTTATTTACAACTTAATCTCTCTAAGACTTAAGCACTTTATGATGTCTAGATTATTTAAATAACCAACAAATGGCTTGCAAGCTTCTTCTATTTATAGAATTTCCAAGGTTATGGTAGTTTAGTCTTTAAAACATCCCACCTCCTTAAACCACCTCCTTACTATTCATTACTTGCAAGGCACAACTTTTATCATACACTTGGTCATTAATTCAAAGTCTTGGTCAATACTCCTAACTTGGTCACCACATCACTTGGTCACCACTACACTTGGTCACCACATCACTTGGTCATTACATTACTTGGTCACCACCTTCAACCATATCAATATGGTTTGCCCCATGGGTTACACAATCCATGGACTTTAGCTTGGGCTTGGATTAAATAAATCCTTGGGCCTTACATTAACAAACACTTATTGGTTCATTAATAATAGTTAGGCCTTTTCTCTCTAATTCACTTGGACTTGTATATAATTGTTAACCAATCATCTAAGTCCATTAACATTTCTTAATACATATACATATAGCTTATGTATTATTTTCGTATTCTAATTCATATAGAATTTATATACGATATTTCATCCTTCATACAAACTCGTATAATACTTCGTATTATACTCGTTTTCATTACTTCGTACAATACTAAGTATTATACCATTATTACTTATTCTTTAACACGTCGCCTTTGCTTAACGCTCATAAATTAAGTCCATGTTTAATTATTACATTTTTCATAACTAGATTTTTATTACATAATCCATCTTACCTTGTTATTCCATCATTGCGTATTTCTCGGAATCTCAAAATTATATCCGAGAGCAAATATGGAGATGAATAGTGTTTTTCGGAAAATTTCTCGAAAAACTTTTATTTTCGTCTCTTGGAAGTTCAAACACTTTAATTCATCCACGTAGCCCAAATACTATGATATTCTAACATCAATAGGTTATTCAATAACAACCATCTTGATAACACATGGAATATGATTTTATTATTATTTAATTTAATAAAATCATTTTACAATAAGATCCGAATTTCTCAAATTGCGTTACAGGATCATATCCCTAAGCTTTGATATCAGTTGTGGCGCCCCCAAAACAGTATACATCACCCATCTTGAGTCGCCAGATACATGGTATGTAAACAAATACAACGGTAATATAATATAATTGCTAGTGGAAAATACGACAACACATATATCTTTGTGAGTTTGAATACAAATATTGTATACTAGAGAGTATACAAACTCAAAAGGAGTCCTAATTTAATTATTGATACACTATTTTACAAAAATAGTGAGGACCGCTAAACAACTATCTTGAATCATCACTCCATACCCATTTAGTTCTCGCTAAATTTCTCCTCCCGAGAAGAACAATGGAACAAAAAGGAAAAGGGTGAGCTCAACTAGCCCAGTAAAGAATATTATGACTAAGATAATATACAACAAATTATCATTAGTCTTCAACAGGGAAAAATCTGAAAAAATATAATAGACAACAAGTTTTAGATCAACAACTGCAGCGAAAACAACAATCTATTAGAAGAGTCAAGTAGAGAAAGAATTCTACTATCTTCTAAGATTTAAAAGTTCATCATCAATATTTATCCCTGTAACATCAATCAATATACATCTTGAATCAAATATTCATCTTTGCACTACAGGCCAAAAATATTCATTTGTATCACCAGTTGGTCATGTTCATCTCAACACCTGTTCATCTTTGCACTACGGGCCAAATATTCATTAGGTAATCATTCATCTTTGCACTACAGGCCAAAGATATTCAGTGATATCATCATTTAGGACTGAGGATGATAAAAAATATTTTAAAGAAAATGAATCCAGTGAGATAATAGAACAAATATTAGGGATTCGTATTACAGTTTTATCCAAGTTCAATAATACTTCATAATAACTAATTTTGAAGCAGAATTCAAATATAAAGATCAAAACATGTATACAATCAAAGATAGTAACCATAATAGACATCTTGGACAAAAAGAAGAAAATTTCATTTTTCGGTGAATAGTGTAAATGATTCGTGAATGGTGTCGATATCGTGAATAAAGGTCGATATCGTAAATAGTAACCCCACACACAAAAAGTTCCAAATTTGATAAAAAAGTTCATACCAATATTTTGGCATAATGATATTGAAAAAAATATCATTTTAAGAAGAAAATAACATCCTTTACCTCAAAATAACCGCATACTTATTTGAATTTTGGATATAGTCGATGTAAACTCTTGACCTGAATAAGAACTCTCAAAGTATCTAAATACTCATAAAAATACGTTCAATAATATAGAGAGAAAGAAAACTTGTTTCTGGTGTGATTTTCAATTCTAACCTAAGCGTCTATTTATAGGAAAAATGCTAGAACGCCATAAGAGACTAAATAATAAAATAATATTCTTTAAAACAACTATTCTACATATGCTATCAATGACCAAGACCAGCCACCACCTTTGAACAATTTCCAGTAGCCCACATGTTTTCAAACAAGAGTGGGCCCCACCCATAATTTTATAAAAATTATTTTATTTTCTAAAACTTCAGTAATTTATAATAAATAGCCCTTTTATCAGAAAAATTCGAAACTCGCGTGTTTCCATAGGAAATTTAATTCTCTACAACTTTGTAGAAGAAAGTTTTTCCAAATTCCAATCAGAAAATACCCGAAATCCACAAACGGATGATTTTTAATACCTTTAATCCGACAAAATACTGATAAAACACCTCAGCATTAATTCCTTCATTTTTATCCATATAAAATAGATATATCCAACATTTATATCCACAAAAATAAATATTTCTTTATCATATGAATCAATAATTAATTATTCACAAATAATATTACGTAATCACATTTATGACAACCGGTAGTTCCTCAGAAAGAGGGGCTTTCCAATAAGGATTTCTCCTTAATGGCGCCGCAATTAGGTGACCAAACCTCTCCTCGATGTAACTTTCTAGACATTGCAAATAATGCTATCTAATAATATTATTCCAAATAATATGAATTATTGATCCGATAATGGAGATGATGTGTAGTGACAATTATTGAGCAACAATAATATAAAATATCAATATGACAATTATTGAATCAATAAAATAAAAATCAATAAAGAATTAACTCGTGTAACAATTATTGAGTAGTGCTTTCTTTACGTAAGAATCAATAATTTAACAACACTCGCGGCAATACCGTAGTGCTTCTTTATGCAACCACGCCAGACATCAGTATTTTAACCACCGGTATTCCAACAAAGTGTTAACCAGAATTCACGCCAGTTATTCAATTTTGTCGTTTTCTCATGGGCGCTTGACTTGCGAGAAGGTTCCCATGTAAAGCTTTGTACTGCATGCATTGCTTAGCCATGAAGTTCCGCTTTTCATCTCACATGTGCACAAGTATTGACACGGTCCTCGCAATTCGAGTGCGGTTTCGTCTTCTGCTGCTTCATTGCTACTTACTTTAATCCTCATGCTTGCTTGATTTCCATGCCTCATTGTAATTTCATGCCATGTACATCCTCGCTTTCAACTAGCCTTCACGCATCACCACCGATACCTCGAATTCCACCAAAATGAAGCCGATTTCTGCACTTGTTCACCAAAAGGAGTTTTAAGTATATGCAATGCAAAATAACGTGAAATACAACTAAAACAAAATGAAATGTACTCGAGGTGGGCACAATTCGCATGGATTAATATACAATAAGTGAGTAAAAATATCACTTATCAAATACCCCCAAACTTGAACTGTTGCTTGCCCTCAAGCAATGCATATAAATGAACACTGAAAATGTAACTACTCTATGATGCAAACTAGTCTCACATAATCTTAGCCATAACAGAATTTCAGTCCAAATTACCTCAGTGAACTATCCAGATTCCAGAACATAGTTTCAAACCAAACCATAGACATAACATCATACACTCAGATAATTCATGACTGTCATAGAGATGCTGTGTGTGTGTGTTGTTCACAGAAACTTGATCCAAGCAAAGATTATATATCTTACACTACTCCAAACAGAAAATTATAGTCTAAATCAAGATTCATGTATATTCATGCAACATAGACTGTTTAAACATATCACCGTAAACTAAGGCTCAACAATGGGTTTATTACTTTATTGCTACTCACGAGGGCGATTTCGCACTTTCCCGCGGTGTTTATTGCTATTATATTTTTTTACATGACTGTGCAATGTCTTAATCCATTAGGCACACTCCTACCCCTTAGCGAGTTTTCAACCAATGACCCTGACATCATGAAAGACCTTAGGGCGCTTAGTGTAGAGACAATCCCCCAAGCGCATTTTTACTCAAGTAGCTAGGGCCCCGAATTAAGACTAGTCACGTTATTGCTACTCTTTTTTTTATATACACAGCATGCCCATGTTTCCCCAAAATTTGCACTTTAATGACTTACAGTCTACAACATTTTCCTCATGTTTCTCTTTTTAAAACTACATGTTCTATTGATCAATGCAAGACACGCATCTTAGACTTACAAGTGAATGTGAACACAATTGTGCAAACCGAAAGCATATAAACATCAACATGAATCACATTGTGTAAAACATTATATCCAAGTTGTGTTATGCAACATATTCTGAAATCGTTCACATTTCACTATCATCATTGGCTTAAGCAAAAATTTCTATTTATACGCAAGAATTTATGTGAGACATTAAACTAAACATACTATCAATGAATAAACAAATAAAAATTTTATGCTAAAATTTAACTAACACATATTCATGCAAAATTAAACTAAACATGTTAAAATAAAATGCAACTAAACTACTATGTAAGTACACCAATACCCCCAAACTTAAAATGTTCAATATCCGCATTGAATGAAGGTAAAGGGTACGAGAAAAACTCCCCTATTGATCGGCATGACCACCCTCCTCGGGTGGTGAATCTGGTGGTGGATATGGCACGGCGGTCCCGAACTGGGGCCATTCAAGCATGGTTCCTTGCTGCGCGAATGCTTCGGCCAAAGCCCTGGAGATTCCCGGAGCAAAAGTCCCAAGATTCTCATATATTGCGTCGACTTTGCGCGCCGACCTATGGAGGTGTCGATCGCCAAAGACAGGCTGCTTACGGGTAGATGGACCTGCTGCATCGGGCTGTGGGGGCTGCTTGGTTGGCTCTGGCGAGGTGAATCGGCTAATGAATCCACGTCCGCGCGGGTGTGGTTCACCACCCGTCCAATCCTGGAGCTTAGCTATTGTGGCTGATGTAATGTCATGACTCGGCTTCTGCCGTGTCCTGTCCGTCCATGGAACTCCCTGCTGCATACAAAGTAATGTTGCTGCCGCTGCATGCGGAATGCTCCCATTCATGTTGCCTCGCCAATAACGCTGCATGTTTTGATGAATGAGGTGGCCGACGTCTATGTACGTCCCTTCAATAATACCCCATAGAATGATGGCTTGCTCTTTCGTGACAACATGCTTGTGAGTGGACAGAATTAGTTTGGCGCAGATAAACAGATGCCATGCTTGGGCGTAGCGATTCAAAGTGGAAGCTGGAAACGAGAGAGGCTCGGTTGTTCCGACCTTACAGGTCCACTTAGTGCCCGGGATGCATAATTCCGAAATCAGAACATCCAAGTTAGTCATTAAATGGTCACCTTGGACCCAATTGGCCGACCCAGTAGGTGGGGTATCAGTTATTCCATACACTGCTCTAATAGCTGAGGGACGAAAATCCACTTGCACCTGTCGAACGAGCGTTATGCCGTGTTGCTCCATCTCTTTTGTGTTTGCATAAAATTCCCGAACGACTTCTATTGGAATAGGTACAGGTGTGGCGGCCAGGCTAACCCAGTTCCTTTCTTGGAGCATGCTCCATAGCTGTCCATCCGTCTTGGTGGGTCTAAAGCCTCGTTCCGGCATAAACGATTTACTCAGAAGGTGATAATAGATGTGATGAGCCTCCTAGCTTAAGAAGTTTCTTCGTTCCGTGACATCGTCATCGGGATCACTAGATAAGGAATCAGAGGTTGAAGAGATTGAGGTTGCACGGCTTCTTGTTGGACCCATGACCAACTGCTATGGAGAGAATGTGAGTGTTTTGTAGTTGATGATACTATCCCCAAACTTGCTTTCACCCAATCCTACAAGATAAACCCTAGGTTAACTCCAATGAGGATGGTGGTGATATACGTATGTATTGGTAGGGAAGGACCTTTTATTAGGGAAAAGTAGACTTATAATAAAACACGTAAATAATAATATCTCTGCTGGGCGTAGCGCGCGGCCGCGTGACATGGTATGATTGATCTAGCGTGGGCGCGCGAGAATGTGAAAATTGGCTGAGGGGTCATATGGCGCGAGCTAACTTTGTTGGGGCATGCTGTGTGATGTCAGCCGCTTTTCCCCCGAGTCAGTAGTTCGAACTTCCAAGTGGAGGTTGTGATGTGTGGAACCCAAATCACCTACAACAAGATGAGTGCAACACAGAGTAGGTATCAAGCAACATAGAATGACTCTAACTTCTATTGTACTTAAGAATTGAAAAGAGTTTCAAGATGAAATTGATGGGTTGCCTCCCATCTAGCGCTAAGTTATAGTCACTTTAGCTTGACTGTCCCGGGGGCTCATGTCGACGAGAGAATCATAGTGACATTGTGTCTTTCCACTTCGTCACCAAAGTAATGCTTCAACCGCTGTCCGTTTACTTTGAAAGGGTTGTCTGGGAATTGGTTGTATATTTAAATTGCACCGTGCGGAAAGACAGTTTTCACTATGAAAGGACCCGACCAACGTGATTTCAGTTTTCTAGGGAAGAGTTTAAGTCTGGAATTATAGAGCAACACCCTTTTGCCCTTACTCGAACGTTTCTATCCATTATCCCACGATTATGCCACCTTTTCACTTTTTTCCTTGTATAATTTTTGCATTCTCATAAGTTCGTAATCTAAACTCATCTAGCTCATTTAGCTGAAGTAGCCTTTTCTCCCCTGCAGATGTTAAGTCAAGGTTGAGCTTCCATATTGCCCAATAAGCCTTATGCTCTAGCTCCATAGGGAGGTGACAGGCTTTGCCATACACAATTTGAAAAGGTGACATCCCCAACGGGGTTTTGTATGCGGTGCAATAGGCCCATACAGCATCATCTAATTTTAACGACCAATCCTTACATGTTGGATTCACAAATTTTTCCAGGATTCTTTTGACTTCTCGATTTGATACTTCGGCTTGGCCATTTGTTTGTAGGTGATATGTTGTGGCAATGCGATGTTTCACCCCGTACTTAGCTAGTAAGGTGGTGAATTTCGTTGCAGTAAATGACCGCCTTCATTACTAATGATAGCCCTTGGAGTTCCAAACCTCGTAAAAATGCTCTTGTGCGTAAACTTGAGGACTACTTGGCATCGTTGGTCAAGAAAGTCGCAACCTCCACCCATTTTGAAACGTAATCCATCGCGACCAATATATAGAGATTGCCGCAGGAAGAAACGAAAGGTCCCATGAAATCAATGCCCCATACATCGAAAATTTCTACTTCTAGGATGGTATTCAATGGCATCTCGTTTCTTTTAGAGATATTACCCACTCACTGACATCTGTCACATCGCTGGACAAAACGGTAAGCGTCCTTGAAGATAGTTCACAAGAAAACCTCGCTTGAAGGACTCTCGCCATCGTCTGCTCTCGCCATAGTGACCTCCATACATCGATGAGTAACACTTGTGCGAGTAATCCTTCTGGCCTCGCTTATACTGGAATACACCTTCTTATCACTTGATCCAACACTATTTGAGCAGTAAGGCTCATCCCATATATACCATTTTGACATCACGCAGAATTTCTTTTTTCGATATCCCACCAAGTCGAGGAGATATCGTCTTACTTACTAGATAATTTATGCGAAGTCTCCGCAAACCATGGCACTTCCCTTTCACCACAAACAACCGCTCATCCGGAAAGGACTCATTGATCATAACGTTATCCCGCATTTCTTTCCGATTTCGAGTCGAGATAAGTGGTCCGCCACTTGGTTTTCGCCCTTTTTGTCCTTGATTTCCAAGTCAAATTCTCGCAATAGTAAGATCCATCTAATCACCGCGGTTTAGCGTCCTTCTTGGCTATTAAATGTCGAATCGTCATGCAAGTGATCTCAGATACACTATCACTCTTGTTCCAATTAGATATGCTCAAAATTTATCAAAAGCGATACCATCGCTTAATAACTCTCTTTTTCGTGGTGGTATAGTTCAATTCGCGCATCCGTTAGGTCTTCTTTGGCATAATAAATCACATGAAATATCTTTTCTTTCCATTTGCCCAACACATGCCCCACTACCCAGTAATCACCGCATCACACATCAATTCAAACCAGAAAGTCCAATCAAAAAGAATTATCTTGGTGTGAAATCGCTTTTCTCTTTAAGTGTTCAAATGCGGATACGCAAGTGTCATCGAAATTGAATTTTGCATCTTTCTCCAATAGGCTGCATAATGGTTTAGTGATTTTGGAGAAATCCTTAATGAACCTGCAGTAGAACCCTGCATGTCCCAGAAAACTGCGAACTCCTTTTACTGATGTGGGTGGTGGCAGGTGGTTAATAGTCTCCAGTTTTGCTCTATCCACCTCAAGTCCCATCTTTGAAACTTTGTGTCCCAAAATGATTCCTTCTTGTACCATGAAGTGGCATTTTTCCCAGTTTAGCACTAAATTTGTTTCAACACATCTCTTTAACACCATAACTAGATTCTCGAGACATAAGTCAAATGAATCCCCAAACACTGAGAAGTTATCCATAAATACTTCAACATTCTGTTCCACCATGTCGGAGAATATAGCCATCATACATCTTTGAAACGTGGCTGGAGCATTACACAACCCAAAAGACATTCGTCTCAAAGCAAAAAGTGCCATATGGACATGTGAAAGTAGTCTTTTTCCGATCTTCCTGAGCTATCATAATTTGATTGTAACCCGAATAACCATCCGTAAGGCAATAGTATTCATGCCACTCGCTAGTCCTGGCCCAACATCCGATCGATAAATGGTAGCGGAAATGATCTTTCCTGGTAACCTTGTTTAGCTTGCAGAATCCATGCAAACTCTCCACCCTGGCCACCGCTCGTGGTTGGGATTAGCTCATTATTCTCATTAGTCACAACGGTCATGCCACCCTTCTTCGTAACACACCGCATTAGACTCACCCATGCTACCGTCTGCGAGATTGGATAGATTATTTCTGCATCTAGCCATTTTAGTAATTCTTTCTTGACCACCTCCTTCATTATTGGATTAAGCCTCCTTTGTTGCTTTCAACTGTAAACATTGCTACCATCTTCCATTAGGATCTTGTGCATGCAATACGAAGGGTTGATTCCTTTGATATCCGCTATGGTCCATCCAATAGCCGATTTGAACTGTAAGCACTCTGAGCAATTTTTCTTCCCCGACAAGATGTTAGTGCGTAGCAATAATCACGGTGTAATTTGAATCGACCTTAAAAATGCATACACCGAGATGTTCGGTAGTGGCTTCAACTCCAATTCGGGAGGTGTCTCAAGAGATGGTTTTAGCTTTATTGAGGTATCTCCAGCTATCGACAATGGCTCTACAGGGGGTCTAAATCTCCTGAATTGGGGGTTTATACCCAGATAGTGAACAAATTCGTCAAATTCTTCCTCCTCTGCATCTGAATTCTCATCAGTGATCTTCCTCAAAAGTTCATAGTCTGCTAAACTCTGTATGTCATCATCTAGAATCCGATTCACCCAATCAACGAAGAAACAATCCTCCTCATCCGTTGGGAATTTCATAGCTTTGAATGCATTAAAAATGACCTCTTGATCCTGAACTCGCATCGTGAGTTCCCCTTTTTGTATATCTATCAAAGCTCGCCTGTGGCCAAGAATGGTCTTCCCAAAGATGATCGGAATATTCTTGTCCTCTTCAAATCTAGGATGATAAAATCACGGAAAAGATGAACTTATCCACTTTAACCAATACATTTTCAACAATTCCCCGCGGATATGTGACAGACTGGTCGGCTAACTGTAATGATATGTTCGTTGGTCTTGGAGCCGATAATCCCAACTGGTTGAATACAGCCAATGGCATCAAATTTATACTTGCTCCCAAATCACATAAACACTTGTTAAACACCATCTTCCCAATAGTGCACGGAATTGTGAAGCTACCCGGATCTTTCAGTTTTGGAGGTAACTTACGTTGAAGCACTGCACTGCATTCTTCTGTCAAAACTACCATTTCAAACTCATCTAATCTCCTCTTCCTTGATAGTATACCTTTCATGAACTTTGTGTAGCTTGTCATTTGTTCCAATGCTTCGGCAAAAGGTATATTGATTTGCAGCTTTTTGAAGACCTCTAAAAACTTGCTGAACTGTTTGTCGTCTTTCTGCTTTGCTAACCTTTGCGGATATGGTATTCGAGGGTGTAGTGGTTGTAGTGGACTCTTGACCTTCTCTTCTACACCTGCTTTATTCGTTTCGTTTTGCTGAACCTCATAATTTTCCAGATTTTTATCCTCCTCAGTTTCCTTCTCTGCATCGAGCGGCCGCATGGCCTCCTTAGTGGTATCATGCGCGGGCGCGCGACTTGCAGGTACTGTCAAGTCTTTCCCATATCGCAATGTTATTGCTTGACACTGCTCCTTCCCGTCTCTTCTAGGATTTGCCTCTGTGTTACTTGGCAGAACACCTTGGGGCCTATTAGTAAGCATGGTCGCCATTTACCCCATTTGCGTCTCTAAATTCTTGATAGCCACCGCTTGGCTTTTGATCATGAATTTCGGTGTTTGCCATGTATTTCAACATCATCTCTCCACTTCGATTTCTTCTCTGGATGTGATGTTTGGTGGAGTGTGGTGTTATTCTTTGTTGAGTAAATCCCAGTGGAAATGGTGGTTTCTGGATAAACCGTGGTCGTCTTTGATTGTTGTTGAAACCGCTGATTCTACCGAATCGATTTTGTTGTTGTCATTGGTTGTTAGACCAAATGAAGTTTGGATGATTCATGGTTGTTGGGGTGGTATGTGTTCGGAATTGGCCTGGTCCTTTTGTAGGAGTTTACATATCGAATCGCTTCTCGAGCCGATAAGACATTGGTTCATGGAGTGTGACCCCGCACAAATCACACAAACAAAAGCAACCGTCTTCACTTTTACTCTCTCGTTAACGCCTCTATTTTCTTAGCCATGGGGCGCCATTTGTGCCGAGCAAGTACGTAATCGCATCCACCTCCAACATACCGCAACTTTGGGTTGAGACATCTGAGTTGTAGGATTCTGATAGTCATTCGTGGCCATTGTCTCGATAAGTGTATAGGCCTCATCATAGCTTTTTTCCCATAATGCCCCTCATGCGGCTGCATCTACAATCGGTCTGGACTGCCATCCCAAACCACTGTAAAATGAATTAATTACTAGCCAGTCTGGTAAACCATGATGTGGACACTTCCTAAGAATCTCCTTATACCTTTCCCATGCTTCATATAAGGATTCACCCTGTTGTTGCTCAAACTGAGATATGGCTGTCCTCATCTTTGCAGTTTTAGCCATTGGGAAAAACTTGGCTAAAAATTTCTGTGCTAAATCCTCCCATGTAGTAATCGATCCAAAGAGTAAATGTAATGTAACCAACTCCTTGCTTTATCCCTCAATGAAAATGGGAATAACAAGTAGTCTCGATGGCATCTTCCGTAACACAATTATATCTGAATGTGTCACAAATCTCGATGAAGCTTAATAGGTGCTCATTCGGATCATCTATAGCAAACACACACGAATCAGTCTTTGAATTTCGCACCATCCTGAATAGTGCCTATTTTTATTTCGAAGGTGTTTGCTGCTATCGCCGATTTAACTATGCTAGACTGTAATTCATTTATGTTCGGCATGGAATATTCCCTTAGAGCCCGATGCTCTTCTCTTGGATAAATCCTTTGTTCTTCTGCCATATTGACTGTAATGCTTTCTAACTGCTCTTGCAGATTTACCCGCACACTCGCTTTCCAACCTTTTTCATTTATATTAGCTTGTGCTGGTGTTAACTCTGAATTGGAAGATCCTGTGTGCATAAAACTTTACAAGTACCTATAACCAAAAACAAAATAATAATAGAAATGAGGAATGAACAGAATTGTCTAAGTCATACAATACAGCTTTAAACTAATGATAATTATCTAAATTAACGCCTTTCCCCGGCAACGGCACCAAAAACTTGTTGCCTCTTTTATAGTTCTTATAAAAGAGCTCTAACTCATGCAAGTATACATGGGTCAACAAGTAATACAGAGTAAGTAAAGTATCGATCCCACAGAGAAAGTTGTTAACTTTAGACTACTATGCATTAATTAACTCACTATATTTATATGCTAAGACTATGGACTTAATTGTTGATTTAAACTAATTATGATTTACCAACTAAAAATAAGAGTATAAATGGACTAAATATAATGTGGAAATAATGGGATCCTAACTTCATTCAATATTTCATTCAATCACCATATGTCATGCAAGAAGTGTTCACATATCACAGGATAATAGCCAAGGGCATAAAGGCGAGTTATAACCATTTTCCAATGCACTATAACCAACTCACATATCATCTACAGCTGTTAGAATCTATGTAATCACCAATACCATCACAATTACCATATTCCTGCCAAGAATTGCAATCCTATTGATTTTAAGCACAACCCTTATTATAGCTCATACTAAGAAAACAAGTATATTCCTATTTGTTTCACAAAATATGCAATCCCCATATTCGCATGTTATCATGATTTCATCCATATTCATATGTTCATTTCTAATTCCATACAAATACTAACATGAAGATTATCAGTCATTCATACATACAAACCAACCATGGTAGATAATCTATATGATATGCAAAACAAATCTAACATTTAGATGTGCAACCAAATTACATATTAAAATCCGTTAGGATCCCATAATGGAGTTTAGTTCATGACTGAACCAAAAGCCATTATGGGATCAAGGCTAAACATGATCAATAAACAAACGAATGGAAGAAAGTTAGAATGATCAAACCCAATCGTTGAATAGAAACCAATGATTAACTATTGAATCCACAAAGAACTCCCATAAACAATAATCAATATCCACGATGACAGAGATCTCCAAGAAGAAGTAGAGAAAAATAGACGTTATGGCTTTTTCCTACGTTGGAATCTCTCCCAAGGTGTAAACCCTAGTTTCTACTATGAAAGTTACGTAATAAAAGTCTCCTTTCCTCTGACACACATCAGAATAATTTTATCCCCCATTACACATCATTAAGTTGAGAAATAAAAATAAAACAAATTCTGAAGATCAAGATCGCAGTGCTGCTGCGCCCCTCGGTGTATCTGTCTCATGACCGCAAGACTTGCGAGTTTCGGTTCCCCAGGACGTCTTCTCATGGCATACAAGGCTCGCTTCATGGCGTATGATGCATGCCTTACGCAAGGCCATCCCTTGCCTCATGCAAGCGCTTGACTTGCAGAAGGTTCCCATGTAAAGCTTTGTACTCAGACGCACGAAGTCCGCCTTTAGATCACTTGTGGCTGCAGGCTCTGTGTCTCCGCAATTCCTTAGTCCGGTTTCACCGCCTTGCTCTGCCGCTACTTGCTTTAATCCTCATGTTTGCTTGATTTCCATGCCTCATTGTACCCCATGCCATGCACATCCTCGCCTTTCAACTAGCCTTCACGCATCCGGCCACCGATACCTCAATTCCACCAAAATGAAGCCGATTTACGCACTTGTTCACCAAAAGGAGTTTTAAGTATATGCAATGCAAAATAACGTGAAATACAACTAAAACAAAATGAAATGTACTCGAGGTGGGCACAATTCGCATGGATTAATATACAATAAGTGAGTAAAAATATCACTTATCAATATTCCCCGACAAATGAATATTTTATAACCACTTGCTTATTTTGAAAAATTTTGCACATTTCACCCATAACCAAAGTATTATATCAAATTAATACCTTATTATTCACAATAATAATTAGAGGAAATTTGATTTTATTCATTAATAAGTTGGGGTCTTACAATTGCAAACACTTGAAATTCCAGAATGGAAGTGGGAGCACATTACCATGGATTTCATTACTGGTCTTCCCAAGGTTTCTCACGTCATAGATGCAATTTGGGTCATTGTTGATAGATTGACCAAGTCTGCTCATTTCCTACCTATACGAGAAACTTATACACTTGAACGTCTTGTCAGTATGTACATAAATGAGATTGTAAGATCGCATGGTATGCCCAAGATCCATAGTTTCCGATCGAGACCCAAGATTCACTTCAAGATTTTGGGTTAGTTTAAAAAGCTATGGGCGCGGTTTACGATTTAGTTCTAGCATATCATCATCAAACGGACGAAGCGTCGAAAGGACTATTCAAACTCTTGAAGATTTATTAAGACTCTATGTCCTTGACTTCAAGGGAAGTTGGGACAAGTTCTTACCATGGTGGAGTTTTCCTACAACAATAGTTATAAAGCAAGTATTCGCATGGCTCCATTTGAGGCGTTATATGGAAGAAAGTGTCGTTCTCAAAGATCTTTGGGATGAGGTGGGTGAAGCAACGTTGTTGGGACCGGATTTGGTACGATGACTACGGAAAAGATTCAAATGATCCGATTAACGATAAAACCTCACAAGATCGAATAAAAGAGTTATGTTGATCTTCATCGAAAGGACGTGGAATTCAATATTGGAGATCATGTGTTGTTACGTGTTGCTTTATGGAAAGGAGTTACGAGATTTGGAAAGAGAGGAAAGCTCAATCCTTGATTCATTGCCCATTTATAATCCTCGATCGAGTAGGAGGCGCGGGCTATAGACTCACCTTACCGCCAAGTATGTCTCGTGTTCATAACGTTTTTCACATATATATGTTACGTAAATATGTAAAAGACCCGAACCACATTATTGAATTAGAACCAGAAGAGATAGAGGAAGATTTAACGTATGAAGAGTTACCTGTTAAAATCTTGGATAAGAAGGATCATATTCTACGCTCCAAGGTTATACCTCAAGTCAAAGTTTTGTGGAGAAACCACGATGTTGAAGAAATGACCTAGGAGTTAGAATCTGAGATGAAGTCAAGATATCCTCACCTCTTCGATATACCAGGTACGTTCCCTAATTTCGAGGACGAAATTTCATAAGAAGGGGAGGTTATAAGACCCCAACCTTTATGAATAAAGAATAATTTTCTCAAAATATATTTTTGAATATTATGGTGTGGATTTGATATAATGTTATAGTTGTGGATAATATTTTCAAATTTTGCAAAGTAATCAAGTGGTTATATAATATTCGATTGGTCTGGGAATATTCGTTTTAACAGGAATATAAGATGACCAACACAATCATTAGTGGACCCCACAACGGAAGTATTATCGTAGTTAGAAAATGACATAATTATCTTTTTATAAAAATAACGGTGAAAGTTTTACCGTTAAACCATTGAACTACCCTTAGTAGTAAAAGTACGATGAATACGCGTGGTTGCATAAGAAGACACGGTATTGATTATTGATGCTTACGTGAGAAGTTACTCGGTTATACTCAATTATTATTACGAGAATTCGTGATCATATCTCTCATATTATTGATTCAATTATTATCACAATATCATCTCGCATAATATTTATTATTATTAAATCAATAATTGAGACGACAAAGTTATTCATATTATTATTTGCAATATTGACAATGTCTTCAAGTTCGTCGAGGAGAGGTTTGGTCACCTAACGCGCTACCAATAAGGAGAAATCTTATCTGAAAGCCCCCTTTCCGGGAACGATTCGTTGTTAAATATTGTGAGTTATAATATTAATGATGAATAAGTTGTGTTGATTAAAGATGAAATTGATAGTTCCATTGTGTTGGGATTATTAGTGTTAGTGGAAATCGACATTTATTTCAATAATAATTGATGTTTGGAGGTTATATTGACCAATTGGGTAATTGATCGGATAAATGATCAATTAATTGCTATTATTTCACATGCTTATAACTATTTGTTCACATGTGTGTACTATTGATTCACATTCATGTACTATTAGGGGAGGTGGTGCAATATTGATATTACTTGCATGACTAAATTAAAAATAGAGGTATAGATGAAGGTACTATACTGTAATTAGTTTTTTCACATGATTATACTATTAAGTCACATGAATGAACTATTAATTCACATTATTTACTATTAGGGGAGGTGGTGCAAGTTTGATAATACTTGCAGGACTAAATTAAAAATGAAGAAAAAGAGGAAGGTATTATACTGTAATATTTTGAGCCCCAAAACGTGCAATTATCGAAACTATATTTTTCTATAAATAGAAGCTCATTCTTCCTTCATTTCTCACCAATTCACTAAAGCTATAGAACAATTATTATAGAGAGAAATTATAGAGAGAAATAAGAAGAGAAGTCTGCTACCTCACTATTCCAAAGATTCGGTCTTCTTCTAAGGTAAGGGTATTATTCTTTTCGTATTCATGAAGAGGGTTATTTTCTTTCAATACTGTAAGGGTTGTTATTCCATTCTTTATTATTATGTTGAATAACTCCATCATCCAAGTACCGCATACATGGTAAAATTCTTATGTTATTCCATTCTTTATTATTCTGTTGGAATAACCTGTATGTGTGGTTTATCGCATGCCTGGTGAATTCTGTTGTTATTCCATTCTTTATTATTCTGTTGGAATATCCTGTCTGTGCAGATTACGCATGACCTGGTTCCATTCTTTATTATTTTGTTGGAATATCCTGTTTGTGCGGGTTACGCATGACCTGGTTCCATTCTTTATCATTTTGTTGGAATAACCTGTCTGTGCGGATTATGCACGCTTGGTGAATTCTTCTGTTATTCCATTCTTTATTATTTTGTTGGAATAACCTGTCTATGTGGATTACCACATGCATGATGAATGATCTTTCGTATTCATTCCTTATTAAATTGTGGAAATGATCTGTCTATGTGGATTACCGCATGGCGGACAAAAAATCCATTCGTAGTTTCATATATTCTATTATACTCAGTTGGTTAAAGTTTTGGCTTCTATACTCCATGAAATTAGTAGAACATCCTGGATATTTGCGCTTCATCCAGTATCTTTTCATGGAAATATTCTTCTGAGCATTCTTGAATTTTACTCCACAAAACAAAGATCATGTTGACAATTTGGACGTTATTGATTTCGGATAAATTAAATTATAATTCTTTAAAATTTATCCTTGAACTTGTTTTATTGAATTCTACACATCATTGTCATCATCCTCATGTTTATAATATGTTGAAAGTCATCTCATGGCTTTTGTAGTGCATAGATGGACTTGGTGTGATTATATTTAGGAATTATTCGGTATAATCATGACCGTAATGTTACAAATGATGTGGTAAAAGTCCTCATTGGCCATAGTGCATTGATGGACAGTTGTTGGCATGATCATGACCATTGATGAATACACGAATATCATTGGCCCGTAGTGCATGGATAATTTGTGATCGTGATACTGATGAATATCCTTGGCCATAGTGCAGGGATGATGTGATTTATTTATTAAGCTGAGTCTCAACGATAAAAGTGATGGAAAAACCATTTAAATCATAGAATATAGTAGATTTTATTCTCTACTTGACTCTTCTAATGGATTTCTTGTTCCGCTACAGTTAAACTTGATGTTTGTTATATTTTATCAGTTTAACACTGTTGAAGGCTAACGATAAATTATTCTACATTATCTTAGTCATAATATTTCTTACTGAGCTAGTTGAGCTCACCCTTTCTTTCTTTCGTTCTCTTGAGTAAAATGAGAATATATTTGGGACAAGTCGGGGAGCGGATTGACGGTCCGGATGGTTGTTTTAGTAGTCCTCACTATTCTATAAAATAGTGTGACAATAAATGTAATGAGGACTCCATTGAGTGTGGATATTATACATATGACAATATTCTTATTAAAACTCTTAGATTATGTTTTTATCGTATTTTACATTAATCGTTGTATAATTAAGTTGTATTTGAATTTTGTACCATGTATTTCATGACTCAAGATGGGTGATGTATACCTATTTTGGGGGCGCGCCATGAGTCTATTCAACCGGAAAATTATTCATGACAAAAATTGATTTCTTTGTTGTCCAAATCATTTTTGATAGAATATTATTCTTGAATTTTACTCCACAAAGCAGTATCATGTTGACAATTTAGACATTATTGAATTCTAGATAAATTAAGTTATAAATCTTTAAAAATTTATCATTTGCTTTCATTTAATTGAATTTTTATATCATTGTCATCATCCTCATGCTTATATTTCGATAAAAGTCATGCCATGGCTTACGATGCGTAGATGTTATTGATTGGTATGATTATGACCGGTGATTATTCGATATAATCATGACCATAATGTTACAAATGATGTGGTTAAAATCCTCATTGGCACGTAGTGCATTGATGGACGATTGTTGGTATGATTATGACCGAGGATTATTAAGTATAATCATGACCATTGATGATTACATGAATATCCTTGGCTCGTAGTGCAGGGATGATTCGATGATGTGGTTTATTTATTAAGCTGAGTCTCAACGATAAAATTGATGATAAACTTTTTAAATCATAGAAGATAGCAGATATCATGCTCTACTTGACTCTTCTAATGGATTGCTTGTTCCGCTGCAGTAAAACCTTATGTTTTTTATATTTTATCAGTTTAACACTGTTGAATGCTAACGATAATTTATTCTGCATTATCTTAGTCATAATATTTCTTACTGGGCTAGTTGAGCTCACCCTTTGTTTTCATTGTTCTCTTCGGGAAATGAGAATATATGGGACTAGTCGAGAAGCGGAGTGGCTGGTCCAGATGTTTGCATTAGTAGTCCTCACTATTCAGTGAAATAGTGTGATAATAAATGTAATAAGGACTCTATTTGAGTTTGAATACTGTCTAGAAAACAATATTCGTATTAAAACTCTCAGCTTATGTGTTGTCGTATTTTACACGACAGTTGTATAATTAAGTTGTATTTGAATTTTGTACAATGTATTTGGCGACTCAGAATGGGTGATGTATACCTATTTTGGGGGCGTCACATCTGTATACATTTATATACTAATATTCTTCAATACCATAACCCTTAGGTTATTTACTTATCATATATAATATGTAATTAGGTTATGTAACTTTCTCTTTAATTCTCTTTATACTAAATAAATATATATACATATTTATCACTATATATATAATAATAATAATAATAATAATAATAATAATAATCATATTATTTAAATATTCACATAATTATTCACTATATGACACAAAGATTTCAATATCACGAATATTTAATTAACATATTTATTTAAAATGTGACTTAGAATTCTTGGTTATTACACTTTAAGCTAGCTCAAATGTTGTAAATGAGAAAGTTTTATTTATGTGCAAATGTGTTATATTTGTACAAGATGTTTATGATGTATGAGACTATGTGCCTATTTTATGCACTTATGTGTTTTCAGAAGATGAACTGTTCTGTGTTAGAATTGTTCAAATGTGAACGAGTTCTGTTTATTCATGAACTGTTAATGTTAAGTCTATGCTAATGATTGTAACTAGATAGAATGTAAAGAAAAGAGTAAGAATTGAGGTTATGTCAAAATGAATGTATTCATGTTTTAAAATGATAGGAATCAGAATTTATTCCTATTATTTGAGTTGCTTCATAACTATTGTTCAATTATTAAAGTTTAATATGTAAAAAATATTTGATTCTTGATTTTGTTGCTATACAATTGCTAGAACTTGCTGAGCAATTCCATACTCATACTTGCTTAAAATAAAACATTTTCAGCGAACGACGGTAGAATGAACTGGAAGATCCAGCGGAGAGTAAATAGAAGAACAAGCCAAGTCTTGTAAGGTAAAACATTTAATTAAATTGTTTTATAGTTGTTATGACTAGTTAAAGTCACATTTGTAATGAAGTAAAAAATAATGTAATTATCATTATTTGTATATATGAAAATTAAGGTAATAGAATCTGAGATTTGAAGAATATGTTGTTATACTTAATGATATAATGATGTATGTTTAGAATGAGAAGGACTAATGATGCACCGAATTCATGTTTGAATATAAACCCAATTTTGGGGCGTTACATAAGTTACTTGGACTATAATTTCCTAACACTAGTAATTTATTCACATTGGGCTTGAGTATATCATTTAGTCCGATACATTATTAAATCATCTTCCACTTAATCCAATTAAGCAATTAATTATGTCACACAAGACTTATCACTTAAGCTTAATTAATTATAACTAAGCTTATCAGTATCATTACTATACTTCTCAATCATCTCGTACTCGATTCAATTCAAATTGAATTATTAAATTTCACGACATATATATATATATACACACACACACACACGCACTCGATTAATTTTCCAACATCTTTATTTTTATTACTAATATTATTTACAAAATTCACGAGTACATAAACGATTTACCCTTCAATAAATCAACCTTTCAATCTACATGCAGATTCCTAACAAAGTGTTTGGATATTGAACTTGCAGTTGCGGTCATGAGTTGAACAAGTTGAAGTGTTGAAAAAAAGGGATAGAAAACTTGCTTGAATATGAAGCCTTGAATATTGAACTTGCAATTGCAATCATGTGTTTGGATACTAAACTTGCAGTCACAACCATGAGTTTGGAATTTGGATATTGCTGACTTCTTGTTATTAAAAATTGTAGCATAGTAGAAATATACAATTAATATTATAAAAAATATATTTTAATAAATCATTGTAATTTTGTAATATTTTTCTTATATATAATGAAACTGAAGTTTTTTATGTCTCATTTTTTATTAACACGTCTCAAATTTGAATTCAAATACAAAGGATTACAAGTAACTCGTAGTCTAAATGAGTCGATCAACATCGAGCCGAGTAGTATCTAGCATATTATATAGAATTAATATTATAAAAATATATATTTTAGTAAATCATTTTAATTTTGTAACATGTTTTTTTTATATATCAATGAAATTAAAGTTTTTATATTTTTAGTTTCATGCCTCTTTTTTAAAAATATATCTCAAACTTAAATTTAAATACAAAAAATTATGATTAACTTATAGTCTAAATGAGTCGAGCAACATTGAATCGAATAATAATGAGTATTAAAACGAGTCGAATTTGACCGCTATATGAAATTTTTAGTTTGAATTTGAGCATTTTTCTTTTTAGACCTGGCAAACGGGTGGGCACAGTTGGTTAGAACGGCTGATCACGGGTTAGGCCAAAATTGCCCAGAAGTTTTGGTGAAATTTTGAAATGTAAGGTCAAGTGGCAGGGTTGGTCATTTATTTGGCATGAGGCTTCTCCCTTTATTTTTATTTTATTTTATTTTTTATAAATTTTTTGCTACACCAGAAATAGTAATAATAATAAATATTAAAAATAATAAAACGAACAACAAAGAATAAAGCTACAAGTGCCGAAGAGGAATATGAAGCCATTTCTACTTCTCCTTTTATATAATATATAAAATTATAACCGTTGGAGATGCACAATGATTTTATTAAATCCATTAGAAAGCTAAAACATGTGAAAAGCAATTGATTTGATCCAAGCAAGCTATTATTACCGTTAGATCCGATGATCATGACTATATTAAGGCACCAATCATGCTTACCGTTGTAATAATAAAACGAACAACAAAGAATAAAGCTACAAACACGATTAATTAATTACCTACATTAACTACATATCCCAATCAATTAAAATTTTAATAGTATTATAAATTAGTATTATTAATTAATTACCTACATTAACTACATATCTTAATTATAGTTAAAATATATCAAGATTGCATTAAAAACAAATAGTTGTTGTAGATTATGGTTAAAAAACCATATTAACCATTTTAAGATGTGTTTTGACTTTTAAACATAATTTTTAAAAATGAAATTAATATATACTATAGATAGAGAGACGGATATAAGGGGTGAAATTTAGGCTCCTTAAGTATTGCTATGAGATATACATAATCACATAATATTATTTTTTTTTGGTGGGGCGGGGTGGGAGTGGGGTGGGGGGTGAGGAGTAAGGGGTGTATACATAATCTCATAATATTATTTTTTTGGGGGTGGGGTGGGGTGTGGTGGGGTGGGGGTAAGGGGTGTATACATAATCACATAATTTTTTTTTTGGTGGGGTGGGGATGGGAATGGGGGGGGGGTGAGAGGGGAGGTGGGGGTGGGGGTGGGGGTGGGAGTGGGGTGGGGCGGGGACGGGGTGGGGGTAAGGAGTGTATACATAATCACATAATATTATTTTTTTTGGGTGTGGGTGGGGGTAAGGGGTGTATACATAATCACATAATATTATTTTTTTAGCGGGTGGGGGTAGGAGTGGGGTGAGGTGGGGGGGTGGGGTGGGGGGATGGGGGGTAAGAGGTGTATACATAATCACATAATATTCTTTTTTTTGGGTTTGGGTGGGGTTTGGGTGGGGGTGGGGGTGGGGGTGGGGGGGTGAGGTGGGAGTGGTGGTAAGGGGTGTATACATAATCACATAATATTATTTTGAGGGGGGGTGGGAGAGGAGAGGTGTGAGGTGGGGTGGGGGTAAAGGGGTGTATACATAATCACATAATATGTTTTTTTGGTGGGGTGGGGTGGGTAGTGGGGGTGGGTGGGTGGGGTGGGATGTGTTGGGTGGGTGGGTGTGTGGCGTGGCGTGAGGTGAGTGTGGGTGGTTGAGCTTCTTGAATATGTAAATATGGATGAAAAGAACTTTTGATTTGGATTTAGAATAAAATATGGGTCGAAAAATGATTAACCGGGTTGGAACTATATTTTTTTTTTAAATTATGGTTCCAAACTTTAACCAACCCAAATAAATAAAAATAGTTAACCAACCAATTTAGTTCCAGTTAATATGGGTTGACCCGACAGTTAACCAACTATATTATCAGGTGTAAACTCAGTTGTTAAGCCTCTTGAGTTGGTAGAACCTTCACGGGCGGGCGAAAAAAGACCGTATTTTTTATGAAAGCTAAACAACTGAAGCTCAACGCCCGACTTTTGCCAGGTCTATTTCTTTTGATCCGAGTTGAGAAATGAGAACATAAGCAATAGGGTTTTCAGATTAGTTCAACTCCGTTTACGTCCCTAAATTTTATGTGATTTTTTTTTCTTTTTCCTCATTTACGGGCCCACCTTCTCCTATATATCCGAAATGATTCTCCTTAGACGAACGGCGTCGTTCACAATGATATCAATCAAAACCTACAGTCGATGCCACATCACCATCTCAATCTGACGGTTAATATCAATTACGACAAAATGCATATATCTCATCGAGGAAAAGGGCAAGAACAGAACAATCTCTTTCCAATATCTCTCTCATCAGTCTCCCCCCTCTCTTCAATCCAATTTCAATGGCGATTACAATACCTGAAAACCTAACCAGAGAACAGTATGTATACATGGCAAAACTGGCGGAGCAAGCGGAGCGGTATGAAGAGATGGTCCAGTTCATGGAGAAGCTGGTGGTCGGCTCGACTCCGGCCGCCGAGCTGACCGTGGAGGAGCGAAACCTCCTCTCCGTGGGCTACAAAAACGTCATCGGCTCGCTCCGAGCCGCCTGGAGAATCGTGTCGTCGATCGAGCAGAAGGAGGAATCTCGGAAGAACGACGATCACGTGGTGCTAGTGAAGGACTACAGATCTAAAGTTGAGTCCGAGCTTTCCGATGTCTGCGCAGGGATTCTGAAGCTGTTGGAGTCCAACCTGGTGCCGTCGGCTTCCACGAGTGAGTCGAAGGTGTTTTATTTGAAGATGAAGGGGGATTACCATAGGTATATGGCGGAGTTTAAGGTTGGTGATGAGCGGAAGGAGGCGGCTGAGGAAACTATGAATTCTTATAAGGCTGCTCAGGTACTTTGTAGTTTTGTATTTTTAGGGATTTTGTTAGTTTTCGTTGAAAAAAGTTAAATTAAGCTCAGATTTGTATATCTTGTGAATACAAGTAATTTATTTGGGTATAGTTTTTGATATTCATGTGAAGTAGGAATTTGGTGGTTGTAGTTGATAAGAGCTGTAAGTGAAGGTAGTTGGAATGAGTTACGTGCATATGTGTGCAAGTTTAATTTTTGTTTGTTTGTTTTGGTTGATTAAAGTGCTTTAGTAATTTTAAGGTTTTAAATGAGGTTATGTTGTATTCTACTGTTAATTTTTTGTTATAGGCGTGAATACAAGTAATTTTAGGTAGTTATAGGCGTGAATATTGAATACTAGTAATTTTAGGAAGTTATAGGCATTTACAAGTAATTTTAGAAAGTTATAAATGTGAATACAAGTAATTTAGGTAGTTATAGTTCTGATGATTTTGATGGGATTTAAGTTCTTGACTATGGGGCTATGGATTTATTCAGAAGTATAGGCATGCATATTTGTATGCTTTATTCAACTGTTTTTGTGGGCAAGATTTATGTGTCTAGTCGACGTGGCACACATTGTGGGTGCAATTTATTTATCTTTTTATATAAAAAAACAAGTGTGAGAGTGACTCAGGGAAATTAGTAGTGATGCATAATGGGAGAGAAAAAAGGGATAAGATGTGTTGAGTGATCAGAAAGAAAAGAAGGTAAGAGACTGGGAGAGAGACAGGGTTGAAATGTTTTTTGAGCCCCATCCTCCGCTTTATTATATTGATAGATAGATAGGTATATTATTTGTAGGGGTATATATATTCACTGATGTATGTACTAGCAGTTTACATTTGGTTGTAATGCTTGCTGTTGGAATTTGCATGTAACCATTAAGTGTGAACATGTACTTTTTTGTTGTTGTTAAAAGCGAATTTTAGGATTTTAAGATACTGGAAAATAAACTATAATGTGTATATTTGTCATACTATATTATAAAGTTTATTTAAAAGTATCATATTTTGAATTGGTGAATGGTGATTCGAATTCATAGAATTTATCTATAAGTTTGTGGTTAAGATTGTTGATGGTATTTGATTTTGTGCGCGTTCTGTTGTTGAAGGATATTGCACTGGCAGATCTGGCACCGACGCATCCGATAAGATTGGGTTTAGCACTGAATTTCTCAGTATTCTACTACGAGATTCTTAACTCATCTGACAAAGCTTGTAGTATGGCGAAACAGGTATTACTCACTCGCTGTTATGGATATGCTTATTTATTTCTGTTATTTTATGTGTGAAGTCCTGTTATTTTCTTGTTGTACCTTGGCTTCTGTTCAGTTCTTGCATCTAAAAATCTAAAACACATGGATTCTATGAGGTGGTTGATAATAATTTATCATATTAATTCATTACGAGAGATGTTTGGCAAGAATGTCAATGAACGAACTATTTAATAACAAAACATCCTCATTATTTCATGGAATACTTGCTTAAATGTGGCAGTTGGCCTTCGTGTGTATTATTTTAAGTATAATGTGATGAAATAATTCCTACCTTCAGTGATGGAAGCAAGATGCATGTTTGATTCTTAAGAATGAGACTCTTTTGTGAAATTGGAACTGTTATTCGATAATAGTGGAACTGCCTGTTTCTCTGTTTTCTATAAACGATGAACTTTTTTTTGTTAATTTTTGAAGTTCTATAATCCTGATTAAATGACCTAGTTATACCAGGCCGTCTTGATTCGTTGGTTTTAATAACCAACTCTTTATCTCTATGACTCTGTTGCTCGTTAAATTTAACATTTAGCAAATCCATGAGTTACTTCAGCTTTTTTACCACTGAAGTTTTGATGTAGTAACGATCTAATATAGTTGCTTAGAATCAACCTTTCATGTAGCGAAGAACATACCTCGAGAGAGAAAATATTAACTTAGTCTCTAGTTTAGATTTTGTTAGTTTCCAAGCCTGTGATTTGGTTTATACTCCCGCTGTTCCAAAAATAGAGATACATTTGTAAAACGACGACTTTTAAGGATAATTTTGTGTTCTCAAATATAGCCCTAGTATTGGCTAGAAATTTGGTTGTGGTGGTGTGATTTTGAAAATGATAATGAAAAAGTAATGGCAAATTAGGAACATCATGTCATTTTATAATCTTAAAATAGAAATGTATCTCTAATTATGGAAAGAACTAACAAGGAAAATATATTTCTAATTTTGGAACAGAGAATAGCACTTGGTGCGTTTGTATGCACAGCCTATTCCAACTAGTTTGGGATAAAAAGGCATAATTTGGTTTAGGTGAGCTTGGCGCGAGGCATATATTCTGCCACTTAACTGTTCAGGGATAAAAATGACCTGAACCAACATGAGCATATCCTTCTTAAGGCTGGTTTTGGCTTTGTTTAGCAAGTGACCTAAAAGGTGAGGTTGCTTTTTATTTACTTAATGAATTAGCTGGATTTCGATCTTTACAAGGCCTAAAACCATACTGCTCATGAACAAATTGGTTAATTTAAACCTCTATCTCTATAGGACCCATCCCAAAAAAAATTCTCTACTTCTATATGTGCATGGGCATGTGCATGTGCAGAGTCTTTTATATTATGCCGATGATGCATCAAACCTTAAATTAGAGTTTCTTTGCATATCATTTGAATCATTACTTGCATGGTCCTTAGTCCTGTGACGCCCCAAATCCGGGTACTTTCAAACACGTATTTATAGTACTTCACGAAATCAAGCATTCAACATAATATATCAAATTTAATAAAGTTATTACATCAGAGTTCTTCTAACCAGGCACGATGACCTTTAAGTGCTTCTTTACATGATAGTTATTATAAATACAATACATGAGTATTTATTACAAGCATTCAACTCCAATTCATTCGCTAAGTTTGCCTTTGCCTTTGCCCTTGTTTTTCCTTGAATTCTACATGGTCTTGCTTAGCTGAAAACATTTATAACAAAGCAAGAATGAGCATTCAATTACTCAACAAGTAATAACATTCCATAAATAACTTAACAAGAAATAAATGTTTTCTTTGATACGCTTTGACAGTAGACCAATTACTGTAAAGCCATTGACATAAATGTTGACTCATTCACATTCTTGAATTATATCAACTTTTGATTTGCTGAGTGGTCACAAGACCATGAACATTCATTTTCATTTCTTTTCATGTGTGAACCGTCTTGTCTTACATGCACGGTGAGTGATCAGCTCTTTTATGTCCTGTATTGATCAATACTATCTTAATCTAGAACCACATTCGGTTCAACATTCTTGCCTTTCATAAAATCTTTCCAATTCAGGGATTGTTCATTCCTTGACTGGAGTCCAAGCTAAATCAATATAGCTGGACAACTTAAACCATATCAACAATAATATTTCAAGACTTTATGTAAAAGAAATGAACTATTTTAATCTGTGTAGTCGAAACAAATGGCTTAGACTGCTTTCAAACTGTTTATACATAATGAAATTGAACGAGTTTGTATCATAGCATTCTTATATCAAATCATTGATATACTTTCAACTTATCACTGAATAAATATTCAACATGTTTAAATGAAAACAAGTTAGGATACTTACTCAAAAAGGGTAAGGTTTAGATACTTGCCTTGATTATAGGCTAAGTTTATAACTTATATCTTAGCTTATACTTCTTTCACAAGTCCTATATCAATCATATCACATATAGCTATACATTAGTTATATACCCTTTATACTCATAATTCAAATGGTCACAGATAGTACATTAGCTATATACACTTTATACACATAATTCAAATATTGTCATAGATAGTACATTAGTTATATACACTTTATACACATAATTCAAATGGTCACAGATTGTACATATATCTTAACCGCATAAATCATGCATTCAAAACATAAGTATTAGATGATCACATTTACTTTATGTTAGTAGATGTCATGTTAGTTGTTAGTAGAGTATATCAGTTGATATAGTTGTTAGTAGTGTGACAACACCTAATGGAGCATGGGCTCCTTGTACTTGTTCAAAGTTTTTTCTTGTATAAATAAACATCATGTAATCTAAGAAATATAAGAGAGAGAATACATTTCTACATGGTATCAGAGCTTGATCATTATCAAAAAGAAAAAAACCCACTGTTCACTTTGTTCTCCCTCTATTCGCGGCTGATCTTAAATCATCTTAGAAAATCAGTCGAATCAATTCATTTGGAGAAATTAAGAACATAAGTGGTTTACCCATTGTCAGTTGATAAACACAGAAGTGTCAGACTCACCACCCGCCGCCGTACGCGCTTCCCACTCGCCGGTCGCTGACTCTATGCGCCACTCTTTGTTGGCGCGCGAGACATTTTTCGACGACCTTTTCTGGTGCGGTTTGTTCCAGTGCAGTTGATTCTCTCTCCTCTTGCCATCTACAGTAGTCGACTAGTGCGAAATTCAGGTTTGCTTGTATTGAGTATTTGTTTGGCCTATTTGTTCACTGTTAGTTTTCTAAACCTCTGTACTGAGCATTCGTTTGGCCTATTTGGTCTGTACCGGGCTTATTTGTTCACTATCTGTTGTATTGAACGTACTTGTTAGCTTTATTGCACTAAACTGACCCAACTGCTTCAAAAAATCCAATTTCTCCCTTATTGTTCACTCACTGCCATTTGTTTACGGTTGTCCGTTGCATTTTTTGGAATAACCCTGCCATTTTTGTTGAGCCTTTAGATTATCCTTGTTGATCTTTCCTTGGATAATTCTTGTGACTCCTATTACCATGGCCGAATCTAGTTCCATTCATAATGATACTACATAAACAAATAAAGGGCAGTTAATTAGAAACAATCATCTCAATTCTGCATTGGCTCTCAGTCCTTTTAAATTGGATGGATCCAATTACCTGGCATGGTCTCAAGCATTCCGTATGTCAATTGAGGCCAATCGTATGCAACATTTCATCAATGGGACAACTGTTATGCCTGCACAACCGGGGATGACTCAAGAAGAATAGAATTCTGACAATTCCATGGTCAAAACATGGATTTTTAATTCTATGGAACCAAATATACGGATTGGTTACATGTTTCTAGGCACTGCCTATGAACTTTGGGAGGCTATTTTCCAAACTTTCTTTGTTTCTGGTGATATGTCCAAGGCATATGACATTCGTAAGCAAATCCGTGAGCTGGGTCAAGGGGAGAAGCTTGTTGCACAGTACTTTGCAAAGATTAATGCCCTTTGGCAGGAGCTTGATCATTACCGGGTTTTTCCCGCCAAATGTACCGAGGATACCGCAGCTTATTAGAAGTTTGTTAGCGAGGATCGAGGAGTTGATTTCTTGGCTGGTTTAAACATTGAGTTTGATCAAGTTCGAGCCCAACTGATTGGTTAGACACCTTTTCCATCATTGCGAGAGGCTCATGCTCGGGTTCATCAAGAGGAAAGTGGACGTAAGGTGATGGTTTTAAATCTCCATCCTGTGGACAAATCAGCCTTGGTTTCTTCAAATCCTAAGCCGAACATTCACATTCCATCTATTAAGGAGTCCCACGACTGTGACTACTGTGGGGGAAAAAATCATACCAGGGATCGTTGCTATAAGCTTCATGGGCGTCCTAAATGACGGTCTGGCCGTTGCCGTGGACATGGATCCCAGGTCTACATATCTACTCCACCCCTTCCTGTTGTCACACCAGTACTTCTGAAACTACTACTGCCCCACCCCTGAGGAGATCTCAGTTTTTCGAAAATTCCATTATCAATCTACTCCTCTTTATGCTCTGTCAGATATACATTCTTGTGCTTTACATGTTTCATCCACTTATCCTAGTTGGATTATAGACACAGGTGCCACCGAGCATATGACCAGTCATCCAACCTCTTTACTTCATACACGCCTTTCTCTAGAAAAGACAAGGTGATTGCTGATGGCTCTCTGTCCTCTATCTTCGGGCGTGGTTCTGTCGTTTGTACTTCTTCATTAACATTATCATTCATTCTTCATATCCCTTCATTTACTGCAAATTTACTATCTGTCCAACATCTTTGCAAATCTCTACAATGTGCCGTAACATTTTTTCCAACTCATTGTGTTTTTCAGGACTTGGTGACGGGACAGCAGATTGGCAGCGGTAGTGCAGTTAATGGTATCTACTATTTAGATGTTCCCTTGTCAAAAGTGTGCTCTACTCAGGCTACACTCTACTTTTGACTCTCGCCTGACCTCTCTCCATCAATGACATAGACGTTTGGGACATCCTTCATTTTCTGTATTGGAGTCTTTATTTTCATCTTTAGTTAAACAATGTAACAAAACTCAGTTTTTGTGTGAACCATGTGAATTAGGTAAACACAAACGATCTACTTATTCTGTCATATATAGTAGACACTCTGAGCCTTTTGCTATTATCTATTCTGATGTATGGGGACCCTCTCGGGTTGTTTCCCGTTCTGATTGTAGATGTTTTGTTAGCTTCATTGATTGCCATTCTCGTGTCACTTGGATCTATCTTCTGCGATCAAATAATGAGGTGTTTGATTGTTTTCAGGATTTTCACAAAATGATTCAAACTCAATTTGACGCTCAAGTCAGGATTCTTCACAGTGATAATGGTCGTGAATATAGTAATACTACTGTGTTTGCATCTTATCTCTCTCAGCATGACATCATCCTTTAAACCTCTTGTGTCAAAACTCCAGAACAAAATTGTGTGGTGGAAAGAAAAAATCGACACTTACTAGATGTTGCACGATCTCTTATGTTTACCATGAACACCCCCAAATTTCTATGGGGAGATGCAGTTCTGACTGCTGCATTTCTTATAAATCGTTTTCCTTCTAGGGTTCTTGGGAACAAAAGCCCCATCTCTTTTATCCGACACCTGACCAGTCCTTCTCCTTCGCTTCGAGTTTTTGGTTGTGCTATGTTCATGATAAATCTCACTCGAGGAAAATTAGATCCCAAAGCCCGTCAGTGTGTATTCATTGGATATTCTCCAACAAAAAAATGTTATAAATGTTATCATGTTTCTCACAAAGTCTGTCACCAGGGATGTAACTTTTTGGGAATTAGAACCTTTTTATTCTTCCATCCCTTCTCTTCCCTTTGAGGTTGGTATTCCAAGCCCTATTTTTCCTGTTCCTATTGTTGTTCCGGATAATTCTACACAGGGGGAGTTACAGAGTGCTAGACAGAATGAGCATGAGCCTGAGTTGATGGCCTATGCTTGAAAAGGCAAGCATTAGGTAATCATTTCTGCACCACTACACCAACCTTGCTCCTAACCTAGTCAGAATAATGCTAATGATGAGAATCCTAATCCTACTTGTTCTTATGATAATACTAATATTCTTATGGCTCCTATTACCTCATCTGATGATACTGATATTCCTACTGCTCTTAGAAAAAGGGTTAGAGCTTGTACTCAACATCCTATTTCTAATTTCTTAGCCTATAATAAATTATCGGCAAAACTAATGAAATATCCATTGTAGTTGGTAGGTTTTACTGATTACACCATTGAATTTTTAATTTTTTAAATTAACCCATTAAACTAATTTTTTTTAAATATTTTTTTAAAATAAGTATTATTTTAAATTAAAAATATTAGGAACTTTAATTTTTTCCATAAAATGAATAAAGTTTCATAAAATATAGATTCAAAAAAATTAAAGTTTTATGAAACCTTCTTGATTTAATTTTTTTATATAAAATTTTCTATTTTTTCTTTTGAAAATATAGTTTATTTTTTGAATCTATATTTTAAAAATTGTACTCATTTTTTTTAAAATATTAAAATTTTCAAATTTTTTTTCTTGAAAATAATATTTATTTATAAAACTTATTAATTTCTTTTTAAAAAATTGAATCAATTTTTGTATTTATCTTTTCTTTTTTTTTAATTTTAATTTCTATTTTTTTAGTTTTTGTTTTAAAATTTCTAATATTTAGAATGGGTCATTCTGTGAAAAAATTAAGTAGACATTAATTTAATTTAAAATCACTTTAATCTTTTTGAATCTATATTTTATGAAATTTTACTCATTTTATGAAAAAAAAAAGTTCTAATTTTTTTTTGATAATAATAATAATTTTAAAAATATTTAAAATAATCATATTTAATTAGTTTAATGGGATAATTTGAAAAATTAAAAGTTAATCAGTAAAATGTGACAACTACAGTGGATAATTCATTAGTTTTGTAGATACAAAATTAATGTCTGTATATATTTTTTAACGGAATGACCCAATTTCAAAATAATAATTAGTTTAGTAGGGTAATTTGAAAAATTAAAAATTCAATTGTATAATCAGTAAAACCTGCCAACTACAATGAGTATTTTATTAGTTTTGCCATAAATTATCTGCATCTTACCTCTTTTGTTTTTTCCTTGTCTTTAATATCTGTTCCTTAGGGGTGGAAAGAAGCATGAACAATGAGAATTGGAAACATGCTATGATTGAGGAGATGAATGCCCTGAAGAAGAATGATACATGGGAACTAGTTACTCTTTTTCTTATGGAAAAAAACCAGTTGAATGCAACTGGGTATATACAGTCAAACAAAATTCTGATGGGACAATTGAGAGACTCAAAGCCAGAATAGTTGCAAAAGGGTACACTCAAGCCCACGAGGTTGATTACCAGGAGACATTTGCTCCTGTAGCAAAGATTAACTCTGTTTGTACCATAATCTCATGTGAAGCAAACTTCGGCTGGGATCTTCAGCAATTAGACGTAAAAAATGCATTCATTCGCGGTAACTTGGAGGAGGAAGTGTACATGGACATACCTCCTAGTTTTGCTTCATCCGTCACCGTGGGCAAGGTTTGTAAGCTACGAAAGACTTTGTATGGTCTGAAGCAATCTCTTAGAGCCTGGTTTGGTATTTTACAGAACAATGATAAGGTTTGGGTACAAGCAAAGTCGAGCAAATCATACTCTTTTTATCAAACAAATAAAGGGTAAGATTACCATTCTTATTGTTTATGTTGACGACATTGTGGTGACAGGGGATAATAAAGAAGAGATAGCTAATCTCAAAGTGAGTTTGGCCAAAAATTTGAGATTAAAGATTTTGGTCTTTTGAAATATTTTCTTGGTATTGAAGTTGTAAGATCTTCCAGTGGGATTTTTCTATCTCAACGGAAGTATGTCCTTGATTTTTTAACAGAAACTGACATGTTAGGATGTAAGCCTGCTGATTCTCCTATTGAAGTTAATCATCATCTAGAAGGAGGCACGGGACCTACGATTGATAGAGAAAGGTATCAACGTTTGGTGGGACGATTGATATACCTCTCTTATACTAGACCTGACATATCTTATGATGTGAGAATAGTGAGTCGGTATATGCATGATCCTAGACATTGTCATATGGAAACTGTTTATAGAATTTTGATGTATCTCAAGTCTGTTCCAGGAAAAAGATTATTGTTTGCAGCACATGACCATATAAGAGTTGAAGCTTTTTCCGACTCAGATTGGGCTGGCTCTATTGAGGGTCGTCGATAGTGTTCATTTGTTGGAAGTAATCTTGTTACTTGGCGTAGTAAGAAAGAGTCTGTGGGCATGATATAGTGTTGTGGCTGAATATCGAGCTATCGCCTTGGGTATATGTGAACTAATGTGGTTTCGAACTTTGTTAAAATATTTGGGTGTTACAACTAAAGGGCCTATGCAATTATTTTGTGATAATAAGACAACCATTAGTATTGCAAACGACCCAGTACAACACGATAGAACGAAGCACATTGAGATTGATAGGCACTTCATCAAACAAAAGTTAATCAATGGTCTTATTTGCTTACCTTTTGTAAAAACAGATCATTAACTAACTAATTTTCTGACTAAAGGTTTTAGTAGTATGTTTCATCCATTGTGTTTCAAGTTGGGTATGCGAGATATAAATACACTAATTTGAGGGGGAGTCTTAGCAGATGTCATATTAGATGTCATATTAGTTGTTAGTAGAGTATATCAGTTGATATAATTGTTATTAGTATGGCAACACCTAATGGAGCATGCTCCTTGTACTTTGTGAAAGTTTTTTCTTGTATAAATAAGCTTCACGTAATCTAAGTAAGAAATACAAGAGAGATAATACATTTTTACACTTTCCAAATCTTGTTTTCATTTTGAAAACTATTTATCATCTTTTGAACATTTCTTGAAATTCTTGCTTGATGAAATCAAAACATGCTTGATCCACCAATAATGACATAAACCTTGTATTATAGCTTAAAAGACTTAACTAGGCATGCATCAAATCCCAGTTCACAATTTAACAATTTAAAATTTCTTGACAGATCTGTAGGCTGCGCCACTCCCTGCTCAGCCCAGATTTCAACTTTTGAAATCCCTGATCAATTTGTAACATGCCACAATTCATATACATATCATGCAACACATAACAGATATGTTTATACAAGTTTTGAGTCTCATTCTACATGGATCAAGCTTGATTTTCAAAACCATATAGTATTCTTTAGAAATCCCCTTTTTACTTGATTCTTTTCATACAAGGTTGACTATGCTATCATTTGATCTTCATAACACAGTCAATTAAACCACAGAACACCTGATCAAGCTTCACATGAATGTCTCTAGCTCATTTTCTCAAAACAAGATGGCTTTTTATTGAAAATACTATACTAATCAAACTATAACAACTCCTTCCATGCATAGCAACGTAGAAAAACATACTTGACGTCTTTATAAACATACTAAGATCCTATATACATGCCCAGAACTGCAGAATTCTAAAAAAATAATTTTTCGAAGACTGAGAACCTGCGCGGCCGCACATTTGCAAAGGAAGTGGGGCCGCGCCACTTCGGCTGCAACTGGAGAACAGGCTCTGTTCAGCAGAACCTCAAATTTCAACACCCAAATTATTTATAATGCTCTCTAACTTCTCTTTCACAACTTAAACAACGAAAAACAGTATTCCTTTCCATATCCCATAATCATATCCTACACTTTTGATAAATACTTCCAATTCTTATATTATCAGAAAATATTTTCTTATAAGTATTCTATAACGACCCACTAAGACTAACGTATCTACAACTACATCCCTGATCTCAAACTACGTGATCTTTATCAAATACATTGAGAACACAGCCATATAATCCAAATTTCATAATCTCTCCAATATGCCTCGGTCCAAATTTCATACAGAATTTTTTCTAATCCATACTGAGCTCAATTAACCCAAACTATTATCAATTATAAAACAACTTGGCTTAATTTTCCAAATCAAACTACTAAGTTCATAAAATTACAACAAAAGTATTATGCTTACCTCTTGCTGCAAATCCTTGATTTAAACTTGATTCAAGTTTTCTTCAATCTCTAATTTAATCACAGCTATTTCGTTAAAACTTGGAGGTGTAGAAGATTTGGCTAAGGAGCTTTATATAGAACATAGGCAGGGGCGAAGCTAGGGTGAAAATGTGAGGTCAATTGACCCCACTCAATTTTTGAAAGCAATTAATTTTTTTTTTTACCCACTCAATTTTTGACCCTCACTCAATTTTTGACCCCACTCAGAATTTTTTTTTTTTAATTAGAGATACCCAAGCGGCCAAGCCTTAGTCCTAAATTTAATACATCAATATCTGTTCAGCACTTCAGCCACAAAATAGAGAGAGATGGGGAAAAGCCAAACCTCAGTTTTGTTTTCAGAAATCAATTGTGATTTCCCCTTTTTGTTAGTATTATTAAATTAGATATTTGGATGCATTTGTCTAACCCAAAAGTATAAAGTATTAAAAAAAATTGGCTCGGAGACGCTGCCCCCGAACCCCCGTCAAATTTTTTATAAGTTACTAATAATTTTGACCCCACTGCTATGACTTTCTGGCTTCGCCACTGAACATAGGATGCTTCCTTTCAGAAATCCATTACTGAAGAATAAAATTTGAGTTTTATAGATGGCTTATACTTGGTATCACGAAATAGACTTGCTGACCTGCTTAGGCCATGTTATCAGTATTATGACAGCTCCTGCTCTAGCATACGTGAAGGTTACTCGTTCAATTAGAAATTCCCAGCTCATGCTTAACAAGGAACATGGCTCAGCTTATTTCTTAATTAAATTATCCAACTCATGCTTGTTTCATTACATCTAAACTTATTTTGTACCTTCCGTACATATAGCATTAACTATTATGTATATTAAATATACATAATATACTTCAAATATCACCACCAAACATCCATAAATCTTTTCCTTATAAATGGAAGCTATTTATTAAATAAAAATATTTTATTTAATAAATAAATTTAATATATTAAAATAATTTAATTCCATAAATTACTTCAATATATTCTATTTATCACATACAAAATCTTGATTACTCTAAATTTATTCTATTCTTTTCCTTCATATATTGATTTCAACAATTTATTTACGCATAGTAAATATATTTATTTTAGTATATTCACTACATTACATTCATAGACACATTCACACATTATATCGCACATAAAAATATATGCAGTATAATAAATTCATTAAAATAAAATAAAAATTTATTTATTACTCTGCCAAATTCGAATCGCTACAGGTCCACCTGTTATGGAATCTTTAGTTGACTGATATTGTACTTTGCTGGTGACTATGTTATTCTTGATGAAGTGCTACTTACGCATAAGTTTCATCACAAGTCAGAATTAGTGAGCAAAAGTTTGCCTTTAACACTCCTATAACAGTAAAATTAAGCTAGCCAGTGGATGGTTCAGACTTTTTTAGTTTTCAGGCGTTTTGAATGTCATTATTGATTTCCGTCTATATTTATGTGTATACTGTATAGGCTTTTGAGGAAGCCATAGCTGAACTTGACACTCTGGGTGAAGAATCGTACAAGGACAGTACCCTCATCATGCAACTCCTGAGGGACAATCTCACCCTTTGGACTTCAGATGCGCAGGTTAATAGTGCTTGAATCTCTCTCTCTCTCTCTCTCTCTGACACGTGCGCGCACATGTGCTCAATCACGCACACACACAAACCCATAACCACACAAATGCACGAACGCACAAGCAACACATTAAAACACAATCAGCATTTGACAGGAGACTGACTCTGTCCTTCCGTTGTTTGGGCAACTAGTTTAGATCCAGGGTGATTGAAGTTCTAACTTCAGTGCTTTTGGGACATTTTGCAGGACCAGTTGGACGAGTCATGATTTGTAAGCTGAACTGCAATCATTATCTTCTCCTCGAGGAGGTGGGCTTGAATGTCATTTGTTTATGCTGACTAGTTGTGTGTTATCTGATAAATGGCCACAACTTATGACATTTTGTGTTTTATTACTATACCTACTTTTAGAAATCTAGAATGATTCAGAACAGCGATGGTGAGAGCACAAAGTAGTTTTATCTTCTGTCTTTCAATTACTGTTGCACCTTTTCCCCTTATCTTTTCTAATATTAAAAAGTGTTTCAATTGGTAGTCAAGAGGATGTAGTACCCCCAAAAATCTCTGTTAGTTTATATCTACTACTAACATAAATAAAGTTAAAAGTAAAAGTTTATCCTTTAAAACATTTCGTGTACTTGATAGTTTAGAAAACGAAACATTCCTTTACTTCTTACCAAAGCACTAATAGAGGGGTCTCCACTCATTGTGATCAATGGTTGTTTTGCCTTGCTCGAGGTCAGTTAAATAATCGTAGGAGACTGAAAGGCCCAAAATTTTTGACGGATGCTTTATTGAATTTTCTGAAAGTTGCTAATATTGATTGGTCTGAACAACTTTACAATGGTTCTACTTGTTAAAGAAGAAGGAAAGAAAAAATAATTGTACGTGGCTTAAAATATAGAATGGAGAAACACTGGAGACCCATTGGTTAAGTGAAGGTTATTGTAATCTTAATGTGGAACAGATAATGGGTAATTCTAGGTGTTCAAATATATATATATATATATATATATATATATATATATATATATATATATATATATATATGAGATTAAATCATGATGTGGTTGGTTGTTGGAGCAAATGACTTATTGCAGTAATTACTACTGCATGCAAGCTTTTAGACATTTTTTTTATAAGTAAATGCAGTAGTAGTGGCGGGTGGCAAAAATAAGTTCATTCCCCAACAACCTAGGTTCTTTGTGGATGGAATCCCTATATATATATATATATATATATATATATATATATATGGATAAAAGTATGTTCTTGTTGGTTGTTTTCATGATCAATAAAATATGCGCAAGTATACGTGGTCAACAAGTAATAAGATGAAAAATAGAGTGTCGTACTCACAAGGACAAAGTGTTACAGCTAATCAAATGCTAAAATTAGTTCAATACAGTCTTATTTAAACAAGTGATTAAAGAAAGTGTGTTAAAAACTATATGCTTAAAAACAGTAAAAATAAGAGATCGAGTTGCACAAGAAAGTCAAGCTAGGATCACAACTTCCTTAATGCGTCGCCTATTCTCTTAACTCTCCACATTACAAATAAATTATAGGAATGATCAACCGAGAATAGTAAATACACATAAGCCTCTTTCGACAGTAAAATGCACATCCCTAGCTAGATGAATCACAATATTTCTATGGTGAAAATAACTAGACTAGGGTCGTTAAGGTTAATTTCAATGGTTACAAAAGACAAATAGAGATATGTCTATCCTATTATGCAAATTATGCTCACATTCCCATATGCATGATCATAACAAGTGTTCTTGTATTTTAGGGTTAGATATTAATATCCATTTTTCAATATCCATTAATACCTATATCAATTTCTTAGTCAAGCAATCAATAAATAAGCATGAAATACAACAACCCATTCCAAAATGATTCATTATAATAAATAGGAGAGAAAGTTAATTAAGCTAAACAAAAGATTACATTGCAATCCTAGAAATGTAATTAGTTCATAATTATGGGACTAATACACATTTTCAAAGTGTTCAACATGCTCAAAAATACACTAATAAATTAAAGATTTGGATAAAGAAAACTCCCTTTGTCAAGTTTTCTGGCTCCAAGTCTTCTCTTCGCCGTGTAGAGTTTGAGCTATGTAGGATGCAATAAGCTTTTCTCCCTTGAAAACCAACTTCTTTCTCTACTAAGCTAAGAAACTCTAAATATTAATCCTAATCTATGCTCCAGAATATTTGGAGGCTGCAGCTTCTGATAAGATATGAATTTTCTTTGCTTTTTAGGTCATTAAGACCTAATCTTTGCCTAGGCACCGGAGGTGGCGCTGCAGCACCAAGTTTAAGCCTTTGAATGACTATGTAGTCACGAGTCAAGACAAAAAGATCGGAGGTATACAGAAGCGCTAGTTTACAAAAAAATCTTGAAGTACTAAGATCTTGAGATAACGTCACTGTTGGCTAGGTGTGGTGGGTACTTGCGGATTGCATTTTAAAGTTTGGCATTGGCGCTTCAGCGCCGATGTGATAAATTTGACCTTTTTGCCCTTTAAAGCTGGAAATGACCTAATAATCCCTACAACACAAAGATTAAGCAAAAATAATAATATATATATAAAAGCTATATAAATAGCGAAGAACAGATAGCTTCTTAAGTAGTAGAGGATCCGATTCGCGGATATAAATCTCACTCATCAAATACCCCCAAACTTAAGCTTTTGCTTGTCCTCAAGCAAACTATTTGAACAATCACATCCACAGTAATGTAAGACGCGAATTAAGTCTAATACTATATACTAGCATCATGGCTTCTAAGCACAATTACAGTCACTCGCAGAGAACATGACAAACACATATATAAATAAGGGTTCAATATCAATTTTCAAGTATAAAACTGTATTCGATCCATTCTATTTGTGTGTGAAGACCAACCATCCTAACTAATCATAGCCAAAATAAGTTCACACGATCGATTGTAATAACCAATATGCTACTCTATAACTCGAGCAAACAACAAGCATTAAGAACAAGACGCAGATGCAAGAAAGGATCAAAAGGTACTAGCATGAAGACATTAAAATTTGACTTGTACAGTGCTTAATTACCTTAGGCTATTCAGAGCTACCCATGAATGAGCTTTTGATCAATGACTCCCAAATTAGATGACTTTAGGGCACTAGGTGTAGAACATCCCTATGAATCTAATAACTCGAGCAACAAAGGCCACGTAATCAACTTAAGCCAAATTAGACTTTTATTTTATACAAATAATAATCATAACCTTTAGGATGACCGTGCAATGCTTAATTACCTTAGGCTATTCAGAGTTACCCATTAATGAGCTTTTGATCAATGACTCCCAAGCCAGATGACTTTAGGGCAATAGGTGTAGAACACCCCTATGAATCTATTAACTCGAGCAACAAAGGCCACGTAATCAAACTAAGTTGAATAAGGTTTTTTTATATGAAAACATGCCATAATCCAAGATCCAAAACTGTATAAGCGTCTAAGTCTTTTATTACATTGTAATCAGGTAAGTTCATAGAGTGAACATATTTTCAAAACAATAACCACACAAACTATATCAGAATTATAACTAGCTATAACACTTGGTCGGTGCTTGCTAAGAAGAACGAATCAATAACAATCTCAACTTATCAACTAAACTAACCCCTCATCCACACATGCTTGACACATACTCTAAGAAATAGTCATAATCACCCAGCGCTTATCATTAGCCATAATAAAAAATTTATCAACTATATACCCCATACCCAACATATCAACAGTTAAAGATAAAGCGATAGGGTTAAACAAAAACCATAGCGTGATAAGATCAAAGATTGAGTAAGAAATAGTCATAATCACCTAGCGCTTATCATTAGCCATAATAAAAAATTTATCAACTATATACCCCATACCCAGCATATTAACAGTTAAAGATAGGGCGACAGGGTTAAACAAAAACCATAGCGTAATAAGATCAAAGATCGAGTAAACCCTTGCAATAATACCTGCTCAAAATAGGGTAAAGCCATAACATGGCATCAAGTATACAAATATGTGCAAATCCCAAAAGATGGCTATAAACAAAACATTCATGTTGATAATTATAAAAGCATCCAAAAATAATAACAAAAACTGTTAATGCATTTATCCATAATAAAACCAAACATAAGCAATCTAAATCTATTTAAGCTATCCATAACAAAACCAAACATAATAAGTCTAAGGCTATTCAAGCCCAAAAGATGCCCAGACGCAGTTCATACATAACAATTCATATATAAAAATAAAATAGAAATCTCCCCCAGACTTGGATACGGTAATGTCCTAATTGGCCCGATATCCTGTAAAGCTCAGTCAGCGCCATCACCCTCTGCATCATCCTCATGGCCCTCATCTCTAGCCGGGGATGGTGGTGGATATGGAGTGAAAGTAGGAGGCTCCGAAAATTGGAAGGGCATAGAGTCCGCCTCGTCCCCACCCTGTGCTGCATAGATGCTGGCGATCGTGTTGGAAAACTTAGCATGGTCGTGCATGAACTGGCTCTGCCATTGGGCAACAATGTCCACCTTCCTATGCAAGAAGTTCATGCTAGCCAACAACTCAGCAAGGACCGCAGGTGGAGCACACACAGACTGGTGCCTGAGTAGACGGTTCGGCCTTTGATGAGGGTGGCGGCTGTGGAGCCGGAAGGTAACCCTCTCCCTGAGGGTGAGATTGTGCTCCCTCCCACACGCCGAATCGGGACATGACATGATGATCAATGAGTGCCATGGGCGGCTGAGTGATGTCATCATTTTGCCACTGCACGCCCGCTCATTTGCAAAGGCGGGTGATCAGGGAAGGGTGAGGGAGTCTTGAGATTGTATTTCTTCTAATAGCCTTCTTGATCAAATCCTGTATTAGCACCCCTATGTCTACCTCCAAACCCGTGACGATGGCAAATAGAAGGACATCCCGCTCTCAAGTGACGTCTCTTAGGTGTCGGGTAGGCATGATGTTGGAATATATGAAGGCTTCAACTCAAGTATCATTTTCATAAGCTCTCCGTCATTCTTGTCATCGGGTCTAAAACCCCTCTCAGGCACCAAGTTCCGCTTGGCGAAGGTTTTGGTGAATCGTTTCCAAGCCTCTTCACTAATGAATTTCAAAGTATCCCATCTCGGTGTCGGTGCTCTTGGTGCCGGTGAAGGGGGGACAGTGCTAGTGCGCGGACGTTTGGATGCCATGTCAAATGATTAGTACTTAACACAAAGGGAATAACTATCCAACCCAACAACAGAACAAATGGTTGCCCTCAATTGATGATGTGATATAGAGAACCCTAGCCAGTAGCAAGCCAAATTAACATATAACCAACAGTTGCCAAATCAACTTCTGTTTAAGCAATTCGCCGAACAGTTGGCGTGCGCAGTTGAAAACTAGGGTTTTATATGTCAAATCTAGAATCTTGCTGACCATAATTTGCTCAAATATTGACTCAAAATAAGACCAGTAGCAAGCCAAATCAACCACGACCCAGCAGTAACAGTAATTAGCCCCAAATTCAGAATAGAACTTGCAAACTCTAGTTTTCAATTACCTTAGTGTGAAATGCGAAGAACACTTGGTGCGAATCCTTAGCAATTGATGTGAATGAAGCCGAATTTGCAAGGAGAATGGCTAGGCAAGTAGATATCTACACTTAGAGAGGCTCGTGCTATTTTGCTAAGGAGTTGTGAGGGAATGGTTGTCGAGAGGCTAGGGAGAAGGAAAGGATTTGTGACTACTGTGCTAATAAAAGCCCCTCTTAAGTATCAAATATACGCTATTGGCGCTGCAACAAAAGCGTCTTCAGATTTTAGTATTGCAATACGAGATTAAAAGTCCACATATATACTTGGCGGCTGCAAAGACGAGGCTAGGGCAAATGTTGCATCAGTAGCCTTGATTGTCGAGTGAGTTGAGGGAGTGTTGGCGCCGCTGCGATGCGCTTTTCAAGATAATTCCTGTGCACGCATCGCGACTTTCCAATATGGTGCAAAATTCTATGGCGGTGCAGCGTGACTTGAAGTGTAACCTTATGGCTGTAACGCTGCTTTCAATATGTTGAAAGATATCATGACGCAACGCGAGCCTCATTATTAATTTTGGCATGCTAGAAGCCCTACCCTGCATAACAGTTTTTTCTGGCTAGTTCTTGCATATACCAAGTCTAAGATGAGCATAACTTTCAACATACACAAAAACTATCAAAACCTATTTAATAAGTAGTTTAACTCTAACTACTATATACACATTAACAACACACTTAATTAAACATGTTACCACATACTATATAAACACTAACATGTATACTAGGTAGACAATAATAATAACATACTGAAACCTATGTTATCAAACTAAAGAAAACAGATGCAATATAAACTAGATATAAGCAAAGAGAACAAAAGTTTTGATACTGAGATGGGGTTGCCTCCCCACCAAGCGCTTGTTTTAAAGTCGTCAGCTTGACTATTCCCCGTCTTATTCCGGGTCCCCCAGTGTGATGGAAGTGTTCTGAGGTTCGACCTCGCCGCCCTAGTAGTGTTTAAGGCGTTGCCCATTCACCTTGTAGGTTTTGTCAGAATTTGGGTCTTCGACCTCAATTGCTCCATGAGGGTACACCTTGGCTACCTTGAATGACCCTGACCATCGGGACTTCAACTTCCCCGAAAATAGTTTCAATCGGGAGTTGAAGAGAAGCATTTTCTAGCCCGGTTCAAATTCTCTTTTGACTATCTTCTTGTCATGCCATCTCTTTGTACAACTTAGCGTTTTCATATGCATGGAGCCGGAACTCGTCTGATTCATTCAGTTGTAACAATCTCTTCTCACCCGCTGTATCCAAATCGAAGTTGAGCTTTTAAATCGCCCAATAAGCACTGTGCTCTAATTCGACCGGGAGATGACATGCCTTTCCATAAACAAGCCTATACGGAGACATTCCGATAGGCGTCTTGTAAGCAGTGCGACCCACAAGGCATCATCCAGCTTTTTAGACCAATCCTTCCGGTTAGGGTTCACAATTTTCTCAAGAATGCACTTTACTTCCCTGTTTGATATCTCCGCTTGTCCACTTGTTTGCGGATGATAGGTGGTGGAAATTTTATGGGATAGCCCATATTTAGCGAGAAGGGCTTCGAAATTCTTATTGCAAAAATGTGACCCCTCATCACTAATTATTGCCCGAGGTGTGCCAAATCGGGTAAAGATATTCTTTCTCAAATAATTCAGCACGACCTTGGCATCGTTAGTGGGCAAGGCAATGGCTTCCACCCACTTAGAGACATAGTCCACATCGACTAGAATATAGAGATTGTTGTACGAGGACGGAAACGGGCCCATGAAGTCAATGCCCCAAACATCAAACAGTTCTACCTCTAGGATATTTTGCAGAGGCATTTCATGCCTTTTTGAAATGGTTCCTACTCTTTGGCAATTATCGCAACGCGATACATAAAGATGAACATCTTTAAACAAAGTCGGCTAGTAGAAACCAGATTGGAGCACCTTTGCTGCTGTTCTTTGCCCACCAAAATGCCCTCCATAGTTCGATGAATGACAGTGATGGAGCACACCCTCAATTTTGTCTTCAGGCAGACATCTGCGCAATATTTGGTCTGCGCATTGTTTGAACAAGAATGGCTCGTCGCACAGATAATGCTTCACATCATTTAGGAATTTCTTCCTCTGTTGATAGTTCATGTTGGGAGGAAGCACATTACAGGCGACAAAATTTGCAAAGTCTGCATACCATGGTGCTATACTTTGAACAACATACAACTGCTCATCCGGGAAGAAATCATTGATATCTGTCTCACCATCCCCCGAATGAGTTGGGTTTTCCAATCTCGATAAGTAATCCGCAACTTAGTTTTCAGTTCCTTTTTTATCGCGAATCTCCAAATCGAATTCTTGGAGGAGAAAGACCCATCTAATCAACCTCGACTTAGCATCTTTCTTAGAAATAAGATATTTGATTGCCGAATGGTCTGTATAGACAATAACATTGGTTCCGATGAGATACGAGCAAAACTTATCAAAGGCATATACTACTGCCATAAGCTCTTTCTCAGTTGTGGTGTAGTTAAGCTGAGCATCTGTCAAGATTTTACTGGCATAGTATATTGTGTGAAACACCTTGTCCCTCCTTTGTCCCAATACTGCTCCGATAGCAAAGTCACTAGCATCGTACATAAGTTCAAATGGAAAGGTCCACTACTATAGGAGCTGAGACGAGTCTTTCCTTTAACAATTTAAATGCACCTAGGTAGGCGTCATCAAACTTGAAAGACACGTCCTTTTCCAATAAGCTACATAGTGGCTTGGTAATTTTTGATAAATCTTGGATGAACCGTCTGTAAAATCCCACATGTCCCAGAAAACTCCTTACACCTTTCACTGATGATGGTGGCGGAAGATTATCGATAACATCAATTTTTGCTCTGTTTACCTCAATTCCGCAGGCAGACACCCAGTGCCCCAAAATAATGCCCTCTCTCACCATGAAGTGGCATTTCTCCCAATTTAACACTAGGTTTGTCTCTACGCATCTTTTCAGAACGACAATCAGATTTAGTAAACAATTTTCGAAAGAACTCCCAAAGACAGAAAAATCATCCATAAAGACCTCGAGTGTCTGTTCCACCATATCAGAAAAGATGGACATCATGCAGTGCTGAAATGTTGCAAGAGCATTACATAGCCCGAAAGACATTTTCTAGAAGGCAAAGGTCCCATAAGGACATGTAAATGTAGTTTTCTCCTGATCTTCGAGTGCTATAGCAATCTGATTGTAGCCTGAGTATCCGTCTAGGAGACAATAGAATTCATGTCCGGCGAGTCTGTCGCGCATTTGGTCAATGAAGGGCAGAGGGAAATGATCCTTACGGGTGGACTTGTTTAGCTTCCTATAGTCCATACATACCCTCCATCCAGTCACTGTTCTGGTGGGAATAAGCTCATTATTCTCATTTGATACGACTGTCATGCCGCCCTTCTTTGGTACGCATTGGATATGACTCACCCATGGACTATCAGAGATTGGGTAGATAATGTCTGCATCTAGCAATTTGATTATTTCTTTTCGTACCACCTCTTTCATAATGGGGTTCAACCGCCGCTGATGTTCGATGGAAGGCTTAGACCCCTCCTCAAGTAGGATTTTGTGCATGCAGAAAGATGGACTGATACCTTTATTGTTGTTTTATACTGTCTGAGAACTTGAAGTAGCTTCTCTTCCTGAGCCTCGTCTAAAGATGCAGAAATAATAACTGGCAAGGTGGATGACTCCCCTAAATAGGCATACCTCAAATGGTTTGGCAATGGCTTGAGATCAAGGACATGCGGTTCTATGATTGAGGGTTGTGATTTGGAAGTGGATGCTTCTTGATCATTCAGGGATTCAAACTGTCGCTGGAACGGTTTCGATCTCTGGGGTGCATCCAACCACTTAGCACACTCAAGATGAGTAGGCTCTTCCATATTACTAGCACCTGTCAGTGTAACCTCAAATGAGTCAGACATGTATTTTTAGAAAATGCTTCCCGCACCGATTTGTCAATCACATTAATCTGGAAGCAATCTTTAGAGGCATTGAGATATTTCATGGACCTGAATACATTGAATGTTACCTCCTGGTCCTGTACTCTCATAGTCAATTCCCCCTTTTGCACATCTATTAGTGTCCTTCCCGTTGCCAAGAATGGTTTGCCTTGTATAATCAGGACCTCTCTGTCTTCCTTGAAGTCTAGGACAATAAAATTCGCAGGAAAAATGAACTAGTCCACCTTGACAAGCACATTTTCCACGATCCCCTTCGTGTAAGTAAGAGATCTGTCAGCTAGTTGCAGGGTCATACTAGTAGGTTTGGCTTCATTTAATCCCAACTTTTTATAGATTGATAGAGGCATCAGATTAATACTAGCCCCCAAATCACACAGGGCTTTGCCGATGAACTAGTCCCCTATTGTGCACGGTATAGTGAAACTCCCAGGATCTTTCAGTTTTGGTGGAAGCTTGATTTGTAAGATTGCACTACATTCTTCTGTTAGTTCCACTATCTCGTAATCTCCCATCTTCCTCTTTTTGGACAAGATATCCTTTATAAATTTAACATAGCTAGACATTTGCTCCAACGCCTCTGCAAACGGAATATTAATATGAAGCTTCTTAAACACTTCTAAATTTTTTGAAAATTATTTACTGAGCTTCTGTTTCTGCAGGCGCTGGGGAAATGGTAACTGTTGGATAGGAGGACTAGATTTGCTAACTGCAGGGGTTGGTGTTGTAGGTTCATCCTTAGCATTTTCCTCTCCCCAGACTTATCACCAATTGGCTCCACATTTGGTTCCTTTTCAGCCACTTCCTCTTGCATTGTAGAAGTCTTTCCACCGTTTTCATTTATTGTCCTTCCACTTCGAAGTGTGACAGCTTTGCACTGCTCCTTGCCATCCCGTTTTGGGTTGACATTAGTGTCACTTGATAATGTGCCTTGAGACGACTGTTCAAAGTAGTGACCAATTGTCCCATTTGGACTTCTAGGTTCCAGATGGATGCCTCTTGATTATTTCTCCTAGTTTCATTTTGAGCAATATATCTTGAAAGGAGATCTTCCAAACTGGGCTTTCTTTCCTGTTGAGGTGGGGGTTGGTAAGAACTTTGTGGCTGTTGGTGGTATTGATTCTGAGCTTGGAAACCAGTAGGATTTGAATAATTTGGTCTGGTGGTAGATGGTTATGCTTGGTTGCTATTGGTGTTTCTGCATGGGAAATTCAGATGATTTCTCAGTCCAGGATGGTAGTGAGTGGAAAGATTTGAATTTTGCTGCCGCCCGTAGTTTGAAACAAATTGAACTGATCCAGGGCTTATAGCGCACTGATCAGTTGGGTGGCTCCCTGCACATAGTTCACATGGCACCGCGACACTTTGCATATTTTACACCGATTGCACTCCCATGGTGTCAAGTCTTTTGGTTAGAGCAACAACCTGAGCAGCTAATGCCGTGATTGAATCAACCTCGTACACCCCTGCCACTCTCCTAGTGGCTTGCCTATCATTAGGCCATTGGTAATTGTTGGCAGCCATTGTTTCCACAAAGTCATATCCTTATGCATGATGTTTTGACATGAAGGCCTCACCAGATGTGGCATTTATACTCGAACGAGTAGACCCGGATATACCATTATAAAATGTCTAAATGGGAAGCCATTCTGGCAATCCATGGTGGGGGCATCTTCTCAGTAAATCCTTGAATCGCTCCCATGAGTCGTACAGAGACTCGGATTCAAATTGGATGAAGGATGTAATGTCATGCCTGAGCCTGGCTATTTTTACGGGCGGAAAGAACTTCACCACGAACTTTTGAGCCAAGTCAGCCCATGTGGTGATGGAGCCTGGCGGAAGTTGCGGACTCAAAAATGACCAAATTCTGACTTAGAACGACGAAACGAGCTTTGAACGTTCACGAACGTTTATTGTTTTCGTAAAAACAAACTTAAACGATGAATTCCATGTTAACGGATTCAAAAATATAAAATTCTTACATGAACACTTAGTTCATGTAATTTGTGAGCTAATGGCTTTTACACGAGCCAATTCGGACTTGAAATGAACAATTTGTGAGTCCGGGAAGTTCACTAAGTAAACAAACTGTCAAAACTATCTCGGTGCCTGAGGTGACGCATCACTACGCCTAGCCAAGGCTCAAAAGGTATGGCCAGTAATAGCCATGAGCCGTGCCCATAAGCTACTGAAGAATGGCACCGCAGCGCATCCAATTGCACTAGGGATGAAATGGCCATTTTTCATGTCCAAACCATTAAGCCATTGTAGTTTTAACTGCTTGACGTGAGACTTATAAAGGGAAGTCAGAAGCAACGCCTTGACTAGACAAGGCACATTAAAGAAGGTTTATGAATATAGAAGGAATGACAATTGTTTGGTAATGAAGTAATACATTAATAAACCTAATGTACGCGTCCTCAATGATCATTTTAACGTTGAGAATAGCAACTAAAGGTTGAAGAAAGATTACTTGAACATGAATGTAAAACATTACGATAAACTATAACCAATGTTAAACAAATCTAATGAACGATTGGATTGAGAAGAAGGGTAAGATATGTTAGAAACCATACATGTCTGACTATGACCTAATGTGGTATGTTACATGATTATGTATTTTAGAGACATTAAAGAATCAAAGAGAATTTGTATTGACTGTAGAAGACGCCAAAGGAAAGTATTATGACCCTTGTCTGAATTCTTTGGACAAGCTTTGTAATTAATGTACCTTACGCATGAATTGATGTATGATGAAGTCGAAGCCAATTCCTTCGGCTAGACATAAGATGTTTTATGGATTTCTTATAATCTATTGAAATGTTATCAAAGTTGTTAAAGTGTTGTCAAACTATTTTGGTATGGTTTTCAAAGGAAGACTGAGTATGCATAAACAAATGTTTTGTCGTCAAACGACAGGCACGTGAGGTTGCCAAACCTTAAACGTACATACGTTTAAAGAAAGTAGTGTTGTACAACATAGAGTACTATAGGCTGATCACCTAGACGTGCTCGTAAGATATGCCAGACTTACGAACTCGGTGTCGGGTTGTCCTTTTCAAAGAATGAATGAAATGCTCAAGGTCTTGGACCAATATTGATGTTTAATGAATATTGTTCATCGTGAAACGTTTTAAAGAAAAGGGAAGTGCTATTTTGAATTATCGATAGTACTTCATAACTATTGTTCAGTTATTGAAGATATACGATTTGTATGTTTCAAGCATATTGTTAAATGAAATTATCATACTTGCTGAGCTAGTTATGCTCATTCTTGTTTGAACCATATGAATGCAGCTGAGACCGAATGGACCGAAGCATCTAGTAAAGATAAAGGGAAGGCTAAGGCGAATCAGTAGATTTCCTTTGTAATAGTATAGTTGTAATGTTGTAATTATTTGATATTATGACAAGCAAACATGTAATGGTTATAAAAAAACCTGGGAATAGTAATATTATTTTGGAATATATAGAAGACATTTTCACTCTTTTGAGGTATTTTAATTGAATGAATGTGTGAACTGTAGCACCGTGTAGCACCAATTATCGGGTTGGAAGATACCCGAATTTGGGGGCGTCACAGGTTGGTGTCAAAGCATTAGGTTATAAAACTTAAGGGGGGAAAAGAACCTTAAGTCATAACCTTACAAAAAGTTAAAAAAGTAAAAGATGAAGTTAACCCTAAAAATGCATTAAATGTGATATGTGTTTTTATTATTCTACTGACGTGTACTAATCAAATTAAATTATTTTGTTGTAGATGTCAGGAGAAAATGAAATGTATAGGGATATACATGTAGTAAGTGAAGAGTCGGTGAACCAAATAGAGATCTTACTGAACCCTATAGCAGAAGAGCCGGAAGTGGTGGTAATTGGGTCGTTACTTACTCCTCCATTTGCAAACATTTTTGCAAGTACCGAGTTGAAACCCTTAGAGTATTCCATGTAGGAGTTCATCCGATACAACAACTGATCTACTCATCGAGTTTGTCGCCGAACAATTTGGCAAAGATCTTGAGATTCCTCACAAATCTCTCTTATTGTCTTCAATAAATGATCCATCACCAACGTGGATGTCGAAATTTTTCCTTAAAGTGTTGGCTTGACTATAAATCCAGCTCCATTCGGATGGGAGACTCCTCCAGCACATATTCGAAAGTTTTTTTTTATCAATTTTATTGTTATCGGAACTTAAGGGGTTGTCTTTCTTCATCAAATCCTACAGCTACTCCTGCTTCCATACATAGTTCATAAATTAATGACGGATGCAACAAGCCTTCCTGAATGTCATTCTGTATTGTTTTTCTAATGGAATCATGAATTATCATTCCCACATTAATCCTCTTACCTTTGACGATAAAATACAACAAGAATGTTTGAGATTGGTTAAGGTCGATGATCTTCATTGTTGGTACTAAGCGCGCACATATGAAGTAGAACCATGCTAAACAATACCAGCTTAGTTCGTTTATCGAAATATACATTCACCGCCCTAACTTTTTCTACCATTGTGCTCGGTCTGCATAGCTTTTTGAGTGCTTTGCGCCATGAAAACAATTTATCCTTGTATTTAAGAAATTCGTCATCAGCCTCATCGTTATCTCGTATGTAGAAAAATTCATTGATTATAGCTGGATCAAGTGAACAACTTTTCCACGTACCATTATTATGTTATATTTTGTATCAATTGTATTGGCATAGAATTCCCTGACGACATCCATTATAGGGCTACCTGGTTGTTGAGTGAAGTTTTCCCATTCGTTGTGCTGAATGCTTTCATAAATCCCTCTCTCATATTTATCATCAGGGTATAGGCCCCTTTCTGGGATTCTGTTTAAAAACCTCATTTCGACAGAATAGTAGACGGCTGCTGTTAGGCTCACGAACTACGTTTTATCATACTCCTTTCTTATGTGGATTTGTGGTGATCTTTGTCTCTTTATGCGTTTGTTGACCATATTGAATTCCTTGCTACTAAGTGAGTTTTATACAATATGACTGAATTTTTTTCTACACAATTCTGCAATCCAATAATCTGAATTGTACTGAAAACTCGTTAGCTAATGTTCTATTTATAACCTGCAAGGCTACGAGTTTTGTGTCCATGTAGAATTGATATCAAGTAATTAGAAGTAAATTATGTAAGGGAAATGATTTAGTTGCAAAATTCACAAGACTTCTTTGCGTCAAGCGTCATTAATCAAAGTCATGACGCCCTTCTCCTTCAATCGTTACCTCCGCTCCACATCGTTTGTCTACTTGTTTTGTCACTTGTATTTCCATGGTTATTTCATTTTGAGGATTTTAGCCTGCAAAAATAAACCAAAATAATTTACAATAACATTTTTATAGTTTTAACTTCAACACTTTATTACAAAATTACATAAATAATTGGGTTGCCTCCCAAATAGTGCTTGTTTTATAGTCTCAACGTGACTACTTCCCTGATTATTCTGCGTTAGACAGAATGATAGACTTTTTGACGATCAATGTCTCATCCCAATATTTTTGAAGTCTTTGCCCATTTGCCAAAAATGTTCTAGTCGAATCTAATGGTGAGACTTCCACATCTCCATATGGGAATACCTTCGTGATGATAAATGGTCCTGACAAATGGGATTTCAATTTTCTCGGGAACAATCTCAATCTGGAGTTAAATAAAAGAACATACTGTCCTGGTTCAAATTTCCTATCTAGAATCTTCTTGTCATACCACCGTTTAATTTTTTCCTTGTATAATCGTGCGTTGTCGTAAGCTTGCATACAAAATTCATCCATTTCGTTGCTGTAACAGTCTTCTTTCTTTCGTTGCATGTAGATCAAAATTCAATTTCTTGATTACCCAGTATGCTTTGTGTTCTAATTCCACTGGTAGATGATAATATTTACCAAACACTAATCTGTAAGGTGATATCCCGATTGGTGTTTTATATGCGGTTTGGTATGCCCACAATGTATCATCTAAGTTTTTATCCCAGTCTTTCCTATTCGAGTTCACAATTTACTCCAAGATTCTTTTTACTTCTCGGTTTGAAATTTTAGCTTGACCACTAGTTTGAGGGTGGTATGCTGTGGCTATCTTAAACGTTACACCATATCGTGAGAGAATTGCAGCGAACAACTTGTTACAAAAATGCATACCCTCGTCACTAATGATAGCTCTTGGAGTTCTGAACCTTGTAAATGTGACGCCCCCGAATCCAGGTTACCTGACCCCCGAGTTTTGTGCTCACGATCCACAATATAATAACATCTAACTACCCGTTCATTGATGAATATAAACTTACATAACATTAATTAATAGGTTAACAACATCATCCAGGTCATCTAACATTAACATTACAAACTTACCCTTTAGATATACAAAAAGGGTTTACAAATACAACATAATAATAAGTTCATTATAACTACTCCAACATTTTGCCTTTGCCTTTGTTCTTCTTAGACCCGCTGGCCTCTTCTTTCCTAACTGAAATGTTTTATTTAGTAAGGGTGAGCAACAAATTTGCCCCGCAAGTTAAGACATACAATAAATGTATAAGAATCAAGAATAATAGACTATCTAATTTGATAGAATAACACCAAAGTTCGGGGAACTTTGAAATAGCTGAACAAATCTTTAATAACTAACAAGTCTTCTCGTATTCTATGCAACACAATAATCTGATAAATGAAAGAGTACAACACTTTCAAAGTTTCTACGATATTCTATTGAATAATCAAGAATTAATTCTACGCAATAACAAAGTGGAATGTTTTCCAAATTTATACTGAGCGATCTGTTGGATCTTGAACTTCTATTCTCAAGTAACTATCAAAGATTGGACTTTGATATACCTAGGTGTATCAGATAATCATAAAGATTAAATTATACCCCTTTGCAAGTACTTAGAGCGGCCAACTCCTTGTACCCTATATTATGCATAACACTCAAAACGCGCGCAATAGCCAAAAGGTTCCCTTTTATATAAAAAGGTTGTTCTTCTCAGTCTTACAAACAAAAGTTGTATTATAACCACGAAATACGATGATTTCAATTTCTAATCGCTTCTCTTCTCTTTTCGAACCTATCAAGTTTGCTTTATCAATCTAGCCAAAACAATTGGCATTGATCTATCAATAATAATTGAATTCTCTTCTCGAACCTATCAAGTTTTAACAAATGTTCGTTTAGCCAAAACAATTAGCTAAGACATTTCTCAACACGATTTCAACAATGGACAAGAATTATCTGTACTATTAATAATAGCTTCTACAGATGTAAGTATCCAATAATAATAATTATTCTCCAAGTATATTCTCAGAATCACTAATTCAATTTGAATTAATAAACATGCACTAACTGCGAATAATCAACAATAAATTTTTGGACGTGGTCTAATCAACAATAATTAACCACCATAGTATTTAAACAGATATAACTCAAGGTTGAGTTAGGAAACTTGCTTTCGCGTTGATTACTGCTACACAATATACTTATCTGCGTTCGTAAGACCTATAATCAACAATATCGGTCTCACAATTAGCACAATAATTTATAACACGTATCACTGTAATTTACTGTCAATCTGTCTCCTAGGCACATTACCACATAACCACATTAGTGTTATAACTTATATAAACACTTATCAAGTCTAACTAATTCGGTCTGGTTGGACTTCGGTCTCATCTCGGTGTCTTGGTCACCCTATCCGATAATTAACACATTTATTGTCACTTAAACTCGGTCTCAAAGCTCCAATATTATTTTAGATAAGTCATATATCATTTATAATATTTTTCGGAAGCTTTTAATAATTTTCTAAAAATTAATAAAATTTATAATAATTTTTCAAACACCGTAATCATTTTTAAATGATTTAAATACTAATTAATTCCATTATCATTAATATTTAATAATATTAAAATATTAATGACATACTTGTCAAAATATTAAAGTTATTGTTAACAACTTAAAATATTTTTAAATCATCAATAATCTACTTAAATGATTTTTAAAATAATTAAAATCATTTTTAAATCATCACCATAACCTTATCCGATCACGGGGTGATCTCATCGTATATATTACAATTCATTTCCACACTATGATCGTTTTATTTTACGATCTCCTACCACTGTACTTTTAGTCTTTTAGTCTCTTTCTATTCACCATTATTGTTCACTTTTATTATCAGAGTTACAAAACTCTGTATCTTATAACTCGCCGAGATTCGTCTTTGAATCTTATCAACCAACTAACTCTACGTGAGTTAGATCTTATCCTATTCACTGCGGTTATTGGCCTAAGGTATTCCTACCTAAGGTTCATAACCTACAGCTTTGATACCAACTGTGAGAACCCCAAATCTGGGCCCCGAATTACCACAGATCTGGTACAATCATTCTATCACTATTACTATATTTGCGGAAGATATAAACAGAAATTGTTTATACAATAAACTTTACACACTATTTCCCATTGTCGAGTAACCTTAACTTATACACAAATCATAACTTGTCTAACATATAATATTATTATCATACATAACTGTTACAAATAAGCTGTACATAAAATCCCAAGCTAAACTTGGCTTTGTCCTTTCATGTATCCGACGTATTCGTCTTAATCTGCAATGTTAATCATGATATAGCAAGGGTGAGTAATAGATTTGCCCAGCAAGTTTAAGTTCAATAATTTAAGGATATATCATGATAGAAAGATTTGAACAATAAGCTAGCTAAAGTTCTACAATATAATTGCGAACTAGCAGGGACAGATTTCACATAGCTGAACAACATTGAACACACACACACACACACACACACACACACACACACACACACACACACATATATATATATATATATATATATATATATATATATATATATATATATATATATCTCTGCAGAATGGTAATGAAGGTGATCAACCTTTCATACCTGTTAAATACATCCAGTATGCATATAGTGCGATTTAATAATTCTTAGACATAAAAATCAGAAATGATTAACCACAAGTATAATTGAATAATATAGCTCGAGGACGAGTTAAAGAAAGACTTGCCTGAACCGTTGATTACCATTACACAATTTATTAAGCTTTGTCTGAACCAAATATATAAATAATATCGATACACAAATTAGAATAATATCATCACAGTATTTAAAATAACCTAAACACATTCACATAATCCTAAAATGCAGAACACACATAAGACATAACCTCAAGTCAAACTTTTACGGCCCGAGTCGGAGTTCTAAGACAATTCGACATCCCAGGACAATTCAAGTGGGAGAATTATCTAGTTTAAGTTCAATTAAACTACACTAACACTTACCCATTATATAAGATAATTATATTATCGGTCAAAATAATTTTCCAAGTCTCATAATAATTTTTCACATAATTAGTATCATTTAAAATGATTTTTCCATCATTAACATCGTATTTAAATGAATTAAATATCACTTAATTCCTTTATCATTAATATTTATTGAATATCAAATATTAATAAAAATCATAACATAATATTATAATATATTTATAATATATCAAAGTATTTTAATACCTTAAAATCATATTTATATGATTTTGAAACAATTAAATTCATTATCCGATAATCGCTATTAATATTAGCATATTAACATTTTCATGACAAAATATCAAAAGTTATATTTTATAACTTTAAATATTTTATAACACTTAAATCATTTTTATATGATTTATAAAACATTAATTCTAATTTTTCATAATTTATTTAATATATTTATTAAATAAATTAATTATCATTAATATTAATTAATTAATAAAATTCATCACAAAATATTAAAATTCACTAAAAATAACTTAAAATATTTTCTTATACCATAATATAATTTTAATGATTTTTCATGTATTAAAATCATTTTTAAATAATTTGTTTAATATTATAATTAAATAAATTAAATACCATTATTATTCCAAAAATATTAAATATTTATGAAATATATTGAGAATAATTAAAAACTAATTTTAGACTTTTAAAATAATTTTAGGAATTTATTTTATATTTTTAATAATTAATAACCATTTTTATCTATTTATTTAATAAAATAATTCATTTTTCGAAATTATCTGTCGCTAAAGGTACCATAGGCGACAAAATCGTCGCTAATGGTGTTCTTAGTCTGTTCTTCATCAAACCCAGAAACTCATGTCAGAAGTTAAGGTAGGAGGTTTGACCGGTTTTAATTTTATGTTCTTGTTACTTTCTGGTCTTGTAATGGTGTTAAACATGTAGTACTCATGTAATACTACATATTCCAACTTAGTTCATGGCTAAAACACATCACAACAGTGAGATTCAAGCCACACAAAACTTGTCAGGCACTGTTCTTCAGTTTCTGGGTTTTCTAGAAATAAACCCAGAAACTGAAGAACAGTCGAGGTACCTTATCTGAGCCCTTGAATCCATGATGTCCAAGCTTGATTAATGTGTTAAAAAGGTTCATACATGTAGTAGAGATGTCAAAGAACAACTCTATATCATCAGATCATCATAACAACAAAAGATCTAAGAGATCAAGGCCGGTCAAAGTAGTAGTCAGGAACTGTTCTTGAACATTTCTGGGTTTTTCAGAAATGTTCTTGAGCAGTTTGGTCAACGGTTGTTTGACCATGAATTTCTAAGATTCTGTTACGGATCTGGGTGATCTAAAGGAATGGATATGTAGTACTCATGTCAGTCTACAAGTATATAACAACAACATGGCCAAACAACTTAAAAACAACAAGATTCAAGCCCTGCAAAATGTTGTCAAAAATTTTGGGTTTTTGGGTTTGCCCAGATTTCCAAAATTCGTGCTCGGTCAACGCATTTTGACCAATCATATCTTGAAATATATACATGATTTGAGCTAGATTCAAGTATCAGATCAAAGACCTAACAACAAAGAACAGATCTATAACATAAAACACATCAAACATTAATAGGTAAAGATCTAAGGCCTCTAACATATGACTGTCAGGCCATTTTCCATATTTTTCCAAATTTCTAAAACTCAAATTTCGAGCACTTTGATGTTATGAATCTGGGATCTAACAACCAAGATCACTAAATGACATCCTTATACACATCTTTTAACAACAAACAATAAAATTTAACATCAGATCACATGATTTTCAAAATTAGGGTTTATACCTCTATTATGCTTTAATCTTTGATTTCTGACTTTTGATTCTGATATTGAGAGGCTAAATCTTGAACATGGCTTATCTTTTCTCTCTCTCACACTCTACATTCCCGAATTTCATAGAGAGAGAAGGGTCTAGGAGAAAATGAAAATTAAAGCGGACCTTTTCTCTCTTTTTAATCTATATAAAAATTCGATACACTGAATTTTGGCTGCTGAAATGGCTGGATGCTGAGATTTTTAAGTCAAGGAGCTGTTAAAGTTGGTGAACAACTCTTATTTGGCAAGATTTGCACTCAACTTACTAAATAATGCACAAAGGGTAAAATAGTCATTTTGATTTTAATTTAATGGCAAAATTTTAACATGTGAAAATCTTTAGGATTTAACCCTTAGGGTTTGACCCTTGGGGTTTAACCCTTAGATTCTAAAAATCAAATTTCTAGCATTTTTCAAATTAGGTTTTGAAAATAGAAAATTAATATTTCTAAATTATAAATAGAATTCTCTAATTATTTTAAAATTTACTAATCATAAATCAAGCTTGCTAATTAGGATTAATATTTCCTAATTAAAATTGCTAATCTAGCAATTAGGGACCATAATTGTACATTAGGGTTAATAACCCAAGAATTAGTGTTTTAAATAATCTTTCTAATTTAGAAATTAGGTTTCCTAATTAGATTAGGGTTTTCTAATTACTTATAACTTATAACTTGAAAATTAGGATTAATGTTTCCTAATTGACATTAGAATTATGAAATTAACAATTAGGTTTTCCCTAATTATAAATTAGGGTTTCGAATTCCCAGAACTGAAATTAGGGTTTCTTATAAATCGTAAGAAATTTTCTAACTGAACGTTGACGTTCTTAATATAATATTAGAGTTTACCACTGATATAGATTATCTAGTCAACCCTTGACCCTTAACCACATATTGTACACATATATAACCAGATACACAGAACATATTCACGTATATCATTAATCCTGAATAATTCTCTAGAAAAATTTCAAATTCACTAAATTCCTTCTCGGAAATCTCAAATCCATTCACTTATTTTCTTTCTAGGTTTATTATTTAACCTTAATTCAATATTTTAATATTTTCTAAATATCCAAATTTTCGGGTAGTCACATTCACCCCTTCTTCTAAAAATTTCGTCCCCGAAATTTACCTTACACCTTACACCTTACATCTTGAACCATTCACCATTCATTCTCATCATCACATGCTACACAATACATTCCTCACAAGTGTAAATATTTTTAATTGTGTTGAGGAGTTATATAGACTATTGTCTGTCATTTTCGCAAAGGTTATATGGAAATTCATCCGCAAAGCGTCATTACTTACGAACATAGTGGGTAATTAGCCCGGTATGCCCTGTACTTATTAAGTACTGCTGGTCGAATTTGTTTCTCGTCACTGCCATAAGCACAAAAATTTTACCTCAGTCTTATCGGATTCCGCACCAAAATAATTTGGTTCAGGAAAAATTTCAAAGAATGCTTACAATTTTCATAAACGTTGGTCTAGCCGAATCAAATAGCTTAGACTCATATCAATAATCAACTTCAATTGAATTACGAATGTGTGTAGCCAAACGCCGTTGGCAAATTAAAAATTTAAAATAGTTTGAAAATGACTCCATGATGCCGTTCTGTATTAACATCCCGTTTGAGGATGCCGTCATCGAGTGACTTTGTCATAACACATCATACAATAGTGGAACAACGATTTTAGATCAAATTCAACACTAAGTATTCCTGCATTTACAACTCCATCAACTTTTATCATCTCTGCACCAGGTTACATGGTACATAAGTGATAAATAAAAATATATTTGATATTTCAAATCATTATCGTCTAGCTGAAATAAGTAGCATATTCTTTAAACCGTTTCAAAAATTTATTTCAAATATGTTTTATCATCTCAATAGGTAATGATTGTGTCGGTGGCCCGAAGTTCACGCATACACAATGGTCACCAAGAGCTGAATAAATAAAAAAAAATTCATTTTCAAAAAGGCACATCGTGCGTATTTAGCTTGATGTCAAAATTTTTGAAATCTAACACAGGTAGGAGATTTGGAAAACCTAATGTCTCCACTAATGATCAATTGCTTAAGGTTCATAACCTACAGCTTTGATACCAACTGTGAGAACCCCAAATCTGGGCCCCGAATTACCACAGATCTGGTACAATCATTCTATCACTATTACTATATTTGCGGAAGATATAAACAGAAATTGTTTATACAATAAACTTTACACACTATTTCCCATTGTCGAGTAACCTTAACTTATACACAAATCATAACTTGTCTAACATATAATATTATTATCATACATAACTGTTACAAATAAGCTGTACATAAAATCCCAAGCTAAACTTGGCTTTGTCCTTTCATGTATCCGACGTATTCGTCTTAATGCAATGTTAATCATGATATAGCAAGGGTGAGTAATAGATTTGCCCAGCAAGTTTAAGTTCAATAATTTAAGGATATATCATGATAGAAAGATTTGAACAATAAGCTAGCTAAAGTTCTACAATATAATTGCGAACTAGCAGGATGATTTCACATAAGTGAACAACATTGAACACACACACACACACACACACACACACACACACATTATATATATATATATATATATATATATATATATATATATATATATATATATATATATATATATATATATATTCCGCATCGAATGGTAATGAAGGTGATCAACCTTTCATACCAATTAAATACATCCAAAGATGCATATATAGTGCGATTTAATAATTCTTAGACATGAAAATCAGAAATGATTAACCACAAGTATAATTGAATAATATAGCTCGAGGACGAGTTAAAGAAAGACTTGCCTGAACCGTTGATTACCATTACACAATTTATTAAGCTTTGTCTGAACCAAATATATAAATAATATCGATACACAAATTAGAATAATATCATCACAGTATTTAAAATAACCTAAACACATTCACATAATCCTATCCGTCTAGAACACACATAAGACATAACCTCAAGTCAAACTTTTACAGTCTGAGTCGAGTTCGGTACAATTCTGACATCCCGACGGTCTAGTCGGAGAATTATCTAGTTTAAGTTCAATTAAACTCTGCCTAACACTTACCCATTATATAAGATAATTATATTATCAGTCAAAATAATTTTCCAAGTCTCATAATAATTTTCACATAATTAATATCATTTAACATGATTTTTCCATCATTAACATCGTATTTAAATGAATTAAATATCACTTAATTCCTTTTATCATTAATATTTATTTAATATCAAATATTAATGAAAATAATAACATAATATTATAATATATTTATAATATATCAAAGTATTTTAATACCTTAAAGTCATATTTATATGATTTTTAAACAATTAAATTCATTATCCGATAATCGCTATTAATATTAGGATATTAATTTTTTATGACAAAATATCAAAAGTTATATTTTATAACTTCAAATATTTTTATAACACTTAAATCATTTTTATATGATTTATAAAACATTAATTCTATTTTTCCATAATTTATTTAATATATTTATTAAATAAATTAATTATCATTAATATTAATTAATTAATGAAATTCATCACAAAATATTAAAAGTCACTAAAATAACTTAAAATATTTTTTTATACCATAATATTATTTTAATAATTTTTCATGTATTAAAATCATTTTAAAATAATTTATTTAATATTATAATTAAATAAATTAAATACCATTATTATTCCAAAAATAATAAATATTTATGAAATATATTCAGAATAATTAAAGACTAATTTTTAGGAATTTATTTTCTATTTTTAATAATTAATAACCATTTTAATCTATTTATTTAATAAAATAATTCATTTCACGAAATTATCTGTCGCTAAAGGTACCTTAGGCGACAAAACCGTCGCTAATGGTGTTCTTGGTCTGTTCTTCATCAAACCTAGAAATTCATGTCAGAAGTTAAGGTAGAAGGTTTGACCGGTTTTAATTTTATGTTCTTGTTACTTTCTGGTCTTGTAATGGTGTTAAACATGTAGTACTCATGTAATACTACATATTCCAACTTAGTTCATGGCTAAAACACATCACAACAGTGAGATTCAAGCCACACAAAACTTGTCAGACACTATTCTTCAGTTTCTAGGTTTTCCAGAAATTGAAGAACAGTCGAGGTACCTTATTTGAGCCCTTGAATCCATGTTGTCCAAACTTGTAATGTGTTATAAAGGTTTATACATGTAGTAGAGATGTCAAAGAACAACTCTATATCATCAGATCATCATAACAACAACAGATCTAAGAGATCAAGGCTGGTCAAAGTAGTAGTCAGGAACTGTTCTTGAACATTTCTGGGTTTTCCAGATATGTTCTTGAGTAGTTTGGTCAACGATTGTTTGACCATGAATTTCTATGATTTTGTTAAGGATCTGGGTGATCTAAAGGAATGGATATGTAGTACTCATGTCATTCTACAAGTATATAACAACAACATGGCCAAACAACTTAAAAATAGCAAGATTCAAGCCTTGCAAAACGTTGTCAAAAATTCTGGGTTTCTGGGTTTGCCCAGATTTCTAGAATTCGTGCTCGGTCAACGCACTTTGACCGATCATATCTTGCAATATATACATGATCTGAGCTTGATTCAAGTCTCAGATCAAAGACCTAACAACAAAGAACAAATCTATAACATAAAACACATCAAAACATTAACAGGTAAAGATCTAAGGCCTCTGACATATGACTGTCAGGTCATTTTTCCATATTTTTCCAGATTTCTAAAAATTCAAATTTCGAGCACTTTGATGTTATGGATCTGGGATCTAATAACCCAGATCACTAAATGACATCCTTATACACATCTTTTAACAACAAACAATAAAATCTAACATCAGATCACATGATTTTCAAAATTAGGGTTTATACCTCTATTATGTTTTAATCTTTGATTTCTGACTTTTGATTCTGATATTGAGAGTATAAATCTTGAACATGGCTTATCTTTTCTCTCTCACTCACTCTACGTTCCCGAATTTTAGAGAGAGAAGGGTCTAGGAGAAAATGAAAATTAAAGCGGACCTTTTCTCTCTCTTTAATCTATATAAAAATTTGATACACTGAATTTTGGCTGCTGAAATGGCTGGATGCTGAGATTTTTAAGTCAAGGAGTTGTTAGAGTTGCTGAACAACTCTCATTTGGCAAGATTTTTACTCAATGATAAGTGGTATTTGTACCTACTTATTGAATACAAATTCACGCGATCTATGCCCATCTCAAGTATATTTTATTGTGTTTTAGTTGCATTTCATGTCATTTTGCATTGCATTTACTTAAAACTCCTTTTGGTGAATAGGTGCAGGAATCGGCCTAATTTGGTGGCATTAGAGAGCACAAGGCTAATGGGTGCGTGAAGGCGGGGCACAAGCGGGGATATGCATGGCATGAAGGTACAATGGAGCAAGGAGATTTAGCATGAATGAACAAGTAGCATCAACATAGCTCAGTGAGAATCGAGAGCGAACTAGAATCTCACAGATCGCAAGTCATGTGCAACATGTGATAGAATAGCCTTGAGCGCGTGTCCATATGAAAGTACTCGGCCAGACGAGCATGACATTACGCAAGTCTCGCGCCGCGAGAGAACATATGGAGGCGTCTTGGCCGCATGCGTTCTTTGAAAATTGTGTATTTGTTTTATTTTAATTCTTAATTACATGAGTTGTAATTGGTTTTTTAAACGATATCTGACTGGTGTCAGACGTACCTTGGATATCTTTAGTCGTATTTTGACACCGTAATTAGGGTTTACTCTCTAGGAGAGATTCCAACGTAGAAGGAGGCCAAAACTCTACTTTTCTACTTCTTCTTGGGATTTTCTACCAGAGTTGATTTATTATTATTATTTTGCTGGATTCTTATGAGGATTTGAATATTGATTTATATTCAGCAATTGGGTTTGATTGTTTCTACCTTTCATCTTTCAATTGTTTGTTTATTAATCATGTTTAGATTTGATCCCATAATGGCTTTTGGTTCAGTCATGAACTAAACTCCATTATGGGATTCTAACGGAATTTAATATGTAGTTTGATTGCATGCTTGAATCTTTGGATTGTTTTACATATCATATGGGATGTCTATTATGATTGTTTTGCATGTATGAATGCTTGATCACCATTCGTTTGATACTTGTATGAAATTGACAATGAACATGCAAGTATGGATTGTAATCATGATAGTATACGTATATGGGGTACATTTTATATGGCTTGTGTATTTACGTGAACGGATAGACATATCTTTGTTTCATAGTATAAGTTAGAATAAGGGCTTGAACTTAAAATTAATATAGTTGCAATTTCACATAGACATATAGTGATTTTGGTTATATTGATGATTACATAGAGTTTATCATCTATGGATGCTGTGTAAGTAGGTCTTAGTGGATTGAAAAATGGCTAATACTCTTTTAGTGCTCTTGGCTACTTTTCTGTGATATGTGAACAAGTCATGCATGATAGTGGCGATTGAATAAAATATTAAATGAAGTTAGGATCCCATTGTTTCCAGATTTGATTTAATCCGTGTTATTTTTGTTTTAGTTGTTATTTGCAATTCGAGAACAAACCAATCTTAGTCATTAGTTTAAGCATATAAATATAGTGATTTAATTAATGCATAGTGATTTAAATTAAACAACTTTCTCTGTGGGATCGATACTTTACTTGCTCTGTATTGCTTATTGACACATGTATGCTTGCATGAGTTAGAGCTCTTTTGTTAAGACTAAAAAAAATGACAAGTTTTTTAGCGTATGCTTTTCGGGGAAAAGCGTTTAATTTAGTATTATTATTATTAGTTTTAAGTTATATTGTATGACTTAGACAATTCTAGTCTTATCTCATTTGAGGTTTTGTTTTTGTTTGAGAATTTGGATAAATTTTTATGCTCACGCGGTCATCGACCCAGGCTTAACACTGTTAGGGATAACATAAGCGGAGAGGTTGGAAAGCGAGTGTTAAGTAGAAATTTACAAGCATGATTGGAAAATACGACGACTAATATGGCGGTAGAGAGCACTGAGGAGAAGAGCAAAGAGAGGAGCATAGGGCTCACGAAGGAATATTCCATGCCCAATATAAATGGACTACAGTCTAGCATAGTCAGACCAGCGATAGCAGCCAATACATTTGAGATAAAAATCGGCACTATTCAGATGGTACAAAATTAAGTGCAGTTTGGGGTTGCCGCTACAGATGATCCGAATGAACACCTGTTGAGCTTCATCAAAATCTGTGATACATTCAGATACAATGGTGTGACGGAGGATGCTATCAGATTTAGGCTATTCCCATTCTCATTGAGGGATAAAGCACGAAGTTGGCTTCATTCTTTGCCAGCAGGATCTATAACTATATGGGAGGACTTAGCACATAAGTTCTTAGCTAAGTTCTTCCCAATGGCTAAGACTGCAAAGATGAGGACAACTATCTCGCAATTTGAACAACAACAGGGTGAGTCCTTATATGAAGCATGGGAGAGATACAAGGAAATGCTGAGAAAGTGTCCACATCACGGTATGCCAGATTGGATGGTGATCAACACGTTCTATAATGGATTGGGATGGTAATCGAGGCCAGATTGTAGATGCATTTGCGGGGAGGGGCATTATGGGCAAAAAGCTATGAAGAAGCCTATAACCTTATCGAGACAATGACATCGAATGATTTTCAAAATCGACATCTCAGATGCCCTGACCAAAGTTGCGGTGTGTTGGAGGTAGATGCTATTACTCGGTTATAAAGACTGGATGGCGACCATGACAAAGAAGATAGATACTTTGGCCGAAGGTAAAACAAAGGCAGTTGCATTTATATGTGAGATTTGTGCGGGGTCACACTCGACGGATCAATGTGCTATCAGCTCAGAATCAGTGCAGTATGTGAACAACTACAGAAAAAACCAAGGTCAGTTTCAGAACACATACCACCCCAACAACCGAAATCATCCAAACTTTAGTTGGTCTAATAATCGAGGAATCGTGAGAATCATTTCAATCAAATAATCGGTTTGAGCATAAGCGCATAGTAATTGCAATTTAATCCTAGACCTCCTTTTTCGCCGAGATTTTCTCAACAACAACAACATCATACTCCAGCTGCACCTCAGCAAGAAAAGAAATCAGAAGTGGAGGAGATGATGATGAAATACATGGCAAACATAGAAGTTATGATCAAGAGCCAAGTAGTGGCTATAAAGAATCTGGAAACTCAAATGGGGCAGATGGCAAACATGCTTACTAACAGGTCCCAAGGTTCATTGCCAAGTAATACAGAGACAAATCCAAGAAGAGAAGGGAAGGAACAGTGTCAAGCAATCACATTGAGATCTGGGAAAGATTTGTCAGTATTTAAGTCGCGCGCGCATGTGAGAGATGACTGAGGAAGACAGGGCTAGCGGTATGCATGAGGCGGAAGGAGCCACTCTTGAGAAAGAAAATTTGGAAAAGTTTGAGGTTCAGCAAGAAGAGAAAGATAGAGCAGGTTCAGAGGAGACGTTTAAAAGTTCAGCACCACCAATTCACACTCAAGTTTCGTATCCGCAGAGATTAAATAAGAAAAAGGAATATAAACAATTCAGCAAATTCTTGGAGGTATTCAAAAATTGCAGAGATCAACATCTGATTCGTAGAGGCATTGGAACAAATGCCAAGCTATGCAAAGTTTATGAAGGTGTTCTATCAAGGAAAAGGAGATTAGAGGAATTTGAGACAGTAGCCTTGACAGAAGAATGCGATCTGCAATACTTGATGATTACCTCGAAGTTGAAGGATCCGGGCAGTTTCACAATCCCGTGCACAATCGGGAAGATGAATTTTGAAAAATGTTTGTGTGATCTTGGTGCGAGCATAAATTTGATGCCCTTATCATTGTTCAATCAATTGGGATTACCAGATCCAAAACCAACAAACATTTCTTTGCAGTTAGCTGATAGATCCATCATGTATCCATGGGGAATTATTGAAGATGTATTAGTAAAGGTGGACAGATTTATCTTTTTGACTGACTTCATCATTTTGGATTACGAGGATGACACAAGCATACCAATAATAATGGGGAGACCATTCTTAGCCACAGGCAGGACTTCGATAGATGTGCAAAAAGGTGAACTTACTATGCGTGTTCAGGATCAAGAGATCACTTTCAACGTCTTTAAAGCAATCAAGTTACCAACGGATAAAGAAGATTGCTTCCTGGTTGACTTGGTGGATTGGGGCCTACAGGATGAGGTATAGAAATCGAGGAATTATGGACCGTTGAGGTGTGCATGTGGTGAAAATTGAGTTGAAGAGTAGAGCCATTGACGAAAGATGAAGTCATTAAATTTCAGGGTGCAGCGGACAATAAGGAAGGCACCTCAATTCTATCTGTGACATGAAACTCAGAGATAGTCAAGCTAACTGACTATAACTTAGCGCTGGATGGGAGGCAACCCATTGTTTCTATCTCCATTGATTTATTTTTAGTTATTCATTTTGGATTATTTCAGTAGTTATATAGAATTAATTTTTAATAGGATATTAGATGTTCATGCTTAAGTGTGTAGCAAGAATTGCTTTGCGAATATTTGCAAGATGTTAGCATTATGTGGCCACTAAGTCATGCCTTAACAAGGTGCATTAATGTCTATGCAGGAACCATCATTGAAAAGCATCAGCGATAAGCGAGTGGGGATCTTTAGCGGTCACGTGCGACCTATGCTAGTACAAACTTGCGGCATACAAAATTCAGATCAAGTCAATCATGCCAACAATACATTACGCAAGTCTCGGCGCGCGCGCCGACCTAATTACAAATAAATGCAGTGCTTGCCTTGCGACATGCGGACTAAGACAGAGACTCAAATGTTTTAAAAGCGTGTTGGAGCTAAGTGGGACTCTCATTTGAAATAAAAGCAGAGGGCGATTCTCTCACTCTCCATAACTCACGTCTCTATCTCTCTATCGATTTACAAATTCAAGTAGTACATTTCTCGATTACTTAGCCACGATTCTCTCCATGTTCAAAGTCCATAACTCCTCAACTTCTCCAAGTGCAATAGAAAGCTAGGGTTCTTGATTTGGGTTGCAGAAACGAGTATTGGGGGTTATCAATTCTTCAGTTTTTCGTCATTCTCCATCATATAATCTGTGCAATCTCTATCAACTACAAATGGGGCCTAAGCGAGCACGTTCTATTGCGTCGTCTTCTTCATCCTCTTCGGGCAGCCAAGAGGCGAATATTGTTGACCACACCAAGTTTTTCAACTTGGAGGCTCAGCAGGTGTATTACCGAATCGTGGCAAAGACCTTCGTCAAAGAGCGCGGTTTCAAGTAGAAAGGCGAGGATGGTCGATTGTGCGCAATGATTCGAGAGAGAGAGGTGGGGTGGATTGATTGCTACTCAAGCGCCCATTCAATGGGCATAGTCAAGAAGTTTTATGCCAACGCTAAGGTCACCATAGGCGGTATATATCTTTTTTCATGATGTCGAGATAGATTATGAGACCGAAATCGAACCATTTTGGCATTCTACCGATGCACCTCAATGAAATCGCTAATTGGGTCACCGGTGCACATTCGAGAGGCGAACATGGAATTGGTTATTCTTTGAATTGTGCGTGCACAGCACGAAATGGACTTATAAAGTCGCGCGAATTAATCCGCGCATATTCGGTACCACGCCTTCGAGCCAAATATGCAAAGGCGTGGAATCTATCCGTATGTGCCAAGCTAGTGCCTTCCTCCCATCAACACAAAATAACAGCGGAGAGGGCACTTATTTTGTGGGGCATAACCACCGGGAACTACATTGACATTGGTCATCTTATTCATGAGAATATATTGTGCTATCTGCGGGGAGGCACCATTTGGAGCATTCCACACGTATCAGTGGTTGCTATCTTTATGTCTTTGATCAAGGATCTGTTGGGGACGAACAAATGTAATACCCAAGCCGGGACATAACCCGTACCACAATCGAAAAATTTGAAGATTGGGCGAGGAGGTACCACACCCACGCTGGATTAGGATTCATCCTTGACCCACTTTTCGAGCCACCACAATGACCTCTGCCAAATAGATGAGGCCACTGTCCACACGCACGCACGTGCCACCCATGGCGATCGCTAGACTCAAGGTTGGAGCGAAAAGTCGATGCCATGTCACGATAATTTGGGCACATTTATGAAGGGACTCACAGGGCCTTGGTAGAAGCTTTTCTTGTAACAAGGAACAACACTAGAATGGCCTCGATTCAAAATCATGACACCATATCCACCATCCAGTTCACCCAGGGGAGGTGGTGGCACCAAATATTTAGGGGAGTTTTTCGTTACCCTTTACCTTCATTCGATGGGGCATTGAATATTATAAGTTTAGGGGTATTGGGGAGTAGTGTAGTGTAGTTTTTCATGATTAGAATAATTTTTTTAGTTTTGCATGATTAGAATAATTTTTTTTTTAGTTTAGCATGATTAGTTAATTTTTTTTAGTTCTTGCATGTTTAGTTTAAATTGTTGCATCATATAGTTTATTTTTGCATATATATTAACACGTTCATGTTTAGGTTACATTTCTCATAGTTCTGTAGTATAGAAATTTTCATGCAGCCTTGATGATGATAGTGAATTTGTTAAATGATTTTTGAGTATTTTGGATAATACGAGCTGAGATATAATGTTTGACATAATGAAATTCATAATGCTATTTAAATGCTTTCGGTTTACACAAATGTGTTCACAATCACTTGTAGGTATAAGAAGCATGTGTTGCAGTGCTCGATAGAAAAATGTAGTTTTAAAAAGGGAAATATATGAAAAGTGAGTATAGACTGTATAAAACATTGATCTTTAAACTTTGGGAAAACATGGGTATCTGTGTATATAAAAAAAAAGAAAAAAAAGAGAAAAAGAAAAGAAAAATAGTAATAACGTGGCTAGTCTTATTTTGGGGGCCCTACTACTTGAGAGAAATGCATGAGGGGATTATCTCTACACCTAGCGACCTAAGGTCTTTCATGAGTGCAGGAGTCATTGGTTGAAAGCTTCGCTAAGGGGTAGCGGTGTTGCCTAATGGAGTAAGACATTGCTGCAGTCATGTAGAAAAAGAAAAAAGAAGAAAAATAGCAATAAACACTAGCGAGAAAGTCGAAAGTCACCCTCGTGAGTAAATATAAAGCAGTTAAGCCCATTGTTGAACCTTAGTTTATTTTAAGATGTTGGAAGAGTCTTGGTTGCATATATATACATAAGTCTTGATTTAAGCTATAATTTTTTGTTTTGAGCAATTTAGCATGAGTATTCTGTGCCTAAATCAAGTTTTGGCGAACACAACACATACACACAGCATCTCTGTAGTATTTGTGAATTATCTGAGTGTATGACATTATGCCTGCAGTTTGGTTTGAATCGGTATTCTTGAATCTAGAAAAAATTCGCTGAGGCAAATTGGACTGAATTTCTATGATAGTTGGAAAAATGTGAGATTAGTTTGCATCATAGCTTAGTGCATAATATTAGTGTTGCATATTCATTGTTATTTAGCATGCATTGCTTGAGGGCAAGCAATAGTTCAAGTTTGGGGGTATTTGATAAGTTTTATTTTTACCAACTTATTGAATACAAATTCACGCGAACTATGCCCATCTCAAGTACATTTTATTGTGTTTTAGTTGCATTTCATGTCATTTTGCATTGCATTTACTTAAAACTACTTTTGGTGAATAAGTGCAGGAATCGGCCTAATTTGGTGGCATTAGAGAGCATGAGGCTAATGGGTGCGTGAAGGCGGGGCACAAGCGGGGATATGCATGGCATGAAGGTACAATGGAGCAAGGAGATTTAGCATGAATGAACAAGTAGCATCAACATAGCTTGACAGAATCAGAACCAGAACTAGAATCTGCAGACTGCAAGTCCGTGCAGCGACAAAATAGAATAGCCTTGAGGCGTGCGTGTCGTGCAGTACTCTCGGTGACGAGCATGACATTTACGCAAGTCTCACGCATTGCCTGTGAGGAACATATCTTGGATGGGGCGCCTTGCGCGAGCGCAATCTTGACGTTGTGTATTTGATTTATTTTAATTCTTAATTAAATGAGTTGTAATTGGTTTTTTAAACGATATCTGACTGGTGTCAGACGTACCTTGGATATCTTTAGTCGTATTTTGACATCGTAATTAGGGTTTACTCTCTAGGAGAGATTCCAACGTAGAAGGAGGCCAAAACTCTACTTTTCTACTTCTTCTTGGGATTTTCTACCAGAGTTGATTTATTATTATTATTTTGCTGGATTCTTATGAGGATTTGAATATTGATTTATATTCAGCAATTGGGTTTGATTGTTTCTACCTTTCATCTTTCAGTTGTTCGTTTATTAATCATGTTTAGATTTGATCCCGTAATGGCTTTTGGTTCAGTCATGAACTAAACTCCATTATGGGATTCTAACGGAATTTAATATGTAGTTTGATTGCATGCTTGAATGCTGGATTGTTTTACATATCATATGGGATGTCTATTATGATTGTTTTGCATGTATGAATGCTTGATCACCATTCGTTTCAGTACTTGTATGAAATTGACAATGAACATGCAAGTATGGATTGTAATCATGATAGTATACGTATATGAAATTTGTTTTATATGGCTTGTGTATTTCGTGAACGGATAGACATATCTTTGTTTCATAGTATAAGTTAGAATAAGGGCTTGAACTTAAAATTAATATAGTTGCAATTTCACATAGACATATAGTGATTTTGGTAATATTGATGATTACATAGAGTCTATCATACGTGGATCTTTGTGTAAGTAGGTCTTAGTGCATTGAAAATGGCTAATACTCTTTTAGTGCTCTTGGCTACTTTTCTGTGATATGTGAACAAGTCATGCATGATAGTGGCGATTGAATGAAATATTAAATGAAGTTAGGATCCCATTGTTTCCAGATTTGATTTAATCCGTGTTATTTTTGTTTTAGTTGTTATTTGCAATTCGAGAACAAACCAATCTTAGTCATTAGTTTAAGTATATAAATATAGTTATTTAATTAATGCATAGTGATTTAAATTAAACAACTTTCTCTGTGAGATCGATACTTTACTTGCTCTGTATTGCTTATGACACATGTATGCTTGCATGAGTTAGAGCTCTTTTGTTCAGACTAAAAAAGAGGCAACACTCAACTTACTAAATAATGCACAAAGGGTAAAATAGTCATTTTTATTTTAATTTAATGGCAAAATTGTAACATGTGCAAACCCTTAGGGTTAAAACCTAAGGTTCTAAAAATCAAATTTTTAGCATTTTTCAAATTAGGTTTTCAAAATAGAAAATTAATATTTCTAAATTATAAATAGAATTCTCTAATTATTTTAAAATTTACTAATCATAAATCAAGCTTGCTAATTAGGATTAATATTTCCTAATTAAAATTTTTAATTTTGCAATTAGGGACCATAATTGTACATTAGGGTTTATAACCCAAGAATTAGGGTTTTAAATAATCTTTCTAATTTAGAAATTAGGTTTCCTAATTAGATTAGGGTTTTCTAATTACTTATAACTTGAAAATTAGGATTAATGTTTCCTAATTAACATTAGAATTATTAAATTAACAATTAGGTTTTCCCTAATTATAAATTAGGGTTTTGAATTCCCGGAATTGAAATTAAGGTTTTCAGAACTGGTTTTTTTTAGGGTTTCTTATAAATCGTAAAAATTTTCTAACTGAACGTTGACGTTTTTAATATAATATTAGAGTTTACCACTGATATAGATTATCTGATCAACCCTTGACCCTTAACCACATATTGTACACATATATAACCAGATACACAGAACATATTCACGTATATCATTAATCCTGAATAATTCTCTAGAAAAATTTCAAATTCACTAAATTCCTTCTCGGAAATCTCAAATCCATTCACTTATTTTCTGTCCAGGTTTATTATTTAAACTTAATTCAATATTTTAATATTTTCTAAATATCCAAATTCTCGGGTTGTCACATAAGTAGATACTAGACACTTTCAAGCTCGATTAAGTTTATGTTCCAGTCATTGTATTGGTGTTATTAAGGTTTAGAACTGTAGTACTCATGTCAAGGAACATTTAAATACCATGATCTTAGTCCAACTAAATCATAAACTCCAGATTCAATCCGGTCAAAAGCTGTCAGAACACAAGTTCATCCGGTTTCTGGGTTTTCCAGAAATGCTAAATCAATACGAGTGGCCTACTTTGACCACCTATTACTTACGATCGGTTGATTGTTTACATGATCTAAAGCCATAAATATAAAGTACATATGTCAGGCTATAAACTGGATACAAACACATTATCAAATCACTTCACAACTGTCAGATCTGGGGCTAACGAAAACTTGTCAGACGCCGGTTTAGGATTTCTGGGTTACCCAGAAATCTCCCGGTCAATCTCGGTCAACGGGTTTTGACCGTTAATAACACACGATCTAGACATGGAATGGCTGTGATTCCACTTCTAGATTAAAGACCACATGGCAAGCTACAGATTGCAACTTTAAAACAACAAAAATCAAAAATAGAAAAGAATCTAGGGCCACTGACATTCGGTTGTCAGGCCACTTTTTGTGTTCTTGGACAATTTTTGAAAAACTTCATTTTGACCCACTTTGATGCTATGGATCTATTTTAGATCATCATAGATCATCATAAAACATCCTTTAGCACAAATCTAAACACATAAATACAAACTTTACCTTAGCATACAAGATCAAAAGTGAGTTTAGTGTTTATACTTCTCTTGACCAATCCTTGATCTTAGTTCTCCAAATATGTTCTTGGTGTTCTAGGACGTTATCTAGTGACTGATTTACTTAGCAAATTCGGAGGTTTGGGAGAGAGAGAGAGAGAGTTGTTGAGAGCTAGTGTAAAATGACTAAGTTTATGGACTTTCTATCTCTTTATCTCGTATATCTTATGATTCATTGTATGTTGCTGAGATTGCTGGCAATAATAGGCTGAGTTGTTGCAAAATAAGTCACAATGTCAACAATAGTTGGTCACCAACTCTCATTTTGGTAAGATTTACAAGTTACCTTAATAAAAATCCAAAAAGGGCATTTTGGTCATTGTCCTTATAAATTTAATGGCTTTCTTGACTTTTGCACAAACCCTTAGGGTTTAACCTAAGGTTTTAACCCTTAGGTTTTATAACCTTAGCTTCTAGGATTTTTTAAATTAGGGTTTTAAAATAGAAAATTAAGATTTCTAAAATATAATTAGTGTTTTCTAATTATATTAAAGGTTACTAATCACTTTAGGGCTTACTGATTAGAATTAGGGTTTCCTAATTAAGGTTTAGGATTCCCGAATTTTAAATTAGGATTTCCTGGCTTTCGATTAGGGTTCCTAACTACGCGTTAGAGTTTTTAATCTTGAGATTAGGGTTTCTAATCCCATATTAGGGTTTACTAATATTGTACCCTACCCGATCAATCATTGATCAATAATTCTATACAATACAAACACGTTCTCATCAATATAATTATTTTAATTATATTTTCTATCGAATCCTTATCCGTAACTAGGGTTAGGGGTTTTAAATCTATTAAGCACAACGCTACTCTTATTTTCTCAGTCAATACAAAAATTGACTACTTCTCGAGACTCGTATCACAGATGCTCGTCACAAAATTGATAATCAATATTAATATTAAATAAAAAAAATATTCATAAAATTAGGATTATTCAAAATCCTGGGTTATCACAGTAAAAATATTTTTGTGGAGAAATTGAATCACCACTCTAGCTTCATTTGTAGGTAAAGCAATAGCTTTTACCCATTTGGAAACATAATCAACCGCCACTAATATATATTGCTTGTTAAAAGAAGTTGGGAATGGACCCATAAAATCTATTCTCCTGATGAGTGAGTTTTACACCTAGGAATTGGCTATCTTCTAAGCTTGATTCTTTGCAACTTCAAGTAAACTTGGTATCGTTTTACTTGTTTTCTGTGTTTATTTTACAGAAATTGGACTAGAGAGCGAAATCAAGAAAAAGTGAACAAAATCTGTACATTCACTGCCAAACACCCGCCGGGGCGGGCCTTTCCAAGGCAAATATACCCGCCGGGGCGGGGGTACGTGACATAAGACTTATTGTTTCCTTATTCAGGTTGGACTCGGGAAGGCTACTGGTCATGGATTTGGGTTACAATCAGAAGAGTATAAGAAGCAGAACTAGAGGGGAAAAGAAGGACATTCATTCATTCGTTATCACAATCAACTAAACCCTAGTTTTAACATCAAATTTGGAGAATTGAAGCAAGGAGTCTAGCACGAGCGATTCAAGACGAACGTGGAGAAAAGCAACATATTACTTCACAATTTTTATCTTCTCTCTTCCTTTTTAATCTTGTATTTAGAATGCTATTCTATTTGTGGATTTTGGTTTCTTATTCAATTATGTTGAATTAATTTACTTTTTAAGTCTATAATGGATCTTTTTGTGTAGCGAAGGTTGATATGCTTCCATATTAATTCATTGAAACTATTTCTATGGTTGTCTATTATGGGTTGTGCTTAATTAGTTAATTGCTTGATCAACAATTACATGATAATCTGTATGAAATTGAGAGATGGAATACATGTTTAGATCTAATCATGGTAGCATGTGATTGTGACTTTTGCGCGTTGTTGGGAATCATAATTTGTGCTTAGGATAGAGATATACATATGCATCACCTGTAGTCAAATAAGATCTTGTGCTTAAACCTTCTTTAATTATAATTCACATAGAGATATAGTGAATTAGTTAATTTGGGCGTTCATTTTAATTTTATCAATTGTGGATTTAAGTTGATATGGTATAATGCATTGAGAGATGGTTATATGTACTTTCACATTCTTGATTAACAACCGTGAAAAGTTAATTTGAGTTAATTGGAAGTGTGTCGATCTAAGTGAAACATTAAGTGAAGTAATAGTCTTAAATCTCTAATTCTTGATAAAATCTTGTGGTAGTTAGTTAGTTTTATTTAATTAATAACTTTTCATAACTTTCATGAACTTGATTATTTGTTTAATAAAATTGAGATAATATAAAACTGGTAGTTGTTAGAATAAATTTTGGTTATTTTCTCCGTGGGAACGATACTCTCCTCATCACTTTATTACTTGTTGACCACGTATACTTGCGTGTTGGGCTTAATTAGATTTTTACCAACAAGTTTTTGACGCCGTTGTTGAGGACTATAATTGTGTTTATTACTTTCAATATCCGTTTAATTAAATCAATTTTAGTTAAACACTTTTTTTTGTTTTTGTTATACTTTCTGTTTCAGGTACTATCTAGTAGTGTATTCAAACTCGATCAAAGAAGCTAGAATTGTTTCCCTACGAGGACGACATCGAAAAATGGTTTCAGAGATTGATTAAGTGGATCAAAGAAACTCGAGAAGCACTAGAAACATTAGGTAATATGGCCGAAGAAGATCAGAAAGTATTGCGGGACTATGCGACACCTCGGGTTATTGAAATTCAGTCGAGTATTACCAGGCCTGCCATCACTGCCAATAATTTCGAGATTAAGCCTGGTACAATACAAATGATTCAGAACTCATGTTAGTTTGGAGGGTTACCGAATGATGAACTAAATGATCACATAGTCAGCTTCGTAAAATTCTACGATACTTTCAAGTGCAATGGTGCAACAGATGATGCTATTAGACTGAGGTTATTTTCGTTCACTCTAAGGGATAAGGCTAAGAGTTGGCTGCATTCATTACCATTGAGCTCAATTACTACCTGGAAAGATTTGGATCAGAAATTCCTTGCCAAATTTTTCCCACCTGCAAAGACAGCTAAGTTGAGGAATGATATTTCTACATTCGAGCAACAACATGGTGAATCACTGTACGAAGCTTGGGAGAGGTATAAAGAACTGTTGAGAAAATGTCCACACCATGGATTACCAAAGTTGATGCAGATGAATACATTTTATAATGGTTTAAGCAGTAACACTCATACAAGCATAAACGTAGGTGCAAAAGGAGCTTTCATGGCTAAGAAGTATAAGGATGCATATGAATTGATAGAAACCATGGTAGCTAATAACTATCAGTGGTCGACTGCTAGATTGACACATCCTAAAGTAGCTGGAGTTTGGGAAGTGGATGCGGTTACTACTTTCGCAGCTCAGATATCATCATTGTCAAAGAAAATGGATACTATAGCGGGTGCGAACACTTAGCAGGTAGCATTTGAATGTAGTTTTGTGCGGGGGAGCATCCGACGGAACATTGTGCAATAAATTTGGCAGCAGTACAATATGTGGGTAGTTACACTCGGCCACCAAACCTGTATCAAAACACTTACAATCTGGGGGAAATGAACCACCCCAAATTTTTATGGAGCAATAATCAGAATCAGCAGCAGGCTCTACGACCTACATACCCACCCGAATTTCAAAATCAACAATAACAACTAGTTATGCAGACCGACAATAAATCAGATTTGGAAGAGCTACTCATGAAATATATAGCTGGTAATGAGGCGTCAATAAAAACTCAGGCTGCTGTAATAAAGAATCTGGAAAATCAAATGGGTCAACTAGCAGTTGCTTTGAACAGTAGACCTCAAGGGGCTCTCTTGAGTGATACCGAGAAGAATCCTAAGGGTGGCCATGAGCAATGTCAGGCAGTGCCACTTAGGAGTGGGAAACCGTTGAATGAGAAAAGTGCAAAAAATCCGATGAATGAGTTAGAAATTGAGAAAAAAAAAAAATTAGAGGAATCAGTTGAGGAAACAAAGTTAGAAGATGATCTAGTAGTCAAAAAGATGGCTGAGAAAATAGTAGGGGTTCCACCAGTTCCATATCCATAGCGATTTAAGAAACAAAATTTATATAAACAGGTCTCCAAGTTCCTTGAGGTTTTTAAGAAATTACAAATTAATATACTGTTTGCGGAAGCATTGGAGCAGATGCCAAGTTATATTAAATTCATGAAAGATATTATATCAAGGAAGAGGAAGTTAGAGGATTTTGAGACAATAGCCTTAACTGAGGAGTGCAGTGTCATATTGTAAAAGAAACTACCACCGAAATTGAAAGATTCAGGCAGTTTTACCATTCTTTGTACCATTGGTAACTTGTCATTCAGTAGTTGTTTGTGCGATTTGGGTGTAAACATTAATTTGATGCCTTTATCGATACACTCAGTTGGGATTACCAGCACCGAGGCCGACAAACATCTGTAACGAATGAGAATTTTTTTATGTAAGTTAAAAATATTTATCGAATTAAATAAATATTTTAATTGATTTATTTATTGAGATAAATAAATAATTGATGAAATTGTGGTGTAATAATTAGTTAAGTGTGTATATTAACTAAATTAATGAATGGTAATTTTATTATTTGAAGATTTAATTTAATGAAATAATTAAATAAATAAATTTTTTAATATTTAAGGAAATAGTTAAATTAAATAAAATGATGTTCTAGTTTAATTTAATAATTAAATTAGATATGTAGTAATTTGTTAAGTATAAAAATAATTATAATGGAAATTATAATTGTAATTGTAAGTTATTAGAATTAATTAAATAAAAGTGTGACAAGGAAACTATGTGATAAGAAAATATAAAAATAATTTGAGTGGGGGTTTTAGTGTACAAGGCAAACAAAGCCTTGTGGATTTTGGTTAATGCAACAGTTGAAGACCTTTGCTGTGATAAACTGATAAACCACGTTTATCAGTTTTACGCATACTGTTGGTCTATATTATAGCTTTTGTTCAAAGACTTAGAATAGAGGAAGACAACACAGAAACTTGGGAAGAGCTAGAGAGAATTATAGAGAAATTGAGAGTGAATTGCGAATCAAGGGAACAAGATTGCTAATCATCTTTGCTAGTGTAAACAAAGGATTAAAGGTATAATCTATTCCTAATTCCAAGTTTTGGTTTTTGCAATATCTATTTTCTGTGAATTGGAATTCTTGTTGGATTAGAGTTTAAATGTTGATTATATATATGTATAATCTATTATAATTATCTAGAAGTGATGTTGAGGTAATCAAAATTCGTGTAAATATGTTGATGAAGAGGAATTTAAGTTTTTGTTTTGTAATTGTATTCTCTATAATTGACTTTTGTTGGATTAGGGTTTGAGGTGTTGATTATATACATGTGTAATCTGATAATTATCATATGTGAATAGATTTTGGTATTCAAATTCATGGAATTGGGTTGTACAAGAAAAATTTAGTTAACAATGTTTTATGTGTACAAAGTGGCTTATTTGAGGCCAAAATAGATGTTCAATTCTGATTATAATCAGCAAATTGGTTGTGAATTGTGTTAATATGTCAAGAAACGTAAACAATGTAATTAAAATGGCTTAATTTAGTTAAGAATTGAAGGTTTGGTGATTAAAATTACTAAATGTGTTGAAATTGAAGAAAATAGCAAAAACATAAATTTTAATCCTCTAGAATGTGGTTTGTGATGTTAGAATTGCTTTATAAATATTTGGTTTTAAGTTTATAAAGCTTATAAACATCTGGGTTTGGTTAATTGGGTGTTGGGTGAAGAAATTAGGATTTTGGTTTTGGAACATGATCGATTCGTGTTTCTACAAAGCGGATTACGGAGTCGGCCTTGGTAGCGATGCTCTCTGCTAGTGCGCTAGACCCAAGGGTAAGCTTAGTACGTTGCTACGCCATGATGGTCACTCGAGACCAGAGAATGAAAGTCATTAACAAGTATAGTTGGGAAATGTTAACTTAACCTACTTTAATGATTGTAGAGGAACCTAAAACATGTTATAATACGAAATAACATATTGTAGTCACAACGTTGAAACTATAGATTATGAATTAATAAGTAGTGAAGGTCCGTGGTGAGATGTCATGAGAATTGAAGTTGTTTTGCAATCACCATGTCATGTACTATAATATAATTGAGAGTTCAGATTCATGGTACATGAATGATTAGGATAATCAGATCCTAAGATAAAAATTATAGACTTGACTAAAATGAAAAGTAAACTAATGAAGTTAATATTAGTATAACTAATTGGTATTGTGATTCTAATGGTATATGTAGGGTATTTGACGAACGTTTGTAGTAATTGTGTAGCTTACACAGGAGGCAAGTTTCCTAAACCCTAATCTTATATTGAGCAAATTTTTTGGTTCCATCTTGTTTATGATTATGCAAGCTCTTGTATTCTTATTCTTTTACATTGAGCAAGTTTCATATTCCTAACTTGATATCATTATGTAAGTTCCACAACTTTTATTGAGCAAGTTCTTAACTTTTGTTTCTTGCTTTTCAAAGCATAAACTGTTCAAGTTCATTGTTCCAAATGAGATTTTCTAACTCTTTTTGATGTAATACTTTGTATATATAATGTCTATTCAATCGTATACTG